>CM059868.1:49840786-50163286 GCA_030490815.1 Acer saccharum | reverse complement strand
GTTAACTAACAGTTTCACTTTGTCTGTGCAGTCACACTAGTTAAATTAAATGAAAAAACATAGCTATTTTGTTAGTCTTAAGACCTGCCATGTTTCGAATATTTCAAATTCAACAAACTTCCATTCTTCGAAAATTAAATGAACAAGTAATAGACATTTACATATAAAATTGAGGACCTTTAAAAAAGAACCTTGATCTTAACGTTCCAGCTCTTTGATTGGTAGATCCAAATTATTTCAAGAACATCAACAGAAAAATATGCAAATATAGGGTCATTTGTATTCATTAAGCAGATAGAATACATTTGCTTCATTGATTCAGCATGCTCAGGTACACTTTCCAAACAACATATTCTCTAAACTTATTTATAAGGAGAAAAATACAAGTTGATTAACAAAATGATAAATGTTAATTATAAAGCCAAAGGGCCCAATGATATGAACAAAACCATATTTCTCTAGAGGACATAGCACGGCACAAATGTTTCATCTGATTAAACTAGGATATGTTCTTTATAGCATGAACTAAGCATTAAAAATTGTAATACTATTGCAACACAGGGATCAACCATTCACCAGGTGGTCATCCCAGGACTTGAAGAACACAAGTAAATGAGTAATTAGCTTCACAGCAAAACAAGCAATTGAGAGGAGCCAGGGAAGGGAGTATGTCATATTTACAAATAAGATATACAAATATTACAATGAACAAAAATTTGATACCACATAAGTTGGCACAAATACCACTTAAATGCTCCAATGTTGTGGTTTTCTAAAATAAAAACATAGAATTCATTTGATAAAAGAACCAAAAAAAATTAAGTTGGTAAGGAACATCATATAGGAATCAAGTATTCAAAAAAAAAAGGCACAATCAAAAAGACGTCAAGACAGAGCCATTTGAATAAGAAAAGACTATACCCATTTGAATTACATAGCCATCTTGAAAACAAGAGTCACGTAATACAATGGAATTCTACTAGTAAACAACAGTTCCAAACAAAAAACGCAAAATGCCTAATAAAACCACAAGCACATCACAGAGAATAAATACACACCTTGAATTCAAAAATACCTCAAGTTTAAAAGGTCAAAGCATGAGATATATATCAAGAACAATTAGGTCATAAATCTGATAATAAATTCCAATTAGCAGGCACAGCACCATACCCAGAACCTATTACCAAATTATTAAAATGACATTTCAATATCAGAAATAAAATGTGAAATCAAATTAAAATCCACATTTGGTAGTTGATCGATGTAGGAAAAAGGTCCATGACCATAAAATGCATCAACACTGCCATTTAATTGTTATCATCTGGATATTCAACACCAAAAATCTTCATCGTCACTTCACCACTATAAAATACTACCCAAATCAACCATAACATACACAAAACAAACAAAAACAAAAATAAGAAAAGAAAAAAAATGTAAACAAACTCTCAGATTGGGGAAACATGTAAACTTTTCATTGATTTCAACCATTAATGATAGAACCACGTCATATCTTCAGTACTAAGTACTTACATCAACAAGGAAACAAAACAACCAAAACACAGCTAAAGATCCATGTCTTCACAAAAGAAAAAATTATTTCTAACCCTAAATCTAATTTTAAGAGGAAGTGAACTTGGTAACAGCCTTGGTACCCTCAGAGACGGCGTGCTTAGCGAGCTCACCAGGAAGCACAAGCCTCACAGCAGTCTGGATCTCCCGAGATGTGATCGTCGGTTTCTTGTTGTATCTCGCAAGCCTAGAGGCCTCCTGAGCAAGCTTCTCGAAAATGTCGTTGATAAAACTGTTCATGATCCCCATAGCCTTGCTCGAGATTCCGATGTCAGGATGGACTTGTTTCAAGACCTTGAATATGTAGATCTTGTATGTCTCTACGTTCTTCTTCGAACGCTTCTTCTTTTTGTCGCCGGCAGCGGCGGCTTCCTTAGGCAACTTCTTCCCGGCTTTCGGCTTCTTCTCTGCTGGCGCCTTCTCCGCCACTGTTGTCTTCTTCTCCTCCGCTGGCTTCTCGCCTGCTGGCTTCTTCTCTGCCTTTGGTGCCATTGAATCTGAAGAACTGTGATTTGAGAGAGAGATAGGGAGAGTTTGTTACAAGCGAAAGCAAATTTGGAATTTGATTGTGAGATGGAAAGATATTGGGGTTTGAATATATTTATAGGAAGCGTTAATGGATTTTGATTGGTGGATACGGTGATATAAGGATTGGTGACGTGGAAGATAAGGGCCGTTGGATTGTGTATTTTAAAATTGCGAAACCGACGGCTTGAAAAAGTATGATGGGATGATTTTGATGGAAATATGTAAGGAGACGCGGATCGATGACGTGGCAATAATGATCCGTTGATTTTGTTTATTGAGCACGAGCATCGACGGCTTTGAATGAAACCTTATTTTATTTCTAAAAGTAAATTATGTTTTGGCTCCCACTCTGAATTTATAAATTATGATTAAGGCGGGTAGGATATCTCAAGCGCTGGTCCAAATAATTTTAGAATTTTCGAGACGACTCTGGGTTGTATAATTACGATAATTCGAGCATTAAATTTAAGCAAAAAATCATTTTATGTTATGTTCTTCCTAAATCTAAATAGCGGGTGTTTTTTTTATGTTCTTCGTTCTAATCTGTGATATATATTCATATTATATTCTTATAATATGTTCTCATTCATATTAATTTGTTTGATATGTAAAATTGAATATAATTCTCTCATAATAAGTGTTAATAATTGTTAGCACTGAACGTGTAATTATCAACTTTTTGATACATGTTGTTAATTACATGTAGGTATAGCCATTTATTCTCAGATACCTAAATCCCCACTCCCCTATCCCCATTTGGGGGAGGGGGGAAATTTTTGTGGAAAATAGGGAAAGGGGGAAGGAGGGGATGATTTCCCCATTTTCCCCATAAATTTTATGGAAATGGGGATAGGGGTAAGCCCTTATCCTCATTTCCCATTTCCCTCAAACCTTATTTGATATATTAATATATATATATATATATATATATATATATATATATATTTTAATATTTTTATTGTTTCTATTTTACTAAGTATATAATTTTTACTCAAACACGAAAAATGAGGAAACGGGGAAGACGAGTAAATGAGAAAAAATGAGAAAAAACAAGGAAAACGGGGAAATAGGGATGGAGATGGGGGGACCTCTCCCCAAAATTACCCCATCCCCATTTTGGGGGGGTATCTATCTCCATTTCCCTGATGGCTATCTCTAATTACATGCCCTATTGTATCGATATCCATATTATACAAGTCTATCATTTTGAATTCTAACATTTTTTTTTTTTTTTGGATAAATGAATTCTAACACTTAACTTCACATTTATTATAAACCGGGTTAAACAAAATTAACCCTTAAACATGTATTAATCATAAGTAATGCTAGACGTCCCAAATTTTTTTCCCAAAATCTCTCACAGATTATGTGGTACGTGAGTTATTAACATCCTATAAATCATGAGATTAAGTCGGGAGTGTTGGGATATTGACAACTCAAGTGCCACATTATTTGGGAGAGATTTTGGGAAAAAATATTTGGGACGTCAAGCATTACTCTTTAATCATAGGTGTTTTATCTTGAAATATGTAATTTTATATCACTTTTGCACACATGTATTTGCTGTTTATTTTTAATTAGTTAATTTTAAGTTGATTTCGCATCCTATAGAGAAATTGTTTATTGAATCTTGTTAAATATATACGGTTAATTACCTTACACGTATAATTATTATGGTAAATAATGAACTTTATACGTTTGTATATAATTTTGTTGGTGAAAATTCTTATATGGGTTGGATCGCATCCACATCTTAGTTCTTAGTTAAGATATTTTGATTTTTTATAACGTTGTATTAGCATCATATAAATGTGAAAAAAGGCGAATGGCCTCTTGCCAATATGGTATGACTCTCCAATGGGAAATTCCACCACCACGGTTAAATACCCGGCATGTGTATATATATATACAATTTTATTCCTTGTCCCACCTCATGTGTGGGTGCCCTGTCCCCCTTGTGGGAGTAGTTGTCCGGACTGTGCTAGTATAGTCAAATTCTCGCAAGGTCCCGACGGTTATTGTAATTTCACAAAAAAAAAAAAAAAAAAAAAAAAAAAAAAAAAAAAAAAAAAAAAAAAAAAAAAAAAAGTGAAAAAGAAAAATGGATAGAGTATATATGGGATGGTATATACTATCTCTTAAATTATGAAATTGTTAATATTTAGTATTTTGATTAGATAGATATTTAATTTAGATTCAAGCATCAAATTAAGGGACCAGGATCCTCTCCTCACCTCACATTATCCTCACATTTTCCTCACCTTTTAAAAGCATGTGATTGGTTGTTAATAAAGTGTCAATCACATCTTAACCATTCATTCATTGCAATGCTTATCTGTCATAAGATTAAGTAAGATGAGGATGAGGTGAGGTGAGGAGAGAATCCTTGTCCCAAATTAAGATATGTTTGAATTTATAGTCATCTTTTTAAAACAATGGAAATATTTATAAAATGTAATGTTGAGATGTAAAACAAATGATATCCATTTGTATGATTCATTAAGATTTTGTTTGTTATTAAATGGGTTAAATATGTTAAATTTAATTGAAAAAACAATAATGACTTTGAGTGGTGATGAATTTGTCTTAATATGTTAAGGCTTAGTCTGGCATTGCTTCCTAAGGTGCTTTTCGAAGAAGCTATAAAATGTAGCTTCTCATTTTGACTTTTGGGAGAAGCCAAAAATGACTAGGGTGTTTGGTAAAATCATAGGGAAGTGTTTTTTGTCATTTTTAGCTTTTCCCAAAAGCCAAAATGGGTTTGTAGTTTCTTCGAAAAGCACCTCAATAAGCAATGTCAAACTTATTTTAAGTGTAATTTGAGATCACAATACAATGAATGAGTTACGTAAGTCTTGTTTTAACGGTTTAATAAATGGATCGTATTAGAATTATAGATTGTGACATGATTAATTAAATAAATTGTATTTTAACCCGTTATATTTTATTTCAAAACATGTTTGTGATTGAAGGTGGTTATAATTTGGTGGAAATTGCCAAAACTGACCCATCTAATTATGGGTTTTTCTTTTTTAACCACATCCATACTTTTAATTGTTTTTAACCATGTTTTTGAGAAATTACTCAAAAGCCCTCATATAAAAACCTCCCCAAAACACTCTCTCTCCTTTTTTTTCTCTCTTTCTCCTTCTCTCTACTCTGCTCACTCTCTCCCGATCGTCGCCTCTCTTCTCTCCTCTCGGTGCCGTCGCCATCGCCGGACGTCGTCGTCCACACTGGAAGTCGTCGTCGAGCTCGCAAGACCTCCACGAACCAGCGATCGCCCTTCACGGCCTCACGAACCAGCGACTGCACGAACCACGACCGGCGATGGGCGACGACCAGTCGACGACGTCCGGAGGTTTGGTGCTTCATGATCGCCGGCGAATTGATCTGTAAACCAAACGAAAAACCTAAACCTAATTTGAATTTGGGGAAGAAGAAGAGGAAGAAGAAAGAGGGGAAAAGAAAAAAAAAAAAAAAAAAACTTATCCTAATTTCAATTTAGTCCAGATTTCAAGTTTCAATATTTCTATTTTATGCATGATTTCAAGTTTGAATATTTCCATTTAGGCATGATTTCAAGTTTGTGTATTTCAATTTAGTCGTGATTTCAAGTTTGTTTCGAGGTTTAAAGAACACTATTTTCAGGGGTACTCTGGTAATTCATGGTACTAAACTGAATTTTTTTTAAAAAAGTGGTTATTAACAATTAAAAATTCAAAAGTGGTTAAAAACAAAAGTATGATAAGTTAGATGGCTATAAATGGTTTTCTCTCAATAAGCAATGTCAAACTTATTTTAAGTGTAATTTGAGATCACAATACAATGAATGAGTTACGCAAGTCTTGTTTTAACGGTTTAATAAATGGATCGTATTAGAATTATAGATTGTGACATGATTAATTAAATAAATTGTATTTTAACCCGTTATATTTTATTTCAAAACATGTTTGTGATTGAAGGTGGTTATAATTTGCCTGGTTATTGAATTCAATCGTATATTGATTTTTTTCTCACATTCCAATGGATTCAAGTAATCACTTGTTTTACATCTCAACATTACATTTTTAGATACGTTTGAATTTAGATTCAAACATCAAATTGAGATATGTTCGAATTAAGAACATAACACAAGTAGACACTTTATTCTAAACTTGTTTCAACAAAATTAACCCTTAGACATGTAGTAATCATAGGTTTTTTTTTTTTTTAATCTAAAAACATGTGATTTTATATCACTTCTTCACACTTTTTTTTTTATTGGAAGACAACAACAACAGGATTACAACAACTATAACAGACTGGAGCTCCCACAAAATGGGAGAAGAGAACCCACACGAAGGAGGGACAACCACCCACACAAAGTGGGACAACACCCATGTTTTTAAATGGGCTAAGGAAAATTTGCATAATTTTATGCACACACTAGGTCTTGAACCTTGGTGGTGGGGGGTTCCCAAAGGAAGGCCCACCACTATGGCAAGGGACCATGTGTCACTGACTCACTTCTTCACACTTTTTGCTGTTTATTTCCACTGTTTAAAAAAAGATGACTATAAATTCAAACATAGATATATCTTAATCTGATGCTTTTTTTTTTTTTTTTTTTGGAACATAACCAAACATCAGTTGGAGCCTAAAACAGGCATATCCAATAGGACCTCTCTTCTAACACATGAAGGATAGTCCTCCATCCAGAAGAGGTCATCAACATTCGATAAAGCAAACTTAGCCAATCCATGGGCGACAGTATTAGCCACCCTAGGAACATGACAAATCAAACTAATACTGAGGCTGTAAATAAGAGCAGGAATCTTAGTTAAAATGTTACCACTAGCAGCATTAAGATAACTTCCCTCGTTAATCCAGTTAACCGCAACCGCTGCGTAGGATTCCAGGACACACGGCGCCAACCCACAATCCCTACTAAACAGTAAACCCCTGTAAATGGCCAAGATTTCAGCCACACTAGCATCAAAAAACCCAGGCAACCGAAGAGAGCAGGAGGCAAGCACAAACCCCGAACTGTCCCTAATGACAACTCCAAGACCAATGATACCATCTAACTCATTCATAGCAGCATCACAATTGATTTTGTAACCCACATGATCAGGCGGAATCCACGCAACTTTGCTGTGATCCACAATCAAAGGGGCTGACACCCTTCTCTACCCCACAGTATGAAAATCAGCCAAAAAACTTTTACTCAATTGCACTACTTCAAGAATTTCCTGCTTAGGAGACCCATGAATCACCAAATTTCTGATATACCAAACTCTCCAGCAGATAGTACACAACAACTCCAATTCCTTCTTATCCAGCTTCTTAAAGCACTCCAAAATAAAATCAAAAAATCCAAAAATCTGCCCACTAACCTGGAAATCAGAAGGCAGCCATTCCTTCCTAGCAATCTTGTATTTCCTACAACCCCACAAGGCATGGAAAGTCGACTCACCCCAATCATTACAGATGGAGCATTTGTCCAGCACTGTCATTCGGCGATGGGCAAGGTTGGACAATGTTGGCAACCAGTCAAAACAAGCCTTCCATACAAATATTCTAATCTTAAGAGGAATATCTAACTTCCAAAGTGCCTTCCACCAACTTTCCAGCAGAGAGCTGTTAGATGAACTAGGATTCTGCTCCATTGCTCTCCCACACCGATAACCACTATTGATAGAAAAATTACCACTATGATCATGGTGCTACAAAACCGAATCCTTTGCTCTGAAATCAGCCAAAGGAATTTGTAAAATGGCTCTTGAATCATCCAAAGAAAAGACACTTTTGATGAGATTGACGTCCCACCCACCTGTGGGAGTTAACAGCTGCTCCACTTTCGCCTCCAAACCAAGCAAATGAGGGGATAAAATTCTAAACAAAACAGGTCTCGGCACACACTTGTCCTTGTAAATCCGAATATCCCCCCCACATCCCACTCTCCATCTCAAACCCGAAACTAGCAAACCTCGCCCCCAATTCGGACTCCTCCATACAAAGGACGCAGAGGACTTGACTGGTGTTGTCAGGATATCCTCATCAGGGAAATAGCACCCTTTGAGAACTCTTGTCGCCAAAGAATCCGGATTTTTCAGAATTCTCCAACACTGCTTCGCAAGTAATGCTCTGTTGAATGTTTCCAAATCTTTAAAACCAAGCCCTCTATCTTTTTTAGGCTTACAGAGACGCCTCCACTTGCACCAATGTATTTTTCTGCTAGCTTCACTACTGCCCCACCAGAAGCGGGCACACATCATGTTAACTTCACCAATCAACCCCCTTTGGAAGACGAAATAAACTCATAGCATAGGTAGGAATTGATTGAACCACTGCCTTGATCAAAATTTCTTTTCCACCAACCGACAAAAACCTTTCCCCCCCATCCCTTAACTTTATTCCACACTCGATCCACAATCTCAGAAAATAACTTTCTCTTACTCCTCCCAGTAAAACATGGCAAACCAAGATAATTTTCATGACAAAGCACAAGTCTAACACCAACCAAACGAGCCAGCTTTTCCCCATTCCCTACTAACAAGGACGGACTCACACACAAAGCCGACTTACTAAAATTCACCACCTGCCCAGAAGCCCTGGCATACCCATCCAAAATTCCCCTGAGAGCAGCACAGTTTGACTCATTCGCCTTTGCAAAAAGCAGACAATCATCTGCGAAAAAAAGGTGTGTTATAACCGAACTTCTTTTACTGCACTTGAACCCCTCTATCACTCCCTTGGCTTGAGCGTTCTCAATCAGATTGGAAAAGCCTTCAATACAGATAAGAAAAAGAAAGGGAGACAAAGGATCTCCCTGCTTGAATCTAAATTAAATATTCATCCAATAAAAATATTAAACATTAACATTTTCATAATTTAAGAGATAGTATATACGATCCAATATACTCTATCCTCTCTCTTTTTTCACATTTATATGACAACATTATCAAAAATTAAAATATCTCAACTTTAAAGTGAATGAGATCCACCCCATATAAGAATTCTCACCGATAAAATTATATACAAACGTATAAAGTTCATTATTTACCATAATAATTATACGTGTGATATTTAAGAAGGTTGAATAAACGATTTCTCTATAGGACGTGGAATCGACTTCAAATTAACTAATTAAAAATAAACAGCAAAACAAGTGTGAAAAAATGATATAAAATTGCATATTTTAAGATTTAAAAAAAAATCCTATGACCACTACATGTTTAAGGGTTAGTTTAGAATAAATTGTCTACTAGTGTATGACAGGTCCAACACTATCAAGCTTAATTATAACTTATTAAATTTATTTTATGTTTTGTTATATATAAAAAAAAAATGGAAATTCATTAAGCAAGCTCAGTGATCATCCATAACAACCAGAGCCACCGAGCCACACAAGGTGAGACATCCTCTATCCAAAACAGAGCATTATCAACAGACATACCAAGTCTAGCAAGCGCTATATTGGTCTTTAGGCAAAAACAACCTTTATATCTAGATAACAATCCAAATAATAAAAAATATCACGAATACCAATCCCAACATCTGAAAGGGGAGCACTGCCGAATTCAATAAGCTTCACCACCACTTGGGCATCCGTCTCCACCACACAAGGAAGCAGCCCCTCGTCCCTTGCAAATAGCAACCCACTTTGAACAGCAAGGGCCTCCATGACGATTGGAGGGAATTGAGTAGGGAAAATAGAGGAATGGGGAAACGGGGGACCCGGGGGAAATGGGGAACATGGAAAAATGAGGAAAAATGGGAAAAACGGGGAAATTGGGATGGGGGTGAGGGGACCTCCTCCCAAAACTACACCATCCCCATTTTCCCCAAATGAAATGGGGGGGTGTGGGGGATGGGGGAGGGTTTGGCAAATGGATGGGGGGACCCCATTTTCCCCCAATGGGGAAATTTAGGGGGGGGGGGGGGGGGGGGGGGGGGGTGGATTGGGTAGGGTTTGGCAAATGGGGATAGGGATGGGGGGACCTATATCTATCCCCATTTCCCCATTGGCCATCCCTAGTGAGCCAACAAAGGCTGAGAATCGGAGGCCAAAACATCACCCAAATGATCTCTACTAATCACACCAATACCAACCTTCCTTTTCACCAAGTCTAATGTAGCATTCGTATTCAGTTTGATTCTACCCATCTCTCCATGAATCCGGTAAAAAATTGTCTACTCGTGTTATTGGCACTACAATACTGTATCTCACAAATGTTATCTTGACGGCCATTTTATAATTAAAATTGGTTCAAACATTATATAATTATAGAAAAATGTTTCAAGATAACGAGATTATGGGCTAGTTTGGTTTTGTTGTAGCTTTTATAATAATCACTAGGGGTGGACATGGATCCGGGGGGGTGGGGGTGGGGTGGATTGGGGAGGGTTTGGCAAATGGGGATAGAGATGGGGGGACCTATATCCATCCCCATTTCCCCATTGGCCATCCCTAGTGAGCCAACAAAGGCTGAGAATCGGAGGCCAAAACATCACCCAAATGATCTCTACTAATCACACCAATACCAACCCTCCTTTTCACCAAGTCTAATGTAGCATCCGTATTCAGTTTGATTCTACCCATCTCTCCATGAATCCGGTAAAAAATTGTCTACTCGTGTTATTGGCACTACAATACTGTATCTCACAAATGTTATCTTGACGGCCCATTTTATAATTAAAATTGGTTCAAACATTATATAATTATAGAAAAATGTTTCAAGATAACGAGATTATGGGCTAGTTTGGTTTTGTTATAGCTTTTATAATAATCACTAGGGGTGGACATGGATCGGTTCGGTTCGGTTTTGACCAAAACCATACTGAACTAACATATATTCGGTTTTTGAAAATGTGAATCAGTTTGAACCGTTTTAGGCCTATTGGGCTTTGAAGGTCTTTTTATATGTTTTTTTTTAATATTATTTTTTAGGCCTTTAGGTTGCTTTTTTGGCATTTAGGCTTAAACTTTTTTAAGAAAATGTAATATGTAAAAAATAATTTAAACAAAATGCAATCCAATTTTCAATCCAAATCTAAAATTTCAATCATATTCGGTCTACATACACAAATAAAATATAAAATCTTCATAACTTCTATAAAATAGAAGTAAAAAAATATAGTACACAATGTAGTCCAAAATAAAATATCATCAGCAAACCATCCATAATAAAATTGAACTTTACAAAATAATTCATTAAGGCAATTCGGTTTATTTGGTTTGGTTTTGTATGTTCAAAACCAAAACCGAACCAAATTCAATTCGGTTTTCAAATTTCAAATCGGTTTGAACTGAATAGAAGCTATGAACCGAACCAAACACCCTCTTTCGGTTCAGTTCAATTCGGTTTCGGTTTTTATGCTCACCCATAATAATCACTGTTAGATGTGCTAAATAAATAATCAGATATGAAACTAATCAGCAGATGTTTGGTTAATTGTATTTTTAAAACTACTGTATAACTCAAAAGCAGTATACATATGTTTGGTAATTTTAATGCAAAGGTGTTGAGACTAATTACAATAACTAAAATATACATGATTTTAGGACCTTATTTCATTTTTCATTAATTATATATATTAAATCAATATTTAAGTAGAATATTTAAATTAGAAAAAAATTCCATAAGAATTATTAAAATATTTTAAAAGATTTTATAAATCAAATCAATATTTAAATAGAATATTTAATTTTGAGATAAAATAAGGTATATAAATTATTTTAACTTGATTTCACAAGGATAATAATGATATTTTAAAATATTCATTAAATACTGTAATAGATTATTCCATAATCACTTTCAAAAAGTAACCCCCCACATACTTCTCTAAATCATTGTTAAAACTTGTCAGATTGTCAATTAATCACTTTTGGATGTTTTACCAAGCATCATTTTATGTCAAAATGATTAAATAATCTGATTTTAACTTTTCAAAAGCAATATCAAACTAGCCCTAAGGGCTGTTTGTTTTACACCAATTAAGTCTTAAGTCTTAAATTAAGGCCCTGATTGATTTTTTCACTTAACACTGAATGACACTTAATGTGTTCCATTCAGTTGTTTTGTTTGATTTTTGAAGTGTTAAAATCACTTAATGAACACCTAAAACCCCTTGTTTTGAAAAGTGAAAATTTTTCACTTTTCACTTAACATAAATCCAGGAGAATTTAATACAAAGTTTTACTTCCAAAACTATTCTCACTAATTTAATCTATTTCCAATTTTGTCTTATATTAAAGCCCTAATTTTATATTTTCTAATTATGCTACAAAGTACATGGAGCTAGTTAGTTTTCTTTCTTTAATGCATTTGTGTTGTGGCCATAAAAGAGTCTATTACTTTGTCCTGATAACATTACATTCATGTTTTTCTTTTGTTGATTCAGTTGCAGGAATCTGAGGACTTCTAGTGTTCATGTTGGTTCTTCAAGATTTTCTTCATCGCTTTCTCCCTGTGAAATATATAAGCAATTCATTGATATTGAAGTAATGTCTATTCTGGGTTGAGTTGATTTAAATGTTTGGTAGATAAAGTAAATCAATGAAAACCTATGTTTGGATTCAGGTGATTATACAAAGTACATGCTACAAAAAAACCAACATGTCCACAAACCAACCAATCCAGAATAATATAAATTTGAAATATTATTAATAACTAAATAAATTTATTTTATAATTAATTTACATGTTAGAGTTGTCCTTAATATATTAAAATGTAAATATATAACAAATAATAGTTAGAAGGGTATAGATGTAAAAGTATTTATTTTAAGATATTTATAACTTAAAAAAAAACAAACAACTTATCACTTATATTCAGTTTTCAGTATATAAAAAAAAAAAAAAAAAAACCATGTTTTTCAGTTTTCAGTCACTATTTAGTCTTCGGTAACATTCAGCACTATGAATTCAGACAAAAAATCAAACGAGGCCTAAGTGGATTTTATCCGTTTGTTTTTCAACTTATATTTTAAATTAAGTTAAAAAACATCTAAAATTAAAAAGCTATGGTGGTGTTTGTTTTTATTGTCTTAGGTATCAAAAGACCTTATTTCAATTAAGTAAAATAATACCACTTAATATTTAAGACATTCTAACTTGTTTGATTTTTATTTGAGGTTATCCCACTTAAATATTAAGTGGTTTTAGTTTTACTATTCTACCCCTGTTTTAATAAACCATTTGACTTTTAAGATACTTTATTTTTATTTTTTAATATATTTTCATTTTTTAACAAAAAATTATTTTTATATAAAAATATATTTGTTTTCATGTACAATTATTTATTAATTTAAATATTTTATTTAAAATAAAATAAAATAAAAAACCCCATTCATAAACAACTCAAACCTTAACCCTAAATTGATATAAGAGGAGGAGGCAGTAGTAGCGCCGTCTCCATGAGATTTGACCATAAGAGGCCGGCTGACCTCGTTCTTGCCTCCGATGTGAAGAGGTTGGCTGGCCTCCCCTTTATTGAAGGTAGGCTGTGACCTTCCAATAAAATGAATGGGAGGAGGTCGCGGCCTCCTCCCTTCAATTGAGAAGAGGCCGACCAACCTCTTCTCGTCAGAGATAAGGAGGAGGCCGGCTGGCCTCTTACGGTCAAATCCAAGGGAAGCGGCACCGCCGCTGTCTCCTCCTCCTATGTCAATTTAAGATTAAGTTAGTTAGGGTTAGGGTTTAATAAAATTAGGATTTTTTTTTAATAATAAAAAAAAAGATTTTTTTTTAGGGTTAGGATTTGAGTTGTTTAAGAAATTGGAGTTTTTTTTTGTGTGTTTAGGAGTATTTTTGGTAATAGATTAATGACATTAGGTTAATTTTGGAAACAACTATCAATGTTTTAATTATGACTTATTAAATAAGTAAAAAGTCAAAAATTTTAACTTTTTATATAAGACATGTACATCTTAAATTAAGATTATGTTAGAAAAACAAACAAATCTATTTATCTTAATATAAGTTAAGTCCTATATTTAAATAAATAAAAAATAGCCCCTAAATATTTTGACTTTTCACTTATTGAACAAGTGATATTAACACATTTACATGAATTTCACAAAATAACCCCATATAATTAAATTATTAACAAAAACACCTTATTGACCAAAAAATAAATTAAATCCCAAAATTCATCAAACCCTAACCCTAAACTTGAATCTCATGGGAGAAGGAGGCACCGCCGCCGCCTCCTCCTTGCGTTTGACGGAGGAGGTCGGTCGGCCTCCTCTCAATTAATGGGAGGAGACCTCTTCTAATTCGTTGTAATGGAGGAGGGCTGCCTCCTCCAAAATCGATGCCACCATCTTTCCCATTAAATTGCATAGTATGGGTAGATTCGTATTTAATACCGAGAGTTGTATTACGAACTATACTTATAACGATTGATCTCGGCAGTCATCAGTTAGTTATCAATGTACCCTTAAACCAACTAGAAAATCCAATTGAATTATAGTATGGGCCACAAGAAACCATTCAATGTCGCCCATAATTGAGCTTAAGTTAATTTAACATATCAACTCAACCCGACCCGCCCAACTACAAATCAAATCTGTATATGATCCATTCACAGTTACCACTTACCACATCATGACATGAAAACACTACTTGGAGTCTGAAACTCTAAACTCTCTCAAGCTCCAACACTTCGAATCCATTATTGTTCACGATGTAAACGAAGGTAATTTATCATTTTCGATCTAGCAATGAAGCTCACTTGTCCTCGCCGACCACTCACAAACTCGAGATTTCACTCAAAACCCATAACTTCATATCCCCCTAAACGAGTTAGCTTAGATGATGATGACGAAAAAGAGACGCAATTCATCGACACCCTCAAAAACATCGTTCGAGGAAAACAGAGCTGGAAAGTGGCCCTAAACGACGCCGTATTGTCGACCACACTAAAGCCTCACCATGTCGAGAAGGTTCTGATCCAAACCATTGACGATTCCAGGTTAGCTTTGAGGTTCTTCAATTTTTTAGGCCTGCATAAAAACTTTAACCATTCGACGGCGTCGTTTTGCATACTGATTCACGGTTTGGTCCGGAACAATCTCTTTTGGCCTGCAACTTCGCTTTTGCAATCATTGCTGCTTCGTGGGTCAAACCCAAAAGAGGTTTTTGAAGCTTTGTTGGATTGCTATAAGAAATGTGGGTTTTCTTCGAGTTTGGGTTTCGATTTGTTGATTCAATATTATGTGCAACAAAAGAGAATTTTTGATGGTGTTGTTATATATAGGTTGATGAAAGAGAATAATTTGTTGCCTGAAGTTAGGACTTTGAGCGGGGTCTTCAATGGGCTTGTTAAAATTAGGCAATTTGAATTAGTTTTGGAGCTATATCACG
The DNA here is from genome assembly GCA_030490815.1 of Acer saccharum. Classification (NCBI taxonomy): domain Eukaryota; kingdom Viridiplantae; phylum Streptophyta; class Magnoliopsida; order Sapindales; family Sapindaceae; genus Acer; species Acer saccharum. The sequence continues at coordinate 50,147,832 of CM059868.1, read as the reverse complement.
AGATCATTGACGCGGGTACATTGCCTGATATCTATATATTCACGGCTGTGATGAAGAGTTTTTGTGAATTAAAAGATTTTGTAAGGGCCAATGAAATGATCCATTATATGGATTCAAATGGATTTGTTTTAAATGTTGTAATTTATAATGTTTTGATTCATGGGCTCTGCAAAAGTCATAGAGTTTTTGAGGCTGTTGAGATCAAGAATAGTTTGACGAAAAGGGGACTAAAAGCAGATGTTGTTACATATTGTACGTTAGTGCTTGGTCTTTGTAAAGTGCAAGAGTTTGAGATTGGTGTGGGGTTGATGAATGAGATGATCGTGTTGGGGTTTGTTCCGAGCGAAGCAGCTGTTTCAGGTCTTGTTGAGGGGTTGAGGAGAAAGGGGAAGATTGTCGATGCCTTTGATCTGGTAAATAAAATGGGGAGAGTAGGGATGTTACCTAATTTGTTTGTATACAATGCATTGATCAATTCTTTGTGTAAACAAGAGAAATTCGACGAAGCAAAGTTTCTTTTTAATGAGATGGGACGGGGAGGCTTATCTCCAAATGATGTTACTTATTCTATTTTGATCGATTCATTATGTAGAAGGGGGGAAATGGATTCTGCTGTCAGTTTCCTCAGTAAAATGGCAGATGCGGGGATTAAAGCAACTATCTACCCTTACAATTCTTTGATAAGTGGTCATTGCAAGTTGGGAAATTTGAGTGCAGCTGAATCTTTTTTTGATGAGATGATTGATAAAAGATTGACACCAACCGTGATAACTTACACATCCTTAATAAGCGGATATTGCAATGAAGGAGAATTGCATAAGGCATTCAAGCTTTATCATGAGATGACTGGTAAGGGCATTGCAGCAAATACTTACACTTTCACTGCACTTATTTCTGGTCTTTGTCGAGCTAATAAGCTGACTGAGGCAATAAAGTTGTTTAATGAAATGGTGGAACATAGCATTATACCAAATGAAGTGACTTACAATGTTTTGATCGAAGGTCACTGTAAGGAAGGTAACATGGTAAAGGCCTTTGAATTGTTTAATGAAATGGTAGGGAAGGGCCTTGTACCAGACTCGTACACTTACAGGTCTCTAATAACAGGCCTTTGTACGGACGGTAGAGTTTCTGAAGCCAAAGAGTTCATTGATGGACTTCACAGAGAGCAGCACAAGTTAAATGAGATGTGTTATAGTGCACTTTTATATGGTTATTGTAAGGAAGGAAGATTAGAGGACGCACTGAGTGCTTGTCGCGAGATGGTTGAAAGAGGTGTCAATGTGGATCTTGTGTGTTATGCTGTACTTATAGATGGATCTCTGAAACAGCACAATAGAGAGAGTTACTTTAGTCTTTTGAAGGAGATGCATGATCGAGGATTGAGGCCTGACAATGTAATATATACAAGCATGATTGATGCAAGTAGCAAATTGGGTAATCTCAAGAAGGCATTTAAACTTTGGGATATAATGGTCGACGAAGGATGTGTTCCAAATGTTGTGACGTATACTGCTCTGATAAATGGTTTTTGCAAGGCAGGATTCATGGATAAGGCTGAGCTTCTATGTAAGGAAATGCTCGCTAGCAGTTCTCTTCCAAATGAGATCACAAATGGTTGTTTCCTTGACTGCCTTACCAAAGAAGGAAATATGGAGAAAGCTATACAGCTGCATAATGTAATGCTTGAAGGACTTCAAGCAAACACTGTCACATATAATATACTCCTTCAAGGCTTTTGCAAAATGGGAAAATTTCAGGAGGCCACTGAGCTCCTCAGCGGAATGATGGACAATGGTATTCTCCCTGACTGCATTACATATTCGACAATAATCTATCAGTACTGTAGAAGAGGCAATTTACTCGAGGCTCTTAAGTTGTGGGACTTAATGCTTGACAAAGGTCTAAAACCTGATACCTTGGCTTATAACTTTATGATATACGGCTGCTGTGTGGGAGGAGAACTCAACAAGGCTTTTGAATTGCACGATGACATGATGAGAAGGGGTTTGAAGCCAAATCAAGCTACAAACAACGCCCTCAATCACGTAATGTGCTCAAAGTAGTCAAATGCCTGCATACATTATTGTAACCGTGTTGTACAGAAAACCAGATAGGCTTCTCATTAACTTCGCGGGTAGTCTCAGTAGGTAACTTTACTGGATTTTAGGCACATTTGGCTTGAGGCAACAACCAGCATAGTCTGTTGCAAGAGATGTATTAGACACTTTTACTTGTACATTACCTTATCATTGCGAAGTTGAGGATGGAATCCGTCATCAAGCTGAGAGAAAGATTTGCCTTGTTCATTGCATAATAAACATTCGACACTTTGGCTACCTGTTGAGTTATAAAATTTGTTGTAGGCACACATAATTTTTTGTTGTGATTCTTTGTAACCACCTTTTGATGCTAACAAATTTGATTATCATTTACTCTAAATGGTATATGGATGCTGAGATTTTCTCTTCTTTTCTTTTATTCACTTGCTCTTAATTTTTGTAGTTCAAATTCAAATAACAATCTCCAGTATTAGTTTCTTAACATTTCTTCGATTACCCAGCTGTGCATATTTGACACCTTTTCGTCTGGTTGCTTTTAGCTATGGTTTCATTACCAGATTATCGATCTTTCATTCAACTCAGAAACGTGTAATCAAATAGGATCAACATGCCGCTGGAATCGATTATTGATAGGAGCATTGTGTTTCTTCCAAAGCATTCAAACTATAAAACCATTAAGCAAGCTAACACTAATTGATTGTCATTAGTTCCATCAGTAAATACTGTTTCGGTCAAATCTTTGGAGGCAACAGAACAATTGCTCTAAGTAGATTATGAGGTTTTACTACTGCCTGCATATGTAGTTTAGAGCTACGAACTCCAGCTTTTTGATGTTTAGCCAAATAGAATTCGCAGTCTAGACAAATATGCACACGAGTGAAGAACCAAACATGGTTAAAACTAACAAGTCACTCCTGTCAAATTGATTAAAAGGACAAAAGCACCCACATTCTGCGTAGTATTTGATTGCTTGCCCAATTTATGAAAGGATATAAAGAAACATAAAACATCCATTTCTCAAGTAAAACAAACCTAAAAGAGTGTTCCTCATCTCCCCGTGATGAAATTGGAACATCATAGCTTGTAGAAATAACTATAAGTAGCCACTCATTGCATAACTTCCACACCAAAACAAATCAATAAGAAGACATCATCGAAATCACTAAAATGGTTCGGTTCTAGATGAAGACATGCCGCATAGGTGAAATTTGAACAACAAACCAGTATCATAATTCATTCAGGTTCACACTGCCCCCACAAACTATTAACATTCACCTAAGTAAAGCAGACAGCATTAAGAAAATCTCCATTGCTAACACAAGAAGACTTTCATTTAGTTGGCGCGGCTCTTGAAAACATCAAGACCCATCTCGGTTGGATCAGTTGCCTGCAGCTCTATTTGAATGCCATCCAGCTCTCTCTTGAACCTATCCTTAGAACTTGCATAAATCATCTTGCTTCTTACCCTTGCAGTATCAGGACACCTACATAAACAATTAATGAAACATTAGCAGTTGTGCATACAAGAACAACTTTTGAGGAAGTAAAAAGAACGAGCTTTATTTACCACGCAATGAAGAAAATCCTGCTTTTTTGGCAGTTCTCTTCAGTAACAAAATCAAAATCATAGACAGCATATCGGCACTCATCAGCAGGAAGGCTAGCAGAGAAATCCTCATAGCTTTGAGCTGGCTCACCAACCTTTTCCACAATAACCTGCTTCTGCTTCTCTTCGATCTTAAATACAATGAAGCGGTGGGTTCGTTTAGCCTTCAACTCCAGAAACTTTAACTTGCAATCATCATGCACAGCCATACCCGACGCAGCATTAGCCTGTAAATAGAATGAAAATGAGATAAATATAAAAACGAAAATACCAAGGCCAAAAGGCCTAACAAGAGATAAACTTTCTTAAGGGATTCTCACTCGTCATAATTCCACTTCCCATATCAAGACAAGACTCCTGACTTCCTTTTTTTTTTCTTAGCAAATCTTAACAAAAATCACCTAACTTCCCATTATTCCATAGATACCACACTTTCACTGCTCATCAGCAGGGTTCTTTAGACCAACCGGCCACATTTGACTCTCCAATTCAATCATCTTCTAAACATCCATTCCTGATATACACATTGGAGTTTCCAAACATTGGAACACTGAGGTCCGTATCAACCTAAGATAGAGACAACAGTCTCCACTAATGCATTCTGAAACCATATATGCCATACCACTGGTCCACGTATAATTAAAATTAGAACCTCCTGTAGCAGATAGCCGGGTTGTTGAGTCACACAGAGAAAGAAAGACCACAAAAGTTGCTTATCTTAAACCTAGCTAATGAACAACAATCAGAAAACCAGAGAAAAAAAAATCAAGTCAAAGTACATGTGGCAATGCGTATCCTTTACATAACAAAACCAAGTCAAAGAAGGCAGCTTGCTGACTAGATAAACAGTCATGTATACTATCCATCAACAAAATCCAGATCATCAGGCAACATTCATATCAAGCCAATTTTGACATTAAATGAACAAGATCAAAATCCAATAACTTTGTGGACCAAGGAATTAAATCTATGAAATGAAATTATGTCAACCACTATCAAGAGAAAAATAAAGTTTCGCCGACAACATAATTCAATACCCGACAGAATCAGATATTTGTATTTTCTTCTGGAAGCTAATTTGCATATCTTTGAAGGTATTCAAGAGAAAAACAATGAACTGGATCAAACATATTCATTTCACCCAACCATGTTAAAGAGTGTGCAATAGCCAATAGCTAAGCTATAGTTAATTTAACTTTATTTCCAAAACATCATCAAATAACAATAACAAGAAGATACCCATTAATTTATATTTAATTTGTAGACACCACAAATCAAGATATCAAATACCCACAAAAGCATGTACTACAAAAATGATCGAAATTCTATGTCAGACAAACCACAACAAATACTGTATACTGATAAACAATAAACGATCATTATAGAAATTCATATTCAACAGATAGATCAGAACAGCACCCACAAAACCAGCATCACAGCAGCAGCAGCAGCAATTTTTACCAAACAGTCAAGTACAACTTCAAACACAAAATTACAACGATCTTTAGTCAACGCAGAGTCCAAATACAACAAAAACCAAGTCAGATCTAACTAATACTTTACAAACCCAACAAAAAAAAAACAATATATAATCGATCGAACACAAAAGAATCATAGCAAAAAAAAGAACAATAACAAATCAGTGTTGAAGTTGAAAAAGAACTCACCATGGCTTCAAGGATCGAGTGTTGTAGCACGGAGAAATTGTGAGAGGAGAAGGATGCTTGATAGGAGAGGAAATGGACGCTTTAAGCAGAGATTTGAGATAGAGAAGAATTCTATAAAAGTTTTTTTTTTTTTTTTTTTGTTTTCCCTTTCAATATGTGAAAAATCTGACTGACTGGTGTATTTGGTGGCTCCACTATCCGCTATATCATGATGGGGTCATGCGTGCCAACTGAGAGAAAGTAGGGCTGTCCAATCAGGACAAGACGCGTGTTATCGTGTCGAATTGTCCGTTATGCCCTTGCACTGACATTGCTTTCTCGGTCGGTTTTGGACAAAAGAGCGATTTTATTTTATTTTTTTTGTTGAGAAATAAGAGCGATGTTTTTTTTATCCATCCTTAAATATATGGAAATATTTTATTTTTACTATACATATATAATTTTTTTTAAAATTTTGGAGATTTTTTTTATTTTTTATTTTTACTTAATATATATAATACATATATAATTTATAAAATTTGGGGAGAAGATTCGAATGGAAACCTCAACCAAAAATATTTTGTTTTATTTTTAACTTTTTTATTTGTTTCCGACTCTTTTTTTTTTTTTTTTTTTAAGATCATTCGGTCTTAATTATATTACTGTATTATTCTTTTAAAAAATATTAATTCAGGATTTGAATGAAGATGTGAAAGACTCGAATCCACAATCTCGTGATATTGATGTGAGGGCATACTTACCAATGGATCAATCTTATATTGTCTATCTGAATTACATTATTATAAGAAAATATTTTAACATTTATATGTGTAATTATGTTGAATTCCTAATGATGAGATAGATGGTTTGAGTATCACGGTGAGCATTCTACAGATATGTGTGTAGACTTTTTTTTTTGGTACTTTGAGAGTATAAGACTATGTTTGGTAGGAGGGGGGGAGAGCATGATGGATGGATGAATTAAGAGGGAGAGAGATTATGAGGGATGGAGAGGATAACATCAATCCTCCATGTTGTTTGGTATTGAAAGGAGGGTTGGATGGGTGGATAGGTGTTTAATTTGTAAAATTACAATATTGCCCTTTACAAAATTGGAGGGTAGTATGAAAAGGGAGGGCATTTTTGTCTTTGTCCCCCCATCACTCCCCCTCCTTTCTCTTATCTGCCCAAATTGGGGGGATTGATTTTTGTGGGCCCAGAGGGAGAAGCTATTCCTCTTTTCCTTCTCTCCCTTCACTTCTCCCTCCAACCAAACAAAGGATTTGCTCTCCCTCCCTTCTCTTCTCCCTCCAACCCTCTCCCTTCCTCCATCTTTCTCTCATACCAAACACAACGTAAATCACTTATTATAAGAGTAGATATTCAAAAAATACTGTTTGATCTCAGTAGACCCTTGACACAACCGTATAAATAAGAATTACTAAGCAAATTTTGTATTACAATTATGGATGTGCTTTTGACAAATGTGCATATTATTTGTTTTGATTTTAGCTACTACAGTATATAGAGATGTCAAATGGATCGGGACATAATTTTAAGGCCCAGTTGATCTTGAGGGCTAAGTTCTTTTTTATGAGACCCGGCCTTGCCCATGAGCCTTGTCGAGAGTGGGATAGGGTGTCTCGCAGTGCTTTAGCTTATTTTGTATGTAATACTATTAATTTTTTTTTCATTCTTTATGTTTGGCCCTCTAGGCTAACGAGCCTTGAAAGTTAAGCACAACCCAACAAACCATAGAGCTTAGATAGGATCGGTCTTGGCCGTCTAACCCATTTGACACGTCTGCTTTGTAAAAATGGTTAATTGTACTAATATATTCTTTCAAACACATTAAAATATCAATTTTCATAAGAACATAACATAAAACATATGAAATAAGGGTCTCAAATATGAACATTTATCGATCTAACAAATACCTTCAAACCTATCTTTTACTAGTCCTCGAGCAAAATCAAAACAAAAACAAAAAAACTAAAAGCACTCTATAGCATCGAGAAGTACCATCTTACATTCTTACACCCATTGCACCAATAATTTGACAAAAGTTCCACATTAGATCATTCAACCGCTTTTTTGGCAGGTTGACCAATTGGCTTTCTCGTTAATCAGATTTTGTTGTTAACATAAATAAATATAAGATAAAATATTGGCAAAATATGTACATATATATTATAAATATAATGATAATGAATTTATTCTTGGTATTGATGTTTATAATGTCTTTTAAAAAAAAAAAAATCACAGGCTATTGATGTTTATAATGTCTATTACGTTATAAAGTTAAGCTTTTATCTATTGTGTTAACATTTTTTTTAACAAAAAACTGGTTATGTTTTCTAATTACATATGTCATCTTATATCAATTTTAATTATTTTTCTCATTTTGTCATGATTAACGATGAAAAAAACGATAGGATTTAAATCGAACAGAATGACCTGAACCAAATTTTGAGTGTTCAGGTTTGTATAACAGACTGACTTGAACCAAAATTTGGGTGTTTGAGTTTGTTGCTCCATAAGGTTTGTTCCTATTTGGTTTCCAAAGATTTTTTTTTTTAAAAAAAAAATGGTTTCGGGTTTCTAAATCGAGACCCGAAATATTGTGTGTGTGTGTGTGTGTGTGGTGTTCGGGTTTGTTGCTCCGTATGGTTGGTTCCTATTCGGTTTCCAAAGAGAAAAACCAAAAAAAAAAAAGAAAGAAAAGTGTTTCGGGTTTCTAAACCCGAAACTAAACCGAAACCCAAAATATTGTATTAATGTGTGTGTGTTTCATCTTACAAACCCTAAACTTCAATTTTTCTCATTTTTCACATCGAGTAGCCATCGTCCAAACCATTTCCTCTCTCACTCACAAACCCTAACCATAGAAATCTCAAACTCATCGTCTGTAGTGGTTAAAAAATTGGCCTATGACCCAATCATCAAGCTCAACATTTGGAAGGCCAAATACAAACATTAAACTCGGGAATGGGCTAGAACCTATGGAAAGAAACCCATGTCAAGTGGGCCCATGAAATCAAACCCAATCCATTACGGGTTCATACTAGTTTAGCACCTGCAAGCCCTTAAATGCCATTATCAAAGCCTTTAAATGCCATCAATCAATACATGAATCCCAACAACAATGTCAAATGGCCTCATCATTGCGTATCATTTGATTTAATGAGCAATCAAACCCCGAGATTCACGCCCAAGCCATAAAGTTGTTCGAACGTTGAATTACGGGCTCCATCTATAAATAGCAGATCATTTAATAAAGAAAAGGGTCATGCTTTTATCAACTCTTACATGTGAGAACCCTTTCTTAGTTTCTTTTACTCTGCAATTCTTGATTTTCATTAATGTAGAATTATAAAATCCTACAGTCAAAATTCGGTCAAAATTGTAAAGTTTAGGGCACCGACAATTTATGAATAGTGCTTTGTCGAATGCCATGGATTCCTCGTAGAACAAAACTAAAGGAAGAGGTGTCTTGTAGGAGTATAGTCGACACCCAAGTTAGACAATTTATGAACAAATTGATAATTCAAATTAAGAAATAAACAATGTAGATTCTAAAGCAAACCGTATATAAGGCTTGTTGAGCCCCGAGTGGTGTTGTTCAAATAGCCTTATTTTCGCTTGGGTTGAGTGTGGAGATTATTTGAGATAAGGTTCCAATGGCCGGAATAATGGATTGATAGAGCGATAATTTATCAATTGAATGTTCTTGAGACAGGAATGATAGGAAGGATTATCCTTCTTCTCTTGGAGAGAAGGGTGCTATTTATAGTGTTCTAGTTAAAACCCTCGAGTGGGGCCTCTCTAGTTGGTTACATGCAATTACTCTCCATGATTCTTTCCTGGTTTTATGGGATTCCATAAATATTATTTAGAGCCAATTTGAATTGGCAATTACAATTGCTTTATAACTGAAAGACTTGGTCAACTAGCAATCAAGTTAGTTGGTGACTTGAATTTGAGTCATGGGTTGGACCTTTGGGCTTGGGCTTTCGTATTGGGCCTATAGCCTATTTTTAATTATGCTATTTTTGGATACCACAATTAATTGCTTTATACTCGATACTAATCGTTGCTAAACACCAAGCGTCGACCAAGACAAGGCCAGGCGTAAGGTTCTTACCCCTTTGATGATGTCACCAACATCTAGCCAACTCCTACACTAGAGGTCTTTCGACATCCCGGCGTCGACCACCTCACGTGAATCAATCCAATCAACTCATCATGTCAATTTCTCGGTTTGCTCATCATTTATACTTTTCTTTTCTTTATTTGACTCATCTCATGCAGTATATTGACTTGAGTATCGGAGAGTGTTTGGCTGGCACCACCTCGGTTGCCCAAGCATCTCCTTATTATTATTATTTTTTGTTTTGCACGTTGCTAGTGCTTATATCAACTACACTGTCCGCTGATGTTTCTCTTTCTCTTCATTCATTGGATTCTATTTGGCTCTTCCTCTCCATCATTTCCCTTCATCTCTCTCCCTCTCCGACTCTTATCTCCATCATCACATCCATCAATCGATTCCTCACTTTTTTTTGCCATCCACACATTCGCCACTACTCCATTTGTCTATTGTAAGTTCTCTCACTTTTCATGTCCAACAACCATTATCCAAACTATTTCATCTCTCATTCACAAAGCCTAGCCATAGAAATCCCAAACCCATTGGTTGTTGTTAATTCCCTTTCTTTTCATTCATTTGGTTCTCTTCGGACATCATTTCTCTTCATCTTTTTCCATGTCTAGTTCCTATATCCATCATTGCATCCGTCAATCAGTTCCTCAATTTTTTTCTCCGTCCAATTGGTCACCATTACTCTATCTTTTTACCTATGGTAAGTTTGTTTTATTTATTTATTTTTCATGCCTTGATTTGCTTCATGATTTTTTCGACTTCACTTACTGATTTTTTTTCTTCCATTTTTTATTTGTTTATTTTTAGGTTTGATTCATTACATTTGCCGTTACTTTCGGTTTGTTTCAAAACACCAATGGTAATTTTTTAATTTTTTAATTTTTTTTTCCTTTATACTTTTGAATTGACTTCTTTTTCATTTAGTTGTTTTATTTTATTTCATTCATTTATTGATTTTTGCCCGAGTAATTTGGTTTGCAATTTGCCACCGATGCTTTGTTTCTTTGCCTTTGCAATCGAGAAAATCAATCTGAAATCGAATTAATTTGATGATTACTTGATTATACCATGTCAAATGCACCGGATAGGGATGGCCAATGGGGGAATTGGGGCGGGGTTAGGTCCCCCCAACCCCACCCCCATTTTCCAAACCCTCCCCCATCCCCCCCATTTCCCCATTTGGGGGAAATGGGGATGGGGTAGTTTTGGGGGGAGGTCCCCCCACCCCCATCCCCATTCCCCCATTTCCCCCGTGTCCCCCGTTTCCCCATTTTCCTTATATCAGTAAAAATTATATATTAAAAAAAAAACACACACAAATGCACAATCCATTAAATTGAAATACAAAATAACATCCGATACAAATTTAAATGAAAGCTAGTTGTTGTTTCATCATAATAACACAAAAAGTTCACACTTCATAATTCAAAATAGACAACAATCCTTAAAATGTCCAGCAGGCAGCAGCCAAAAAGATGTAACAAGCAGTCCATTTAGGGAAGGAAATAAGGAATATGATTTAGGGTTAGGTTTTAAGTTATAAATATGTATTTATAGTTAGTAAAATATAAATAATAAAAATATTGAAAATATAAAAATATATATATATTATAATATTATAATATTTTAGGGAAATGGGGATGGGGGCACCTACCCCCAACCCCATCCCCATTTCCAGAATTTTATGGGGGAAATAGGGAAATGGGGATGGGGCCACCTGGCCCCATCCCCAACCCCGTTTGGATTTGGGGTTAAAAAGCTCCCCTATCTACCCGAAACCCCCCCCCCCCCCCCCCCCCCCAAAAAAAAAAAAAAATTTCCCCCAAATGGGGATGGGGGAGCGGGGTTTTGGGGCCCTGAGGGAAAATGGCCATCCCTAGCACCGGATGTAAGGTGTTTCTCACTTCGGGCTCGTTTGGTATGTTGTATTGTATTGTATTGGACTGTATTGAATTGGATTGTGTTGTATTGGACTGTATTATTCTTATACAATTCTGTGTTTGGTGATATTTTATATTAGATTGTATTATGCTGTATTAACTAATACAACCTCTCTACTCTGTATTAGTTAGTACGATATCCACCGTATTATACCAATTAGAATGTATTAGCTAATACAATACAGTAAACAGTGCAAAACAAACCAAACATTGTATTATATTATTCTAATACATTTTAAACTCCTAATACAATACAGTGCGGCGCACCAAACGAGCCCTTCTTGATTTCACCATGTAACAAATTTTGCCAAGTGCCAAACTCATGGTGGGAGATACACTATACATCATGATGCATTCAAGTTTTTTCCTTAAAAAAATCATCAATCCTGCAACCAAACAACCCCTAATGATAAATTTTGGCCTCCAACAAAATTTAGCACAATAATAGCGGGAAATCGAAAATATTTGGAGATCGCGCCTAATTGAATTAATTCAAAATCAAAGCTCGCTCTCCATTGGTCCATTTAAAATGACGCGGATCGTGACTAAACCATCCACATCCGTCGATTCAAACCCAATCGAAAGGCTCATATCCCCCACTCCCACACCGTCTCGCTTATCGACACTGCTGTATAAAAACCCAACGACATGCTACCAACTCCACATCAGAAAACCTAAATATTATCTGTGAAACAGAGCTTCTTCGTAGTTTAGCTCCCTAGTATTTGTTTTCTATTTCGGGTCGGGCAGAGACATGGATACCGGAGGAAAAGTGAAGAAGGGAGCCGGTGGAAGGAGAGGAACTGGTCCGAAGAAGAAGGCCGTTTCAAGGTCCGTGAAGGCCGGTCTCCAGTTTCCAGTCGGAAGAATCGGTCGATACTTGAAGAAAGGACGATATGCTCAGCGTCTCGGAACCGGAGCTCCGGTTTACATGGCCGCCGTTCTCGAATACCTAGCTGCTGAGGTATGAAATGGATCCTCTCTCTTTCTCTGTTCTCGAATCTTCAATATTTTTTTCGTTTTGAATACGGTGTTGATTTATTTATTTTTTTTACAGGTATTGGAATTGGCTGGAAATGCGGCACGTGACAACAAGAAGAACAGGATCATTCCAAGGCATGTGCTTTTGGCAATAAGAAACGATGAGGAGCTTGGAAAGTTGCTTGCCGGAGTGACCATCGCACACGGCGGTGTGCTGCCCAACATTAACCCGATCTTGTTGCCGAAGAAGACCGACAAAGCCACCAAGGAGCCCAAATCTCCAGCCAAGGCCACTAAGTCGCCCAAGAAAGCTTAGATTGTGTGTTTTGTATCTAAAATGTTTTAATTAATTAGTTTGTCTTTATTTTATCATAGTGGTTGTTTAGGGAAAAAAATTATGAAATTTATATTAGGATTTTGTATTCCGATGAACTGAAATGAATCTACGAATTGTTCCGGTCTCTGAATCTTTTTCAATTATCTCTGTCCCTCTTCATTTTCAATGTATGATTCCACATTTTTTATTTGGTAGTTTCAGGTTTGATTGGCGGCTTAGTTCTTAAAAAAGATAATTATGAATTTTATTTTAGAATTTTGTATGAATTATGTTGGTGATCAGAAATGAAACCTTAAGATATTTCGATCTTTAAATCTTCATATGTAATGCTTGATTCCACATAAGGAAATTCTTTTCCTAATTTGTTTAGGTTTGTTATGAATAAATATTAGGTATATTGTATGTAATTTTTGTTTTAATTGTATATTATGTATTAATGTTTTGCTCTTTTAAATCTTCAATTGTCTCAATCCCTTTTCATATCCAGTTTATGTTTCCACATAAGGAATTTTTTCCCCCTAGTTTGCTTTGATTTGTTGAGAATGAATATTAGGTATGTAAGATTGTAATTTGGATATTTAATTCTATATTATATATTGTAATTAGGGATGACAATGTAGCGGATTTAGTATGGATATATCCATTTTAACCCTAATCCTTGAAATGTTATGATCTCTTAATCTTCTACGATTGCCTCAATCCTCATCCACTTTCGGTGTATGATCCACAAAAGGAAATGCTTTTTTATTTCTCCTAATTTGCTTATCTGTTATGAATAAATATTTATTCCTTTTTAAATGAAGCAGATTGTTACGGGTATTAGCATCTTGAATAATTTTGCAATGCCTAATTAATTGGACATGAGATTTGAACCATCCACTTGAAATGTTCCTTTCTAGTTGAGTACTAACAAATTTTACAATAAAAGTGAAATTGAATTATGCATTAATCAATCTCCAAGTTACACAAATCTAGCTCCTTAAATGTTTATGAATTGTGAATTATACTTGTTTGTCTACAAGATGAATCTTGTTCAGTATCTCGTCTAACGCCTGTAGAGTGACCTTGTAACAGTCTTGAGATTTTCTTCCTTCCTCGACAACCCGGATGATGGATTTGTTCAGATGATCGTACCTGTGCACCGGATTATTTATATCGATGCCACTGCACGTGTGATCGAGAATGTATGTGCGTTTGATATCTTTTCTCCATCGCGAGAGAATGTACTGAGGTGGGATCTCCTCTAAGCCGTTCTGGTTGAGGATGCTTAGCGCGTGTCTGCATAAATATCCTCTAAAATTGTATAATCCGCAGGTGCAGAGCACCTCCATTTCGGATGCATTGTAGAACACCTCGAAATCCATGGAATCCCTTCTATCTTCATTGAGTTCAACTTGTTCCTTGACAGTGTACGTAACGTTTGGCCCATCTGCAGATAGTTGTCTTGTGCTGAAGCAAGAGTACATTCCCTCCACCTCCTTCCCGAACTTTCTTAATATTTCGTTCGTGTACAATTTCGAGAGTTGGAACTCGAAGTAACATCTTGACTTGAGCATATAACTTGAATTTCTTGAATCCATATCTGCCAAGGCTTCGAGTTGATAGCTTGTCTGAAGAGCTTGATCATACTTATCTAAAAATTCTTTCAACGGCGTATTTTTATCAAGATATCCTTCGAATAACGAAGTTGAAACCTCGATTTGCTGGATGGGGAACATTCCTGCCAAAAATATCTCCTTCAAATAAACTGGAACCCATCGTCTTCGATCTTCATACAAAGTTTGAATCCATCTATGATCCCTAATTCCATGACATTGGATCATATCCTCCCAAGCAGCTTCGAATTCCTCAGGCCTTAGGGAATAATAAACAGTTCGAGTCAATGCCATTCTAATTGCTTCGTATTCGAACAATCCCTTGAGTTTCTCTGGAACTTTTTGCATGATACGCGTTAAGGAAAGACAATGATATGCTCTTGGGAAAACATCAGCAACAGCTGCTTGCAAGGTTTTACATTGGTCGGTGATGATTGCCTGTGGAGGGCGCCCTAATATACATGTCAGCCAAGCCCTAAACAACCATGTGTACGATTCTATGGTCTCACCTGCAAGTAGACCACAACCTAACAAGACCGATTGTCCATGGTGATTCACACCAATAAATGAAACCAGTGGCACGTCAAAATTGTCAGCCAAATATGTAGTGTCAATCGAAACTACGTCACCAAAATACTTATACGCAACTCTTGATCTTGAATCAGTCCAGAACAGATTCCTCAAGCATCCTTTTTCATTAAGATCCACCACATTGAAGAAGTTTGGATCCTTCAACTGCATACGACAAAAGAAATTCTGAACAGCTTGGGCATCTCCTGGTTTAAGCTTCAGTTGATTGGAGTGGTTAACATTATTCCCAAACTCTCCATTAACATCTGCATCGCCATTGCCCTCACCATCAATAATCACAGTTCGAAACAGCCTGATTTTTTGTACTTCTTCAGCAGTAACCAATGGCAATGTTCTTTTGGTTCCAAGACCTATGTGCTTATGTGACTTATAAAACCTTCCACTTGACGGGCTAATTAAGTGATTGTGCTCAAGCTCGACTTCAATAATTCTCCACCTCTTGTTTTCCATCAACCTGAACTTTATCATTGCCGGACAACCAGTTCTTGTTTCTGGCCTTGGACGGTTTGCTTCACTTTTCTTCTTGAAGCCTGCACTACTACAGCTAAGTTTTCCTCTGTATTTTTCTTTACTCTTTCTGTACCAAGTATTGCTAACTCTCACACCAAATCCCTGTTCTTTGGCATAGCAATTATAGAAGTAATATACATCCTCATATGTCTCAAACTCCATTGCGACAGCAGGAGGCAGGGGATTTTGGATTATGCCAGTTTGACCAACGTATTCCGTCATAGCACAATCTCCTACAAATTCAAAGTCTTCAGCATCATCTTCACCTACTGGATCAGTGTTGAGAGAAACTTCATCCATCTGCAACAAGTATCGAACGAGGTGACCAAGACAGAACGAAAAATCACAGTAATAACAGACATCAAACAACAATTGCGTAACCAATCATTTTCTTTCAAATGCTGAACATTTTCACTCAAAATCTCACAAAATTAAAGAAACTACATTAAAGAAAAGATCTTCTATATTAATTTTCCAGTATCTTAAAGAATGTGCAACTGTAAATGGACATAGGACCAGGTCATACGCATTCGCATAGCCACTTGTGTTAAATATTCACTGAGCACTACCATATCTACAGTGGGACAATTTTGGTCATCAATTCCCCAAGTAATCCATACCAAGGATCAGTTTAAACCATCAAAAATTTATAAATTAGTAACATAAAGGGTTGACAAGACACCACAGCCACAAACTATTGAGCCATTGTATCCCCCATTTATTCTTTAAAGGTAGCACAACAACCACAAATATGTACGCGCTACTTCGTTGTAAACTACAATGCTCAATCCTTTGATCAAGATGAAGTGAACTCCAATTTTATATTTCTACCAAAAGTATTCAAAGAATTTTGGGGACAAGTGGAAACAAAAAATAAAGCAGAAGGAGGCAAAAGACTAACAAGTAATGTCACGTTTACTGCATTCCGTTATCTATTAAAGATTGCAAATTCAGGATGCAAAATTTGAGGTCAACAACGCCGGATATTGCCTATATTTCTAGCTACTCATATCCCTGTACAAACAAACAGATGCATCCTTCTCTTTTTTCTTGTTCTATCTGTTCTTACTTCATTTCTTGTTCCATATCAAATCTTATCCTAAGCTTTACTGCAATCCATCTCCTACCTTCACAATTATAGCTAATGCCAAATAAAGTGTAAGCTGTTTCAAAGATTATTTATTTTCTAGTCATAACAGTACACAATATGACCCTACAGCAGCACAGTTTTTCTTTTATAGAAGTTTAAACTCCACTACATCTTCAATAAATTAAATTAAGGGTTCGGGGAGAGGGACACGACTCGAACCCATGACCTCATAGTGTATTGTGTATGGTGTAGGTACAAGTGACATCACTTGACTAACCTCATATCATCACAAGATCTTCAATTACACACAGAAAATCATACCCAAATATAAATTAAGCTAAAAACCAAAAACTTACTTAACATAACAAAAATACAATCCTACCTTATAAACTACTTGTACAGGAAAAGTGATACCTAGTTCCTAAATTTAGCTTGACAATTGACAAATAGAAGATCAAAAACATAAATGAAAACACGAACAACACAAAGGTGGGTCAAGCACTGAAACGATTCTCTAAAGTTTGCTATTGTGACTAGTTTACACATTTTCAACAAGCAATATCTGATATGCAAAGAAATGAAGAAACCCAGAATTCGAATGAAAACCCACCTCTGATCAGTTAAGTCCGTACCGCAAACAACAGATTAATCTAAACGAGAACAGGGGTTTTGGAGACAAACAGCGAACTTGGTTTCGGATTTTGTCTTGGATTAGCTGAATCGGATTCTCTCTGTCTTGTTTTCCCGATTAGTATTTGAATACAGTTATGTGACACGAAAGGAAATTGGATACTGACCCCACCGATGGGTGTTGCCACGTGGTCTTTTAGTTTTTTATATTTATTTTCTTTCATTTTTCATAAATGGGCCATATGGTAAAATCTCATTGGTTGGCATTGCCCGACAAGAAAAGGTGGGTGCAAAATCTAATTACTAATATTATTAATTATTAGTTTTTTCTCAAAAATATATAGACAAATAATTAATTTTAGAGTGAGATTAGACGAGATAAGTTTGGTCTACCGACTTACGGTAAAGCCCTTTACAAATACACCACGAGGTTGTGTGTTCAAAACCCTGAATTATACCATGAACGAGCAATAACTTTTTATTGGTGTTTAAATCCAACCATGAGCATTTTACAAATATGTGTGAGTAGTTTTCTTCCCAAGTCACATGGATTCTTCAATATTGGTTGGTCCCGACAATTCTATTGTAACCGTTCTTCTTGTAATACTTAATTTTTTATTTTATTTTATTTTATATATATTTGGATACAGTCTAAAATATAATCATAGTTGGATTATGGGTATATTAATTGTGGGTTTATTAATTACTGAATTCAATAATAAATTTTCTCATGTACATTAATAAACAAACTGCTTTAAATATCTATTGTATTTGAGTATTCGTACATTAGTATTTGATTCGGCTGTATTTACAGTGATAGATATTTTTGTTTGGATTTATAGAAGCACAATTTTTTATTTTTCAATATTAATTAATCTTTTGAATTATATAGAAAAAAAAATAAAAAAATTTGTTCCTTTTATACAGAGAACAGTTAGAAAGATCTATTCAATCACATTTCTGTAAATCCTTAATTTTAAAAAAAATTATAGTATTTAAATTCTATATCAAAACTTCACATTATATTTTGATTAAATAACATACAGAGGAGAGAAACAATATAAAGCAATGTTTCTTCATTATATCTACGGATAAATCTAATTTTGAATGAAATCCGATGAGATGAGATGAGATGAGATGAGATAAGAATGTAACGATAATATATTCCATAAAATCCTTTTTGCTATATGTATTCTATAAAATCCATTAGTACAAATTAGCTAAAAGTGAAACTGGATCCTTCTTTGTATGAATTATTTAATATAAGTATATAACATCTAAATATTCTGCACTAAAAACCTCAAAAAAGAACAGAGGAGGAAACAGAAAGGATTTTTTTTTTTTTTTTTTTTTTTTTTTTTTTTAATTTACAAAAAATCTTGATACCTTCACATTGTTGTTTGGTTATTCTTGCTTTTCTTCTACATCATGAACCCTATTTAAGGATTCTTCAAAAGCTTGCAATGCAACCTTGTAATGGTCCAAGGAGATCACACCCTCTTCTACAACTTGCAAGGCACTTTTATATAACTGATTAAACCATAGCTCACGGTTAGTACCATCGACAGGGTTGCTGTTGGAGCCATGATCGGGAATGTACAAGCGTTTGTAATCCTTCTTCCATCGCGACAAAATGTATTTGGGAGGGATCTCCTCCACGCCGTTGAAGTTAAGCACACACAAAGCATGCCGACATAAGTACCCATAAAAGTTGAAGCAGCTGCAAATGCATCGAACCTCACCAGCTGTTCTATTGTATAGAACTTCGTAATCTCTAATTTCCCTTCTACTTCCTTCGCCTGGAACACGCTCCTTAACCAAGAATATTATGATTGGCCCATCAACATGCAACTGTGTTGTACTAAAACAAGAATACATCTCCTCTACCTCAAGTTGGAACTTCTTGAATATCTCTCTAGTGTAAACTTTGGAAAGCTGCAACTCAAATGGACATCTGGTTTTTAGTGTAGGACTCGAGCTTCTTGACTCAATGTCTGCGAGATTTTCCTCCTTATGCCGTTTTTGTAGAGCTAATTCATACTTATCAAGAAACTCTTTCAAAGGAGTTTGCTTGTGGACGTATCTATGGAAAAATGGATGAAGGGTATCACCTGGCCGTGCAGAACACATTCCAACAAAAAAAGTATCTTTCAAATAAACTGGAGCCCATCGTGCTCGATCTTCATACAAAGATCGGAGCCACTCATGATCAACAACTCCAAATCGCTGGACCATAAATCCCCATGCTGCTTCAAATTCAATCACTTTTAAGGATTCATAAACTGCTTTAACCAATGCCTTTCTAATTGCATCATAGTTGCGCAATCCTCCCAATTTTTCAGGTACTTTCTTCATGATATGCGACAAACCAAAACAATGATGTGCTCTAGGAAACACCTCCGTAATTGCATTCTGCAACACCTTGCACCTGTCCGTAATAATAGTTTGTGGACAGGATCCTGACACACATGTAAGCCATGCTTTGAATAACCAAACATATGACTCAGTTGTCTCACCAGCAAGCATGCCACAACCTAGCAACACAGGTTGGCCATGGTGATTGATTCCAACAAATGCTACTAATGGGATTTCATATTTGCTCGACAAACACGTGTTATCAATATAGATAACATCACTGAAGTAACCGCATGAAGCCCTAGACCTACCATCAATCCAGAATACATTCTTCAAATGTCCATCGTCATTGAGATCCATCAAGTAAAAGAAGTTCGGATTGGTCAATTGCATACGGCAGAGATAGTTATAAATGGCTTGTGAATCACCTTTTTTAAGGTTCAGCTGGCTGGAGTGATTAGGTAAATTCCTGACTTCTCTTCCAATTGCGTCTGAGTTTCCATTTTCCCCTGCATCTATCACAAGTGCTCGGTACAACTTGATTGTTCGCCCTTCTGCATCAGAACTTGATTGTGACTTCCTTTTGGTTCCAGTGCCTATCTTCTTAATTGATCTATAGATCTTAGCACCTAATATGTGGTTGTGTTCAAGGGTAACTTCGAGTATCCTCCATCTTTTAGAGTCCACTAACCTCATTCTTATCATCGCAGGACAACCAGTTCTTGTTTCTTTTCTTAAACGATTAACATCCTTTATTCTTTTGAAACCCTGACTGCTGCAACAAAGCACAGCACCATACTTCTCTCTACTATTCCGCTTGAACCATGAATTTTTCACTCTAACACGAAAGCCCAATTCCTTAGCATAGCAATTGTAATAATTATAAGCATCATCATATGACTCAAACTCCATTCCGACAGCAGGAGCAACAAATTCCTTTTTTTCTTCAATTACGCCATTCTGACCATCTATTACTGTTGTATCACCTTGAATTTTGTTCTGACTCTCACCAATTTCATCATCGGGGATTTTCTCACAACTAAGTGTGGCTTCTTCCATCTGTATCATATACCAAACACATTACACACATGCTATCCAGCTAACTTATCAACAAACAATGATTAGAGAAGATCAGATACAAATTGATCTGAACCCAACACGCAGAAGAATATCACCCAATCTGGGGCAC
The DNA here is from genome assembly GCA_030490815.1 of Acer saccharum. Taxonomy (NCBI): domain Eukaryota; kingdom Viridiplantae; phylum Streptophyta; class Magnoliopsida; order Sapindales; family Sapindaceae; genus Acer; species Acer saccharum. The sequence goes on along the minus strand of CM059868.1, from coordinate 50,127,137 downwards.
AACTCATTTGCATTCCAACCAACATACACATATGCATGCAGAAATAATTGAAAATAGTAGATATAGTTCAGACATAAATAATTCAGACTGATGGAGGGCCTTTGTAATGAAATACTTCAAAGCTGAAGAAAAAATGTCTGTGAGTGAGAGAGAAAGAGACAGAGAGAATGATAGAGATGACAGATATCACACAATAGTATGACATAGTTTATGTAGACACTAACCTTATTTCTGTATAGAAATTGGATATCACAGGATTCAAAAGGCTTCATCATGCTAAAGAATTTTGGTCATTATCAGAAAATTTTCTAACACGTAGCATCAACTCATCGACCAGTTCTTCCTTAGCTCTAAGTTGAGCTTCATAAGACAGGTTTTCTGTCATACAAGATCTACAATATGAAGCATAATCACAATAGGCATTCACAGAATCCCGATGACTAGATATCTTCTTCACTTCAGTTGTCTGCAATCGTCAAAAGGAAAACACCGGTATAACTCATCTAAACAAAGATAAACCAAATGAAAAATGGTACCTCTATGGTTCTATGTATCAGATCTTCATAACATGGAAATATACCAAAAATTTACTTTTACTAAAAGACAAACCAAAAGAAACTAAAATAAAAATTACATTGTATAGCATTAATATGACAATTTCTAGACTACGAAGTGGCCTTCTATCCAACGCCCCAATTTAGCTCATTCATTGCATATAGACAAACGAAAATCCAAAATAAAACAAAAAGAAACCCAACATTATCATTTCTCCATTTATATATACATTCCCTCAATTTTTCCCATTGTCCCAACACACATGCACAAATTTTAAGAATTCTACGTACCAACTGAGAAAAGTTCCCTGTCCTTTTATCTTTTTTTTTTCTCCTTCCTTTCCCCAAGTAATGCAACCAAACAAAGTTCACTAAAATCTCTGGGAAAGTTGTCATGGAATTATATTATTCTATTCAATTCAATTCAATACACTAAATGGTTTCTGAAAATCTTGTGTTTTACATGAACTTTTCCGAACTGCATGTACTTTATCATGTTACTCATTCAAACGACAACCTATCTCCATTCATAGTCAAACATTACTTGGAACAACTAAATGATTTCTCAACTCATACATACTATATAGGAAGACTGTCACCGATTATCACAACAACATGGAAGACAGAAAAACAATTCAACATCATATAAGAGATTGAAAATTTTACAGGATCAAAAGATCCAAGCAATTTCCAGCACATTTAATTTTTTATTTCAGTCATTGGTATTTCGGTCGGAAAATGAGTACATTTTACACCACGGATTAATCCAAAGCAAATACATCCAATAACTTACACAAAGCAACAAAAATCATCAATTAACAAGCACAGGCAAAAAACTTTTTATGAGTGATCCAGCAACCAATTCAATCAGTATAACAAATATAAGCAGCTCCAGCAACCTCCATTTAAGATTCAGCCAAATTGAAATTCTAGAGTGAGATAAAGCGGCTTATGTACGAGAGATATCGGATTTCAAATTAACAAATAAAAGTGTTTGAAATTTGAGATCTTGATAATCACCTTAGTATCCGATAACAGCAAGAGCGCACTCTTGAAGCTGCCTCGGATTTTGCATATGATTCGTTGCGTACGCCGTGGAGAGTCTGTGAGAACAAGGAATCGGACGGCCGCGGTTGCAATTTCTGCGTTCGGCGTATGGATGAGATGCGACGGAATCACGACGGCGGAGACGGCTGGGAGGAAGGTGATGAAGGAGGAGAGCAGCGTTACGGAGAGGGCAGCGTTGTTGAGACGAGTGCCAGATGAGAAAAAGATTTCGGGTAGCGTTTGAGAAAAGTTGGACCAGAAAACCCGGCATTTCTAAAAGGATGATCCGGCCCATTAGCTCAATTCTATCTAGTTCAATACTATTTTTTGTCAGTGCAAGTAATGCTACAAACAAAGGTAAATTTATTTATTTATTTATTTTTATTATTATTATTTTTTTTATGTACCTCTGTAATGACTAGTGAGGCCTTACCACCGAGTTAGTTAATTGTCGAATTGTATATATAAACATTACAAAATACAAAAGTTGAGGCGATTTAATGGTAATATTCTGACAACCGTATATTGAAATTGTGATTTCAAGTTGTATTTCATTAAGCTCCCAAAGGCGTAACTCAACTGATAGATGAATAAACTTGAAACTTGAATAAATGACTTTCAAGTCAACAATTCGAATCTTACCGATAATAAAAACTTCAAAAAAATACCTGACCAAGATAAGTGGAAAGATAGATACCGTTTAAAAAAAAAAAAATTGCATTCCATCAATACAAATTTGTACTTTAAAAAAATAATGTTTAAACTTTAAAATATATTTTATTTTGAGAAATTGAATTTGTATTCTATACTAAATTCAATGTAAGGGTGACCAATCACCCAAGATATCTCCGATGTATGTAGACTGTTATGATGATTTTCAACATTCGTTAAATATATATATATATATATATATATAGAATCATGACATGTGGAACTTCTTTATCGGATGAGAATCAATAAAATTCGAAATTAGTATTATACAATACTATTATTTAAAGAAAAATAAGAGAAATATTTATTATTATTATTTTTAAATAAATTTAAATTAATGGAACGAAAGTTGAAAAGAATGATACTTTTTTCTCTTAATAAAACAAACAAATTAAATGAGTCTCATTCATTCTCATTTAGTGAGACTTATCACTTGACAATTACAGACTATTATATTTTCAATTTTATCTCAATTATATATAACTGCGAATATATAAGTATTACATTAGTACATAAATTTAAGATTTTAAGATTTTTTGAATTAAGAAAACGACTCGAACTTACAATCTTGAGGTGTAATTTATATTAGAATTTTTAAGTTATTGTATCCCAACAAATAAAACACATTATAATTAAAAATAAAAAGGTATAAATACCAATTTTTTTCTATCTTAAAAGAACAAATAATCAAGCACTTAGATTCAAAAATCACATCATTCACGTTTAATGTTTCAATGATCAAACCTAAGAATGCAAGAATGTTTTCCAACTTAAAAGAATAAATTTTTTTTTTTCTAAAACCTTATTGTCAAATACAGATGCTTAAAATGCTTTCCAAAAAGTAATACAAAGAAAAGTGAACACTTATAAGAGCATTCCCAATAAGGCTCCCTGTTTTTCCCTTATTTTTAGGAAGCTAATTGTACTTTTTAAGAATAAGGAGCCGGTTAAAGAGTAAACACTCCAACAAACCTCCATAAAAGTGGTTCCTTATTATTATTTATTTATTTTTAAATAAAAAAGAAATATTATTATTTTTAAATAAATTAAAATGTTATTATTTACAATTAACGATCCTATATTTATTATTTATTTATTTTTAAATAACAAAGAAATATTATTAATACAAAAGCATGAAATCAATTCATAAAAAGAGTTGTTGCAATTTGGATTTTAAAAAATAAGAAATGAATTCAGCAGAAATCGTTGAAGAAAGTAAATGTAGGTAAAAAAATGAATTATTTAGGTTTAAATAAAAAGAATTTAGGTTAAATAAAAAAATAGAGATGATGAATTTAAACCATTGGATATAAATGATGTGGACTTATCTTAACCACCCATTTCATTTGAGGAGTGATATAAAAAATAATAGAGAGAATGCCTTCTCTCCTTACATTTGAGGAGCCTTTGGCCGGAATATATTTTAGGGAATGGGATAGGTAGGCTGTTGAAGCAAATTCCAGTCCAACCCCCCTAAATATAATCAAGGAGGTTGCAAATTCCGGCGGGTGCTCTAATAAGATGCTAAGAGGATAATAAATTCAACACTTTTTTCAATATTTTTGACTACCATGTTACACACTTAAACCCAATAACCACGGTCACTTATGATCAAAAAATTCCAATCAGTCCGAGGCACGCGTTCGAATCGAACTTGTCCGTGTATCCCAAGCTTTCTAGCTTGTTATATCATCGTATGAAACCTTGACTAAGAAAAATTGAGCATCGGAAAACAGTCGATTCACAGATCAAAGCTAAAACGTGTCAATTCCGTCTCACATTTTCGTTCACATGATATCAGTCCAAAAAATGAAAACAGTCAGAAAAGTCACCAGTTCCGGCCACCACACCTCACAAGCAGGACAAGTCTTTCGGCGGCCAAAATAAGACTGTACTACCAAACCCAGATTTTTAGATAAAACAGTTGAATCGAATTTTACACAACTACCGATCAGGAACAAATTACATCTATGATGACAATATCGAAACGTAAAATGGTAACTTACACGCAACAACTAATTCAATCAGATTTCAGAAAATTGGAAACAATTTAGTCATCGATTTATTCACCAACCAAGCAAACAAACTGATATCTTGGATATTTTGATTTGAGGAATTATACCAAATTACGGATTCTACCTAACATATTAAAGAAACAAGAAAAATACAGAACAAAAGCAATTTAGAAATTATAATCCATTTTCATTTCTATTGTAATCAACATGAAAGTTTAGATCAAGCAGACCCAAATTCCAATTACAATCCAACAAGCATTGGTTAAAGCCCCACAAAAAGCATTTAAAAAACATTTAAAACTACTAAATTTTAAAACCCTAACCCTAACTACACAAAAGACAAGATAGAAAAATACACATCATCAATCCAACTTCGTTCAAGAAGAAGTAAACTTGGTAACAGCCTTGGTACCCTCAGAGACGGCGTGCTTTGCAAGCTCACCAGGAAGCACAAGCCTCACAGCAGTCTGGATCTCCCGAGATGTGATAGTTGGCTTCTTGTTGTACCTCGCCAACCTTGAAGATTCCTGAGCAAGCTTCTCGAAGATGTCGTTGATGAAACTGTTCATGATCCCCATAGCCTTGCTTGAGATTCCGATATCAGGATGGACTTGTTTCAGGACCTTGAAGATGTAGATCTTGTAAGTCTCTGTGCTCTTCTTCGATCGCTTCTTCTTCTTTTCTCCGGTCGCGGCTTCCTTCGGCAACTTCTTGCCGGCTTTCGGCTTCTTCTCAGCAGGTGCCTTCTCCGCCACCGTTGTCTTCTTCTCCTCCGCTGGCTTCTTCTCTGCGGGCTTCTTCTCTGCCTTTGGCGCCATTGAAATTAGATTCTTTTTTTTTTTCTGGTGGAGAGAGAAAGTTAGGGCTTGGAGATATTTTTTAATCGATACAAGATAAGAATTGTTTTCTGATGAAAGTGAGAAGTTATCGAAACGTTTATATAGAGGCAAGAGATTGATTATTATTGGTCCATTTAAGTTTCACGGAGATTGATGACGTGGTTGGTGTGGATTGTTAGATTCGATTTTGGGAAAGTGATGGATCGACGGTGGGTGTGGTTTGGAATTTGAAGTGTGCTAGTTTGTGACGAGAATCGATGAGCTGGCATGTCTCGTAGTCGTTGGATTGCGTGAATCTGTAGTTGGAATGGATGGTTGAGGCTGGTTATTTTAATATTATAGAATCTGTCGCGTGTTAGGAAGTGAAGAAAAGAATTCACATCAAAACTTGCGTGCGCGGGAGATGGACCGCCTCGCTATTTTCGAACACAAGTACTAAAACACCCTTGCTTCTTGTAAAAATGCTTGTCACGTTTTAAGGGTAGATTTGTCAATTATGAAATAAATTCACTAGTCAATAGTCATGATAATTTGCTCTTCGTAACAGATTAATCTCCTAGACAATCTTATTCATTCTACTAAGTTGGAGTGTTTTCGGTTTATTTTGAATTAAAATTCGATAGTCTACAACCCAATTCGAAGATGATGGGTTTGAATCGAATCTAATCGAATTTCAAATGAATACTGTCATTTCAATTTAAAAAAACTGGGCAAATTTGATGGTATACAAAATTAGATTCGAGAAAAATCAGTAAAAAAGATACAGTCGGTGGAACTTCTTCTTACTGAATCAATTCAATTTAGAGAGCTTTTCCTTACAATCCATTTTTTTCTTTTCACAATCCTTCTCTAAATACACTCCATTCTAAAATCCTAAATTTTAAAAAATTCTAAAGACAATCCATTTTGTCCCAAAATTATCCTTCTTGCCTTTTATTATCCATCTTAAAAACCTAATTTTTTTTTTTTTTTTTTAAAACAACCATTTTATTTCAAAATTATTTGTTTTTTCAAACAAATGTATTTTTTTTACTAACAAATAGATTAATTCACAACTTAGGATGAAGATCATCCAAGCTATGTATATTATAGTCAGAATTATCAAACCTTCGATAGAACATAATGATAAAAACACAGCTGAAAACAGTACCCAATACTACTAGTAGCTCATTCATCCTCCTAAGTCCTGATGTGCTGCCGAAATTAATGCAAATTATTTTAATGTAATAGCATCTGGTTCTTGTGTTAGAATGAAGTAATAATCTGTAATATAATTGAAATTGAAATTCTTCTCAGAATCAATACACTTTGGTCTACACAGCCCATTTGTCTTGACTCCGGACATATATCTTGTGGTTTTTCACTATCTTCTTCAGCCACCATTTTTTCTTCCTTTACCTTACCATCTTTCTCAGTTACGGTTTACATGGCAGGCAAAAAAATTATCATTTTTTTTTTATATTATTGAATAATGAAATTGACAGGGTTTTTAATTATTATTTTTTCTCCATTTGACACAATATTTTTGCTTATTGTTTGTTCATATAAAAATTCTGCAAAAATCAAAACTTAAAAAAAGAATTGTTTGTTTCTTGTTGTTAATCATTGTCATAAGATATTTTGGGGTTTATAAAACATAAAAAGATTAAATAATAATAATAATAATAATATTGGAGTCTAGCAAAATTGTTTTGCAGTGTATTTATAATTTATTTGTCCTTTTTAGTAATTTGAATTTGGATAAAATTGTCATATAATAAAAAAAATAAAAAATGGAGTGTGGAAAGATATTTAGTGGATTGTCAACAGCATCCCTCTTCAATTTATTGAATTTATTCCCTGAAAAATTGGATCGTTGCAATAAGCGCTACAAATACCAATCGATTCAAAATCTGATAACCTCCCTTGTAGTAGTTCATGAATCTAGTGTCATCGAATAGAAAGCCAGTTTCATTGGATTCCACGATTTTCATTATCAATTTATCAGCAACCAATCAACATAAGCTTTTATCACCGTATCTATGGTAGAGGAACAATAAATTAGAGTGTAATTTTGCTCACCCACATTAACTAGAGGTAAGCATTACCCCCCACCTCAAGTTTTGCCACGTGTCTTAAACCTTGGGTTAATTTTGTACTTTGGGTTAAGTTTGGGACAAGTGGCAACACCTGAGGTGGGGGGTAATGCTTACCTCTAGTTAAAGGGGTGAGCAAAGTTGCACTCAATGAATTATCAGAGAGAGTAAAATTTGATTGAGTGAAAGCATTAATGAGCCATTTTTTTTTTTTTTTTTTATTCATTCAAGCTTCAAGCATGCATGCAAATGTGCAAGACAATGTAACTAAAACAAAAAGGTAATAAAAGAAATTATCATAAGGCAAATAATAATATAAGAGCATCTCCAATGTAAATATACATTTTTTTTTCCGATATTGACACCCATAAATATGATAAGCACACCCATATTTTAATGAAAATTTTAATTACAAAAATATCCTAATAGGAATTTACCAATAAGGACAAATTAGTTTAATTAAAAATAAACCAAATACTATGTCCACCCATATTTTCAACTATATCACTTTATTTTTTATTTTTATTTTTTAAAAAACCCTAATTAAACCCTAATTATATTTAAAATATCAAAATCTCCAATTAGCATACAACAAAGTAATGAAAAAAGAATTTCCAGATGACTCTGATCATCCAGAGGTGTAATACTTCAATTTAGTCTAATCCCCTAATTAAAAATCTTGGCTACGCCACTCTATCATCATATTATATATGTATTTTACTATTCGAAAGGAAAAGACAGGTACATTTTATATGCACGAAGCCACAGAGTTGGAAAGGAAAAACAAGGCTTGACTAAAAGGAGAGTGAAAGAGATCGAGGAACAACTTCAAGAATTTTGTATCCTTTGATTACAATGGCATCAAAGTTTATCCAACAAAACAAAAGGAAAAAACTAATGTTTACATCTCTTAGATAGATACCAACCAATACATGTTGCATAGAACATGTTTCTCAGTTCAGGATAAATCATCGAAGCGAAAGCAGTGACTAACAAGGGCAAGGGTAGAAGACTAAACCAGGGAACTCAACTTATTGATGTGCCATATAGAGCCAAGTAAGAAACTGTGCTGAAAGTTACCAACATAGATATCAAAGTCGTGTACAAAGCACCGATACCAACCGTATACTTCAACGGTAAAGACAAGAGAAAGTCGATTTCTTCATGTGAAGACATGATGATCCACAGAGACATTAGAATACTGAGGCAAGAGAAGAAAAAAGGCGCTTGCTTTCCACAAGTTTGCCTTTGATGAAGAAGTGTAGATCTGGCCATTGAAATACAAATTGATTTTTTTTAGAGAAAAATACAGATTGATTTTAAATGAGTTTGAGATTAAACCAGATACAACTGAGACCTGAGAGAAATATATATATATATATATATATATATACATATATTTTTTGACAAACGCTGAGAGAAGAAGTTAAAAATAGTGACAAGTTCTTTGTGTTTTCTTCTTTTTCTTCATTAACAGTGGAAAATTGTTCTCGATGTTTTCCGCTTTTAATTTTGAAGAACACCTGACGAACAAGTTTTACATGATTTTTGAATTTGGAAAATAAAAAACAGCTTTTGAAAACTATACCGAACGACCCCTAAAAAATCTCCGCACTGTATTTTCAAACCTGGAGAACTTAAGAATTTATCATTTGTGAAATTGGGTGTGTTAATAACTTAAGAGAGTTTATAAATAAATTATATTAAAATGAAAACATTCATTTAAATAAGGGTACTATTGGCATTAATATGGGTGTTTATAGCAATGTTTTAATTTAAATTTTATACATAGATGTACTTATAAATATGGGTGTGTTTATTATATTTATGGGTGTCGATATCCGTACCCAGTTTATTTATTTATTATTTTTATTTATTTATTTATATCCAGTGATACATCAATGTATATATTGAATATGTATCTACTTTGGCAAAATAATAATAATAATAATAATAATAATAATAAATATATATTCATATCTTCAATGCAATTATCTAAAATCAAATATGCATCAATTTTTTACGAATCATAATAAAAGATTTATCTCACTTTCTCTCATCTTTTATTTTACAATTAAATGGGTATAATATTATTGGTGGAAAAAGTTAGAGTATTTCCAATGCAAATATGCATTTTTGAGTTTTTAAATGATGACACAAAAACATTTTATTCATGATGGATCCACTTTGGCAAATAAATTGGAGAAATACATATTCTCATCTCCAATGCAACTATCTAAAGAGTAATATTCTTCACTTTAAACCAGTCACTATATAACATTTGTCACAAACTCTCTCTTGTTTAACTTGACACGGAAGAGAAAAGAAGAGAAAAGAAGTTTTAGTGTGTCTTGCACACCAATTATTCAATTAAATTCCCAAATAAAATAAAATAAAAAGAACTAGTTTACGAGTAAAGTATTTAAACAAACTTGTTTCACGTGTACGAAATTATTGCATTTGTAAAACAACATTAGTTTCACGTGTATGAAACCAGTGATTGTGTGACACTGACTTCATTAAATAATATGATCTGATTGTGAGATTAATTGTAACATAATAGGGTGAATATTCATCTTGTTAGCCGCTGATTCAACAATATGTTGTGAATGCCAGAGGAAAAGGTTAGTATTGCATTACAGCTAACTAAAGCGAAATAGATTTGAATTTGTTCAAATGAGATGAATGGATTATTGTCATTTGGGAATAGACTGGAGTTTGGGAGCTGTTGAGAGTCTTGTTGAGGAGCAGTGAAGATAATACATGATTTTCGGCTTTAAATCGTGGTGAGATATGCGTGCTAAATTGAAAAAGCTCTTGAAGATAGAGCAAAAATGGAACCAAAGGAAAAGTAATGGAAGAGTTGCCCAACTTTTATGAAGATGAAAAAAAAAAAATGCATTTGGGATGAAATTATTTAGCGAGATGAAGAAAATGTTGTAATTTTTTGATGGGAAAAAGTTAGAAATCATAGTCATCATTAAGAGTTTTTAGAATTAAAAACTCAAATCCATATTCTCTAAAAAAAAGTTTGCCACATCACGTCCATAATCAAATTTAGATAATTGCACTGGAGATGTGTTTTTTTACCTCATTATCTAATCATCTTATGTAGAAACACATTTTCTCCAAATTCAAATGCACAACAGCATTTGAGATGCTCTTAGAAATCCTAGTCAATATTTCTATGATAGGTTTTAAAGTTAGAAATTCAACTTTATATTCTCAAAAAAAAAAAAAAAAAGGTTTGTCACATCACCTCCATAATCAAATTAGATAATTGTATTAGAGATATTTTTTTACATCTCATTATCTAACTATCTTATGTGACACTAATTTTTTCTCCAAATACATAATAGCATTGGAGATGCTATAAAGCTTCATATCATTAAGGTATTCTTTGAAAATTACAGGTAGGGATGGAAAAATGGGCCGTGTCGAAAGGGTCTAGCTCTTACCTGCATGATGCGGTCTAGGTTTAAACTTGAACCGCATCATTAAAAAAAAACTGGAATTTGTGGGTTTTTTTTTTTTTTTTTTTTGTAAAACCCTTATTAGTTATAGGTCAATTAGGGGTTTAGACTCGAGTTTATTTTAAACCCGTAAATGACCCGCATAAAATAGGTTTTCTTAGCTTCTCTCATCTCTCATTTCTCTACTCACCGCCTCTATTTCTTTGAGAAAATTTTCTCACTTCTCATCCCTCTGCTCTCATCGCCGTCAACAAAGCATGCCTTCCGCCGCCAGTCGATTCTAGTCACCGCCAATAACACATCACGTTCCGGTTATCGGTGAAACTTTTCTCACAATTGGATTTGGACTGCAGTTTTACGGTTAGATATTTTGCTTCTTTAGGTTTCTTTTTTAGATTCTATTGACACCCATTTAGTATATTTTAGGATTTTGTGTTCCAAATTCTCATGATTCAAACCTAGGTTGTAGATGGTTGATGGTGATATGCTTTCACGGATCCATTGTCACTTCCTTTTTGACAAAGAGTCGGTATCACCGTATTGAAATAATTTGGGGTTTTTGTGGGGGACGAGGGAGAGACTCGAACCCACAACCTTATGGTGTAAGTGTGAGGAGATTTATCGTTGTGCCAACCTCATTTTATCGGTTATTTATGATTTTTTGTAGTATGTAAAAATTGTCTATTTAAAGGAATTGTTTTGATAGAATTTTTAATTAAATTGGTTTGTAAAAATTGTGGCCCAAAAACTTTGGTCCAATGAATCCTGGACCCCTGGTTAAAAATTTGGGTCCACATTTAAAAGAAAAAAATCGGGTCAAAAAATACTGGGGTGATGTGTAAAAAGGCGGGTCAAATTGCGGGTTTGTGTAAAACACTAAAATCCATACTTTTGTGGGTAGGGTTCCAACCCTATCTACATGCATAAATGGCTGATATGGGCAGGGTGTAGGCCCTTTAAAATTCGTGATGGCTTGGGATATAATTATTATAAAATTTTATAGAAAAAATAAATTTTTACAGTACCACCAGTCCACCAATGACCTGTGACTAGGGGTGTGAATGATCCAATCCAATATAATTCATTGGATCCGATCCAATCTATTAGATTGAATTGGATATAGGGAGGTAATTGGATCGGATTGGATTCTAAATTCTAAAATCCGTTGGATTGGATCGGATCTTAGATTTTTCGTTTGAAAATCCACCCAATCCGCCGAAAATAATAGACTTTATTTTTATATTGGACAATTTATTTTATCCACTACTTTCTAATGTAAACGTCCAACCCAAATACAATTTGATTATATAAATATCTGTAAAGGCCCAACTCAAATACAATTTATAATGTTACTATTTTAGGTTTTCTTTCTCAATATCCATTATCTTCTATTCTTTAACATCAGCATCACGGCTTATAGACATGTTACGATTATGATTTTATTTAATGTTGAACATTTGGATGATTTTATTAGGTATACATTTGGAGTTAATGTTTAATGCTTATAAACAATTTGAACTATATAAAGTTTACAAGTTATGTTATGTATTTTTTTAATGTTAATTTTATTTGAATTAATTAGTAATGTTTGAATAATCTATTTAATTTTATTTATTTCATATTATAACTTTTATATATTAATAACGACTTTATATTAATTCGATCCATTGGATTATATCAGATCGGATTGAAGTATTTTACAATCAGATTGGATTGGATCCCACTATAAAATTGATCGGATCGGATCGGATATTGGATCTGATTCGCCGTACACCCTTACCTATGATGGGAATATTTATCTTTCCTATTTTTAATATTAAATCAATTATTTTTATTCTGTTTAAAAAAGAAAATCAGTTTTTTATTTTATTAAATTTCACCGTTTTTCTCACGCACTATACAATGGCTCCAATTCAACAGCTTTATAAATACGCAAGTATCATACATGGTCCCTTGCCATAGTGGTGGGCCTTCCTTTGGGAATCCCCACCACCAAGATTCATGATTTAGTGTGTGCATAGAATTATGCAAATTTTCCTTGGTCCATTTAAAAACATGGGTGGTTGTCCCTCCTTCGTCTGGGTTTTTTCTCCCCGACCGTGGGAGCTTCAGTATGGGCTGCGCTTGGAACTCGTATTCTTGAACCTGTATACTTCTTGTTGTATTTCAATAAATAAAAACATACGTAAGTATCTAAATAAAACTCACCGCCACGAATCGGCTACGGCAACTCCAACCCCAACGGTTCAATTTATTGTCTCCAACAATTCGTTTTTTTGTCTCCGCTTTCTTTATCAATTATCGTCAATTCTTTTCTTCTTCTTCTCGGAGAGTGAAGTGATTACCTTCTTGAAACGCAATTCTGGTTCTTTGTCCGGTTCCTGACCAGTGATCACCCTGATTCCTTCCTCTCTCTCTTTAGACTTGTTCATCTCTTCTCTCGTGCATCGTCTTCACCTAAGGTATCACACCATTCTTGTTCTTTTTTTTTCTTCTTCTTCTTAATTTTACGATTTGTATTGTTTTTTATGATGGTTTGTAATCCTTGTGTGTGTGTGTGTGTGTTTTTTTTTTTTTTCCTTTTATTTTGATATTTGTTTTGTTCAATTTTAGCTTGTTTGCAATTAGGGTTTTCTGGGTTTTTCTTATGTTTACATTTTAATTGCTCAATTTTTGTTATTGTTATGGTTTACGATTGATTGTCTCTGAAAAATTGTTTTTCCAAATTCAGATCTCTATTAACTCTTTAAATTGACGGGGTCATGTAAATTTTAGAAAAAAAGAAAAAAAAGATTCAACAATTGTGAAATTTTGATCTTATATGATTATCTGTTACTTTTCTTTGCTGCGATCTTTGTTGAATGAGAGCTATATTCGATGTTCATCCGTTGTCATATAGGATACTGTTTAACTATCACTATTTTGCAGTGGCTTTCTATTGTTATAATTTATTTATTTATTTATTTTTGTGATTTTGTGTTTAGTGATAGGCAGATATGAAGCTTAAAGAGTTAAATTATGGATATTGTCTTTCTGTTGCATTTTTCTCATATTGTATTATACTATTATGGTATACAGTTTCCCTTTCATAATGCTAACCATATATTCATCTGAGCGCAATGATCTCTTTGAGTAGGAAGATAGTTCAGCCCCTCTGTTTGCTTATAGTGAATTTTGCTGAAGGTTATTTACATTCTTTTGATTGCTGTTATGTTCAGTAATCTTACTATTGTTTGTCTAGTTTTGTACGCACTGCTAATTTTGATACCTACTGCTGCACATTCAGATATGCACAGTCAATAGCCAAAATTTGGATACGTTAATGCAGCAGTTACCTAATGTTGATCTGGTTTTTAGTTATTATGTATAGAGTGCGTGAAAAACTTGCAAGAGTCTGTTTCCTCTTTCATAGTTTTATCCTACCATCAAATTATTCCCGAAGTTTCTCTCATTGCCATGGACCTATTGCATCTAATCTCCCCTGGGTTCTATCAATCTGGTTAATTATATGTACTTAGGGAAATTTGCATTTCTTTGGTTAACATGAACGAGTCCATGAACTCTGTTTTATTTCTGGCACAGAAAATGGGACTAGCACTTGCAACAGTGACATCTGTTTGAAATCATGAGTTTTCCCTTTCTAACTATTCTCTGGCAAAACTTCAAGACAATGAGACTGCATGTCCTTTTGCTTTAACTTTATTTACTGACCATGGCTTTCTAGGAATCAAGTTCCTATACATTATACATATATAAATTGTTCAGGACATCAAAGAGTTGAGGCTCTGAATTTACCATTCGATATTGCTTGCAAAGCCAGAATAGTATAATATTACCTGATTTCTCCTTTTGGTTTGTTTCTCTGTTTACCATTCTTGAGACCAAATATCATCAGCATTGTTGAGGAATTTGGTTTGTCGAATTGTTTAGGATCATAATCATTATTTTTGTTCACATGACCATTGGTATATCATGTGAGATGTCTGGAAATATGCTCCACCTCTATTTAGCATTTTATTTCTTCTCCAAATATGACAAATAATTGTCATGTCTCCTGCTTTCATTTCTTTTAATTTGTTTAGGCAGACACGGCATAAGCAATGGATATACTATGGTAAAAGTTACAATTATTCCATTTACGAATCTTATGCACCCTTTGAGCACCCTTTAAGAAGATTCATGAGACATATTCATGCATGGCATGTCTTTCTTCAAATGGGTCAGTAAACTTATCAAGAAGAAACATGATTCCTCTTTTATTGATTACCATGTTTCTAAGCATATCAACAACATTAAGCTACACAAGTATCTACTTAACCAAGTGGTGCTACATTTATGGATAAGATGCATCAAAAGAGGACATCTTGATAAAATATCATATGAATTCCTCTCTTTTGCTTTAATAGTTAAATCCCACATTTATAAAGAGTACATTGTTCCTCGGTTATAAGATTACACCGCCCCGGTTATAAGATTACACCATCCCTCGGTTATAAAAGTGATTTGTCACTCATTTAAATTTGAATGAGTGACTTTATTACAATCATGTCTGGTCTGAAAACGCTGCCCCTCGATTATAAGAGTACATTGCCCCTCGGTTATTGAGTGTACACTGTCTCACGGTTATAAGATTACATTGACCCTCGGTAATAAGAGTACATTGTCCCTCGGTTATAAGATTGATTTGTCACTTGGTTAAATTTGAATGAGTGACTTTACTTTTATCACCTCCGGTTGGAAAACATTGCCCCTCGGTTATGAGAGTACACTGTCTCTCAGTTCTTGAGTGTACACTGTCCTTCGGTTATAAGTTTACATTGACCCTCGGTAATAATAGTACATTGTCCCACGGTTATAAGAGTGACTTGTCACTCGGTTAAATTTGAAATGTGATTTTACTAGAATCACCTCAAGTCGAAAAATACTGTCCCACGGTTATAACAGTACATTGTCTCTTGGTTATAAAAGAACATTATCCCTTTGTTATATAGAGTATATTGTCCCTCGGCTACAAGAGTCAACTGTCCCTCGGTTATATAGATGTCTCAAAAGCATAAAAAAATTAATATACATTTACATTTATTATCATCATTTGATTCATCTCTTAATAAAATTGTACGGGTTACACATATCAAAGCTCTCTTTCATTCTAGTCTATTTTTATGGGCTTCACTGGGGTCCCATTACTCATATTATTTATTTTGTAGCTATATGTAGGGTGGAATCTTCTTGGGGACAGCACCCCGTCTATCCTTTTGAAAAGAAAAAAAAAACGAAGTATGATTGTCTGATAGAGAAGAGTGGTGATGTGGTGGGATCTGTTAATAAAAAATAAAGGGACTTGTAAAAGTCAAGACTTGCACAGTTGCACCTGGGTTTGTAGAAATTTAATGTACTATTGGGTCATGACTCATGACAATGTCTACATGCCTACATGATACACTTGGGTTTAGGTTTGTATAAATTTAATATACTATTAAAAACTTGTAATTTTTTGTCAAAAGGACAGACGGGGTGTTGTCCCTAAGAAGATTCCCACACACATATAGCTACAAAATAAATATTAGGGAAAATATCATTTTTCCCCTTTAACTGTTACCCTATTAGAAAGGTGAGGACAAGATTTGCTGATAATCGCCAGTCTTCCTCTTAAAATGAAAATATTGTAAATCTTCCCCCTTCCGTTAGAATTTATGTCCAAAAAATGAGTTGATTGTCAGTCTCACGGTCAAATGACCATTTTATCCTCAATATAATTAGGAAATGACCGTTTAATCCCAATTAAATAAAAAAAATAATAAATAAATAATTAAACAAATTAAATATTAAAATTAAAAATTAAAAAAACTCTCTTCATTGATTTGTTTATAAATCTATCTCAGATTTCTATGGATTTGTTTAGACATCTATCTCAGACTTTCATAGATTTATTATCTTAGAATTCTATTATAGATGCATGAATTATACCGATATATGGTCCAATCAGTAAATCAAAGAGAAGCTCCATTTATAAACTCAATTTTCACAAAGATCTCAACTTTCATGATAAACCCAAAAAAATAACACAAGAATACATAAAACCTCATGTTTGAATAACTGTTGCACACCAAAAAATACTAACGATAATAATTTTCACTTAATTACTAAAATCGGTCACAAATAAAAGAAAGTGACATAGTTTATAACAAGATTGAAAGCAAAATTAAAAGGAAAATAGTCAACATTCATAACCCATATTCACTCACTGTTATTTAACTAATCATATAAACATACATTAATAAACTAATTGAATAACCAAGCAAAGCTATACATAAAATATTGAAAGAAAAAAAAGCATAACCCTAACCCAAACCTTGTCACAACTGACCACCCTTTGATCCACAATTTTTAATTTATTCTCTACGGCTCCAAATCTTATGAAATTTGACATGGATAATCTAGACATATAGGAAATGCTACCATAACATTATCAATTTAATCCATGATCATTTGTATATGAAAACCTTCATTCTTTTCTTGTTTCCCGGATCTGTCCAGCAAAAATCAATATTGACCTTTGTCCACTCCAAAATTTATAACAATTTTTATACTTGTTTATAAATCACAAAATTTTGCAGAATAACAATAGACACAACATTCTATCTACATATAAATTTTCATAATTTTTTAGATAGAAGAACCTAATCAAATAAATTTATGAATTCTAACAATTTGTCAAAATAGAGGGGTTACAGCAGGCCATTGTATATTTCGAAAGCACATAAAAACTTGCATCATGGTCTCTACTTTCATCAATTGAATAGGCTATAAATCATCATCATGGTCTCTACTTGCATCAAGTTAAACATATCAAGAATCATAACCTAACATAGTCTAGAAGTTCAACCATGAAAGAGATAAACGAAGGAAAATAAAAGTAATGAACCCTGGCAACAAGAAAAACTAAATCCTTGGGGAGAAGGCTGGACTTGTTATGGCCTTTGATATTCATACATCTTACCATCAAGTCCACCAAAATCCATGACCTAAGAAAATCCTTTAAAATCTAGTCCCAATTGAATACATCTTGATATTTGCAGATATTTTTAAAGTCACAGTTCAATACACCCAGATTTAGAATGACTCTTTAAAAGTCTATAGAAATCTGAATTGAATACCATTGGATTAATTTAGACTCTTTTAAAGTCTTTAAATGTCTGAATTGAATACACCCGGATTTATAAAGTCTTTAAATGTCTTCGAGAATCCTAATTCAATACACCCCCCTAAATAGAGACAGTCAAAAAACATAATTGTATCAATAAGTATTCTGAAACCTAAAAGGAGAGTCGAAAAGACAAAAAAGAATTATTCTCTTTAGATTGAGGCTTCTTCGGAATCTTGATAGCAGCTCTTAAATCCTGCCAATGAATTAGAATCAACACATCAAATAAGGCAAAGCGTATATGAATATTATAGAAGTTAAATATAAGTTAATGCAATAGTGTCACTGAATGAAGTAAAATTTTAAATAACAGAGAGAACAAGGCTTGGCAGAAAGGTTTACGATGAACAAAAGAGTTTATGATCAACAAAGCACAAATTTTAACTGCCAAAACAGACGATCAAGACGGGAGAATGGAAAAAATTAAATGTCAGTAATATTAGGAAAATGATAAAGATAGCACTAGCACCACAGGTGGAATATAAGCTGGAATTTTTGATAATTCTGGCTACATGGGTATTATGAACTATTAGCTGAAAGCCTGAAATAACATACTAGTTTGAATATGCCTAAATCTTCTTCTGACACATAAATTAGCAGTTTGAAGAAAATCTCTAGAAATAGAAATCGTGTTGATAATCAGAAGGTAATGGGACAATCTTTTCTCAGAGCTGCATCCGAAGCTAAAACACTTCAATTTTATGTGATGCCAAGCCGAATTGTAAATCATCAGTACAGATGTTTGAATCCATCTAGAGACAGAACCCATCTACAAAATGTTAACTAGACATTTCTTAAATTAAATTATGGAAGCAATAGCTTAGTCATTACAAGATGATGCTATCAAAGGCAATTTTAAGGGGAAAGGGGTATTGACTCATGAGTTTGACACTTTGACAAGAGAGATGGAGTACTTTGGTGGAATCCTATTAGAAATCCTCTGACCAAGAGTTTTCCCGAGTGCAACCTTGAAACTTAATATATATTTAAGGTTTTACGACAAAGAATACATCAGCCAGATGATGTTTTCATTGGATAGTCTATTAGTCTCATAGTTCTAGCAAACAGTTAGTTTTTATCACCTTTCTTCAAAGATATGGTAAGAGAAAAGTAGAAATTCATTGTGCATAAAGAAAGTAATATACTAATTCAAGAGCATGTTAGATGCTTGTCAAATTGGTAGCAATATTATAAGATAACTATAAGACCACTAATATTCTATGTTAAAGAATCCTCAAAAAATATCATATCTTGAAATATATCTAGGTAGGAATAAGGATATCAATACAGATGAGAAACTTGACAACAAATGTTAAAACATAATCAATAATTATAGTGCTCCTCCCTCAGTGTTGCATAAACAAGATACAGTCCAACTACCCAAGTAATTTAGACATTAAGGAAAAGAGAGACTGAGAGAGAGTGAAAAAAACAATTTAATAACTAGAAGAAAGTACAATGAGGTCCAAAACAACCATAAGAACAGCAAGCTACAACCGAAGTAGTATAACTATTAACTAGCTTATAAAATCAATCTCTAATGACAAGAAATGGAGCAAACCAAGACCTCGTGGCAAACAAATGTCTCTCTTTCTTTCATATCAGATATCTTCTCTAGCAGCTTTGTATCAAACATCGGCAACTAAATTTAAATGCATACTTCCAAGTTCCAACCCGATAATCATGGGCTACTTCTAAATTACACAAAAATGACTGGATGAACAAATTCTCAATGCCACAAAACGACATAACTGCTCTTGCATATGTTGCATAAATCGGATGAATCGATGAAGGTCACAAAATCACTAATCATGAGTTTTTTTTTTCTTGTGAAACTCACTAATCATGAGTTACTAACACAATAATTTGATTAGCAACCACTAAAAGTACCCAAAACCATAACAATACAAAAACAAAGAGTTCATGCCATCCCCAACCCTTTGAAATCATCAAAGACACAGAAATTCTACACAAATACAATGATACACGCAAAACCAACACAAATACACAATGACGCACCCATCAAAACTACACATAGATAAAAAAAACCACTAAACAAAACTCGAATTCAATCAAAAACTAATTAGAAAATTGCAACACATACAGATTAAAAATCCATTACCTCCTAGAATTATCTCTCAAGTTTCGGCAGAAGACACTCCCGTCAACCAAATTCAGACCACTAAAAAACGCTGTCGATCCAAAACCACTCTCTCGATCGCTCTCTTCGTCGCTATCTTCATAAACTACATGGTTCGTCGTCCTCTCAAAGTAGCTCCCGTACACGTACTCCTGCGTATACCCACTCTCCTCGCTGAAGCACACTACGTGTCCGTGCCACTCCCAAACTTTGCAATGCGACTCCGTCTCGTCGTGAAACGACACGCAGACGTAGTGATCTCCGATTTGGATGGCCTGACCCGAATTCGGCTTCAGCGAATCGGGTTTCCCGGAAGTGATCGCCTTTATGATTTCTCTCTCAATTTTGGCCTCTTCGTCGAGCCGCGTTCGCGTTCTTCGACTGTTGTTATTGTTGTCGTCGTCGGTGCCGCCGCCGACGGTGGGTTCTTGGGATTGTTGAGAAGTGGAGAGGGTTTTAGAGAGGTTTAGAGGGAACAGTGATTGAATCAAAATTGAATCAGAATCGTTGTTTTTGCATGAACCCATCTCTTTTTTTTTTTACTGGTGATCGGGAATAGACAAAAACAAGAGGTTTTGTATTTCTATTGGAGTTTTTGCTGTATAATTTTTTTTTTTTTTTAATTTTTTGAAAAAATAAAATGCTAAATATACTAATGCTGGGCGGTTTAAAGGGAACAGAATTATGAGAAATTACAAGGGATTTGCTGTGTTGGGCGGTTTGTGATTGCACCAAATTAATTTTTTATTATTTGTTTATAAACATTAAGTCACCGGTAATACCATAGATAGAGTAAAGAGTGATACAAAAAATTGTTATTTTGAAATTGTTGCTAAGAAATGATCTCAACACTTTTACGAGACTATATCATTCGTAATCCAATATTAATCATAATTTTCAAACTACTGTATGGTTATAAATTTGAGTATATATTTAAGAAAATAATAAGGTCACAATGCAAACAAAAGAGAATCTTGCATTTCATTGTTTTTCAGATATTAAAAACAATGAATTTTATCTATTTGAATTACAAATAAACATGCCCTTCATTTAGAAGCTCTTAGTAAAACATGTTGAACAATGATGAATTGAAAGCGATAGGTTAATCGAATCCATGACAAGAATTTCATTTGGAAGCTCTTAGTAAAACCTGCTGAACAATGATGAATCGAAAGCGATAGGTTAATCGAATCCATGACAAGAATTTCATTTGGAAGCTCTTAGTAAAACCTGCTGAACAACGATGAATCGAAAGCGATAGGTTAATCGAATCCATGATAAGAATTTTGTTCAAAGGAACGGTTTTTGTTAATATCAATCAAAAGTTACAATAATTATTCTCGACTTTTATTTAAATAAAAAAAAAAAAAATCATTTCCTAAACCTAAAATTGATTCCTAAACAAACTAAAAGTAAGAAATCATGCTGAAAAAAATAATTCCCAAAAGAAAAGTGTCCCACATCAACAACCAGTTTGATTCAAAATACAATACATTCGATAAGCATGACTACCAGGAGAGTAGTAACCATGTATAAGGCCATCGACTTGGAAACCAAATTTCTTGTAGAGATTCACAGCAGCTGTATTCGTAGGATCAACACTAAGATATATTCGAAACACTTTTCTTGTTCTGCATTTCTCTATCGCACCTTTCAGTAATGCCTCTCCATGACCCTGTCGTCTATCGCTCTCCTTCACTGTATTTTATTTTCAATCCATGCACACACCCAAAAAAAAAAAAAAAAAAAAAAAAATCTAGTCACTATGAGATGAGCACAATTTGACATTACAAAAACATTCTCCAATTGGGTTTTTACTAATATCATTTTATCAGTCATGTTTGAATTCAAAACAGAAGATTTTGATCGATTTTTTTTTTTTTTTAAAGCATTTCATCGAACAGGTTGTGGGCATGTTCTTAAATCATAAGATGCAAGCTTAAAAAATCAATTTATACACGGGAAATTCACAAAGCATGTATAGCAAGATTGTGGGAAAGTTGAGGAACCTGCAAGATTATTGATAGAAGCAAACAAGGAAGAAGGCCAAGAGTACATGACATAGCCTACCACTTGTCCATCTTTCTCTATGTAAAGCAGCCCTGAATTCTTCTTCTTCGATTCTTCATCAAACTCTCTGACGAGTGATTCGTATTTTGGAAATACTTCTCTCTCCATCTTCGCAATCTCATCCACTACCTTCGTCCAGCTGTTTGAGTTTCTCTGTAGCTCCGTAATGACCCCACTACTCCCCATAGCTCCTCTGTGTACTGTTATTGCATTCAACTCTCAATTATGTAATGTTGCTCATATCATAACTTTATTATTTTCACCCTTTTTTTTTAATAACTAGGTTTGGAGGCACATGCAAACATGCACTCCTAAATGTACATTTTGTAACGATATGTTATATAAATCCAACTTAGAATTCACTATAAATTTCAACAATAACTTGAAAATACAAATCACAACAAATGAATAAAAACTCAAAACTTCGAATGATCATTAATAAACTTTAGTACACTTTTGAAATACGCATAACCTGTAAGCTTCCGACAGCTCCTCCGACAGCTCCTCTGACAGCTCCTAATAGCTTTTATCAAAACATAATTAAAAATTAACATAAACTTACAAATAACACCAAATATAAACACTTTGATGGTAAACTTAAGATATAGCATACAAAAGAATTTAGATAAGAAATACTGAATTAATATTGAACCAAATATTGTGATTAACATAAGTTAATAAGTTATTGACTGATATGATAAAAAAAGAGAAAAACGTACCTGAAACTTTGGCAACCTCTGTCAATCAATTGGTATTAACGGGATTGAAATTGAGACGATGATTTGGGTTAGACATATAAATAAACAACCTACATCGCAGTTTATTTGTTAAAGAAAGTTACAAATAGCACCAAATATAAACACTTTGATGGTAAACTTAAGATATAGCATGCAAAAGAATTCAGATAAGAAATATTGAATTAATACTAAACCAAATATTGTGATTAACATAAGTTATCGACTTATATGAAAAAAAAAAAGGGAAAAATGTACCTGAAACTTTGTCAACTTCTATCAATCAATTGGTATTAACGGGATTGAAATTGAGAGGATGATTTGGGTTAGACATATAAATGAACAACCTACATCGCAGTTTTATTTGTTAAAGAAAGTTAGTTGTACATTATCTAAAGCAAGCAAAATTCTAAAACCCAATGACTATAGGCTTATGGTTGTGTAAAACCATAAAATTGCAAAAGATATGTATATCAAAATTGGAATGGTTTTAGATAACCTAATATCGCTATATATTATAACATTATATGTGCACATGTAGTAAAAGGACCAAGATATTGAAGATAATTTAATAGAGTTATGGGAGCAATTAATCTGTGCAACAACTTTGTTTCCTGTTTTCTCTTCTTAATAGTCTACAAATTGAAGATGAGAAGAGGCGATTTTTGCTTGCAGGGAAATGGAATTAAAGGGTCTTTTTTATATACAAAAACAGGATAGTTTGTTAATTAATACGATTGAAATATTCTCTTCTTCAGATTTCATATCTGGTTTTGATTTTTAGATTTCTCTTTTACAGATTTTTATTTCAATTTTCTTCTCTTGTTCGGTTTTTGATTACAAGTTTGTTTTTTTTTTTTTTTTTTTTTTTGATTATATGTTTCAAGATAGAATATTTTTCAACCATCTATTATTTGTTATTTTCTTCTCTTCTGGTTTTATATTAAAGGTTACTTTGACAACTCATCGTCTCTTCTCCAGATCTTCTTTTGTTATTTCAAAGGTTTTTTTTTTTTTTTTTTTCTCTCTAGATCTCTTATTACGAAGTTCTAGTTTTTCTTCTCTGTAACCTTTATTTATTTATTTTTCTTCTGCTAGGTTCAATTATGCGCCTCTTTTTGTGTGAATCTTAGATTCAGATTCTAGAAGAAGAAAAAAAAGTTTAAAAAAAAATAAAAACAAAATTTAAATGAAGTTTGGAGTCATAAATTAGATGTTGTGTTTTGAAGTTTTTTTTGAAACGGTAATTTATTCAACCAGCCTAAAAAGGCAAGCAACAAAACTACAAGTGAGACTATTTGTTTAAATTTTTTTCTTCTCTTTAACCTTTCTTTTTGTGTTTTGTGTTTTGAATTTTTCTGAAAATTTAATAGGGATTGAAATCTAAACCTGAATGACATATTTGTTTTTTATTTTTTCTCACATCTAAATATATTGTTAACATGTCTTTTTTAAAAATAAAATAATATGAAAATAAGTAATTTTACATTTATACATATGCTAATTAAAAGAAGTAATTTAACATGCATATTCATATGCAAACAAAGTTCAATTTTTTTTTTTAAAAAAAATTAATATTTTTTTTCATCAAAAGCGTTTTTTTTTTTTTAAGCTAGAAGCTCTTTTGATTTTTTTTTTTTTTGATTGGCAAAACTCAAAACAGTTTTTTTTAATATATGTATTGTCTCAACTGCCATTTATAAAAGCTATTTTATGTTTACTAGAAGAAGCTTAAAATTTAGGCATTTTCCAAAAAGCTGATTTTGAACTTTTAAAAAATATATTAATTATCTCAACTACTCTTTATAAATTTTAAATATTCCACAATATAACTATTTTATTATAAATACATTGTCAATACTTTTTTTTTTTTTTTTTTGTAATTTATACAACCAAAAACTCTTATTAAAAATACATTGTCAACACTTTTTTTTTGACATTTATACAACCAAAACCTTTTATTTTTTGTTATAAATTCTACTACAAAAAGATTTACTCTAAAAACTCTACTTAAAAAGACAAACTGCACCAAACAAGCCATAAAAGCCACTTTAGGCTCCAAAAGAGCTTTTAAGCCCTCTAAAAGCCCTGCCAAACAGAGACGAAGTGGTTGTCCAAACTCCTTTCATTACTTATACAATGGTTACAATTTACGTACCACATCATTTGATTTAGAACTTTAACCTTACCCAGTAAAAACACATTCA
The DNA here is from genome assembly GCA_030490815.1 of Acer saccharum. Classification (NCBI taxonomy): domain Eukaryota; kingdom Viridiplantae; phylum Streptophyta; class Magnoliopsida; order Sapindales; family Sapindaceae; genus Acer; species Acer saccharum. The sequence goes on along the minus strand of CM059868.1, from coordinate 50,102,068 downwards.
TTACTCTAGATGTATTCATTTCACTTTATTAATTACACTTATTTATATATATATATATATATATAAGAAACAATATTTTCTCATATTTTGTGTGTTTTAAATTGTTTTATATAATTTAAAGGAGCTTTTAAAATTAATATAACTAAGTGATTTACATCTTAAAGGAGTTTTTTTGTTTGACGATCAAACAACCTACAACTTTTTTAAAAAAACTTCATTTATAGAAGATCTATATTTAAAAGATCCACCGAGAGAAAGTCTTCTGACCGGACCCTAAGACTAGTAAATGTACAAATGAGACCTTAGGTTTCTGACACCAATAGATTCCACCAATTTCACTCAACCCACCTGAAACCCATAAATTAAAACAGAGTCGAGTATAGGGTGAATTTGTGTACTTGATGCCTTCTAAAAAACAACAATTCTTTTCTACCCTTAATTATGTGTTTCGATTACAAACCGAATCAACCAATATAACTAAACCTAGGTTCGATCATTTGGGGTGCTTTGGTTTAAAAACTTAAGAATGTTTTATACTTTTATGAATGTGCTCAGTTATTAATGAATAGACACTTTTAATTGTTGCTGTAATTTTCAAAAGACATGTCTTTCTCTTTTAATTCCTTTTTTGAAAAGATACAACTGTCTGTAAAAACTCTATAAAAGAGTGTACAGAGAATTGTTTAAACATCATATTGTTAACAAACAAAATTCTCTCAATTGCCAAAAACCCTAATTCCATATTTCCATCTGTGATTTTTCTTTCTTACTTGAAGCAAATTCACTTGAAGGCTTGTCATATCCCGAAGGCTATTTTCAGAGAAACCCATAAGTAATTAGAGAGGGTGCAAATATCGCTTTTTGGAAAGCATACATACTATGTGTTTCAAGCCTATCTCTAGAATTCACAACATGTGCATTCCACATGAAACTCAACGCAAACAAGAAGACCCATATATCAAAATTTAATGAATATCAATATTCATACCCTTCAAAACTTGAATGTGCATTCCTCTCGTAAATACATCCTATATACAGTACATTTATAATCTAGTTTAGTGCTTAATAATATATATATATATATATATATATATATATATACAATTCCGTTTACATCAGTGCATACTGATGTAACTACATTAGTACCAATGCACTGATGAAGTTATATCAGTGCATTGGTACTGATGTAGTTACATCAGTACACACTGATGTGAATGGGACCGTATACATATATTAATATATGGGAGCCGATATTAACACCCATAAAACTTATTAGTACACCCATATTTTATTAAAAAAAATTAATTATAAAAATATCCCAATAGAAATTTACCAATAAGGACCAGTTACTTTAATTTAAAATAAACCAAATACTATATACACTCATTGATTACACCCATATCTTTAACTATACTTATTTATTAAAAAAACTTACGTTTCAAAAAGAAAAAAAAAAAAAAAAAACTTATGATAAACCCTAATTAAACTCTAATTTTATTTCAAGTATCAAATTTTCTCATCATCACATGATTATCATATTGTTTTTGTCTATCTTTTATTTATAGTTATAAACTCTATAAAAAAACATCATTTTTTTTTTTAAGATAGCCATAGAAGTCAATAAGATTTTTTTATTTTTTATTTATTTTAAGATAGTTGTATAAATAAGAGAATTCCAAATTGAAAATCTTTTGACCCCATATACATATTCCCTTTCATAAGACTCATACATTCGAGATATTTCCAAAAGCAAATTGGACCATCATTAAAAAAAGGATTTGATTCCAAAAATAATATATATATATATATATATTTATAAATTGGGTTTGGTAATAATTTAAGAGTGCTTATAAATAATATGTATTAAAATCAATATATTTATTTCAATGAGGGTACTATTGGCATTAGGATGGGTGTTTATAGTAATATTTAATTTTTAAATTTTAGACTTAGGTGTACTTATAAAAATGGGTGTACTAATAAGTTTTATGGGTGTCAATATCCGTACCCTTAATATATATATATATATATATAATTCATATCAAAATTCATTAAATAAGAGATCTTTTATGAGATAACCACTCATATAATTAATTGTAATTTATAGTTCAACAAACCTAATACTAAAAATACAATTTCATGTCAACCACTAGATAAAAGTAAAATTAGAAAGAGGAACTGCACAAAACTCATTGCAAACATAAAGACCAAAATGTCAAAATTTTAATGTGCGGCGATATTCACACCGGTAAAAACTTTTTTTTTTATTTTTTTTATTTTTTATTTTTTATTTTTAATGCAACTACTATTGGGATCCGGTGAGATTAATCAGATTCTATAAGAATGGCCCGGAATACTACTCTCACTATCGGGGAGAGGTTACATATGGACTAAAACTCTCACAATCGGAGAAAGGGCTGCTCCCAATAACCGGGAGAAAACTCCCCACACATAGCATGGTGAGACTTAAACCCCTGACCACTAGGTGTAGAAGAGAAGTGCACAACTATCTCTACTAAGATATGATGTGCCACACCAGGTAAAACTTGAATGTGCATTCCTCCGGTATATATATATGACCCCATATTTGACCCCATATTTTGGTAAAGACTGTAATTTATACTTCAACACACTTAATGCTAAAAGTACAACTTCTTTAACAAGCCTCACTCAAATTCATTTTTATCACCTTAACATGTATATAAATATTTGAGAGCTTACTATGTTTTCTATTTTTTTATTTTTTATTTTTTATTTTTTTTATTTTAATATTTTTGTTACTATTTGTAAACCAATATTAAAAAGAGGAAATAGCTCTTTTTAGTCAAAAAAATCAGATGGTTTATTGTTTTTACCTAACATTAGTGTTTTTATTGTTTCTACCCAATGTTTGGTTGTGAAGACCTAAATGCCCCTCTTAATTTTTTGACTATATTTCCTCTCATCAGATTCTTTTTCTCTTACCCTCTCTCTCTCCTCCGTCTTCTCTCTTTTTCTCCTCTCTTCTCTCTCATAGTCTCATGTCTTCTCTCCTTCGCCTTCTCTTTCTCTCCTCTCTTCTCCCCTTCTTCTCTTTCTCTCATCTCCTACTTCTCTCAAGTTTGGGTTTTGTTTGGCCACTGGTGGTTGTGGTTGGATTTGAGGGTGGTTGTTGTGTTTTATGAATTGTAGGAGTTGTGTTTGGGTTTGGGTTTTGTTAAACAAAATTTTCTGATTTTTTTTTTTTTTTTTTTTTTTTTAAATTCAGATTTGGCTTTTTTCAAACAAAATTTCTAGATTTCATTTTATTTAATTTTTTTTTCAGAATTCGTTTTGTTCAATTTCTAGATTTGAGGGCGGTTGTTGTTTTTATGAATGGTGGGAGTTGTGTTTATGTTTGGGTTTTGTTAAACAAAATTTTCAGATTTGGTTTTTTTCAAACAAAATTTCCAGATTTGGTTTTGTTTAAAAAAATTTCAGATTTCGTTTTGTTCAATTTCCATTGAAAAAAAAAAAATTCCTTCTAGAAAATTTCCAAAACTAGAATTTTTTTTCTAGATTTCTTTAAACACATTAGGCCACTAATTAAACACACAAAACCACCAATTAAACACACCATGGCAACCCAATTAACACACCAGAGCTGACCAATTAAACATATAAGGTGTAAACCAATTAAACACACCATGTGTAAATCAATTAAACACACCAGACTAATTAAACACACTAGGTCAGACTAATTAAATATACCAGGGCAACTCAATTAAACACACCAGGACAAGACCAAATTAAACACACCAGGTCTAACACAATTAAACACATCCGGGAAGAAAAAGAAGAAGATGGAGATCTGGGAAGAAGAAGAAAAAGAAAAAGAAATTAGAGATTATATATATATATATATATATATATATATATATATATATATATATATTCAAAAAGTGGATATTTTAATAGAAACAATAAAAATACTAATCTTGTGTAAAAACAATAAACCCACTAATTTTATGGTTACTTTTAAAGTTCTCCCTATTAAAAATATGTATTTTAAAAAGATAAAAACTAAAGGCAAACTGATAAATGTCAGACTAAAAAGAAAAAAAAAAAGATGTCGAGTGGACAAGAAAAGAGTTTTGAGTGAGATTTATTCACAATGTAATACAATAAAATTAAAAGAAAATATATTTTAGGTATTAAATGGGTTGTGATTTTGCTCTTTTTTTTGTAAATAAAAAAAAAGTTGTGATCTTAATTAATTTTTAATTTTTTGTTTTAAAAATAAATCTTTAATGGAATGTGTTTACAAAATGGGTGTATATACAAATGTGAATATCGCCTATTTCAAAACGACATGACAATAGGGTCGGGCCGTCCTTGTATCTGGACCAAGCCCATAACAAAAGAAGCCCAAAAATGGGCATTTTGGTAACTTCCAAGTCAAACCCTAATAACTCCCTCCATCTTAGCGCCACCAAAAAAACCAAAACCCTAACTTTCTCCTCTTTATTTTCTCTTCTTCACTCCTCTCAACCAAGAAAACGCAGCCGCTGCTGATTCAGCTCTCAGGTAAAAACTATTCATCGCCGATTCCTTCCACTCAACTGATCCTTTTCACTGTTATTATCATATGCTGTATATATCTGTATGTATCTATACACATAATATAAGCTTAGAGACTTTGAATCAGTTTTTTGTAGTGATCTGGTATACTGGTACTGCGAAACTGACACGAAACGAATGTAGCTCTCGTTTGAGCTAGTGTCGTTTTGGTTGGATTTTGGACTCTGTGTTTTGCGTTTACTTTTTTTTTTTTTTTAGGTAGGATTGATTTATCTATGGAATAGAACAGCATAATCGATTAGAAATTAGTTCTACAAATCATACTTGGGATATATTTTTTTTAAAAGAAAGAAAAATGTGTCTATTGACATGCTTGAATATGATGATCCAGTGTAATCTGTTTGCGATAGATCAAATATAGATATATATGCTCATTTTTTCTTCTTATTTGCTTGTTAATGTTATTATTGTTGTTTGAATATTGCGAAATTAAACTATTTTAAATATTGGTTGTTTATGCAATATTAGACATGATAATTCTTTTTCCTTTGATTTAGTTTTTTGTTAAGAAATAACAAATCATTGTTGGATTAATTGTATTGTATTTATCAAAGAAAATTTTTTTATTATTTCGGATTATCATTTTGTATGCCATGGTGTAGTTCTTTTTCGGAACAAATATATTGCCACAATGATTGCTTAAATCCTTTTACATACTGAAAACCGGTTGATTAATTGATTCTACGTATAAGGTGCAAGAAGTGAGTCTAATTTTCTCCTTGAAACTTTTGGCAGCTTGCTTTTGGAAAAATGGTGAGAGTTAGTGTCTTGAATGATGCTCTTAAGAGCATGTATAATGCGGAGAAGAGAGGGAAACGACAGGTCATGATCAGGCCATCCTCGAAAGTCATTATCAAGTTTCTTTTGGTTATGCAGAAGCATGGTTAGCACATTAACATTGTCATATCTTTTTACTTATTCAAGTTTGAATGACATCTTGTTGAATGTTTGGATCTATGTTTGCTTATTAAATCATGACAATTTGTTTTGTAGGTTATATTGGTGAATTTGAGTATGTCGATGATCACAGATCTGGCAAAATTGTTGTTGAACTGAATGGAAGGCTCAACAAGTGTGGAGTGATCAGTCCTCGTTTTGATGTTGGTGTGAAAGAAATCGAAGGCTGGACTGCCAGGCTCCTTCCCTCAAGACAGGTTAACTAGCCTTTAAACCTCTAGTTATAATTTTCAAAAACTTATTTTTAATTGAGACTATATTGCATGAGATTTTTAATGATATATATCAAAACAGAAACTGTTGGTGGAGTAGAGAAGAACATTAGGGATTAGGGAAGCTAATAGTACCAAAAAAATATTGAATATTTTGATACTTTTGTAGAAAGGAATAGGATTTTATGCGATATCATTGAATGTTTCATGCCTAACTATACGAATTGTATGTGTTGTCAATTGGGTCTCAGTACTTTATTGCTTTTGGGTAGATGGGGTATGGACATACGGTAAAGTGCAACAGATGCATATGTGCCGAATTGGTTTGTAGGAATATAAACATGCTCTCTTCTCCTTCTATTCTATAAGTCCACATGGCCTGGGCAGTTTAAGTGTGTTGGGGACACTGGAGTTTTTGTTTGATATTTCTAGTTCAAGGGATCTATTTGCTATGAAATTTTATATTTTAGGTTTGTACTCCTATTGGTCATATTCACGGCCTTTCATAAGTTTTATTTATGTGTGAATATTGAGATGAATGCATTCTGATAAATGGAGTTGATAAAATATGCAGTTTGGGTACATCGTGTTGACGACATCTGCTGGAATCATGGATCATGAAGAAGCTAGGAGAAAGAATGTTGGTGGAAAAGTACTTGGTTTCTTCTACTAAAGCAAGAGTTATAAAAACCCTTTTCTTTCTCTTTTTTTAAATTTTGGAATTTTGGCTTACTACCTAGTAGTTTTCCTCTTCCGAGTGACCAAGGTTATGCTATTTTGTACTTTCTGGATAATTTTATTGCACATTTTTGTTACAATTTAATACTATGTTTTCAATGCAAGTTTGGGATTTTGGTTACCGGCATATACGTTTGCATTTCATGTCATGTAATAACGATCTGTCTATATTTAATATCCAAGTAGGCTTGCAATATTGATCATGATCAAAAGCTTTCTGGGTTGATTTCTTGTTTTTGAGTTTTGTTAGTCCTTAATGTAAATATATTTCTTCCAGTCCTCTTCATTCGGTTAATCCATGTTGGTATATGTGATCATTCCATGACAAATTGAATAATTGCCATTTTGCCACCATATTATCTCATGGTTCTTGGCAAAGCTGTAATGTCAACAGCAATCTGCAGTTTAGAGTTGGATAGTAGTGTGAACAAATGCCAAAAGATGGAGATTTTCGGGTATAAAAAAAGCCGTTATTGTTATATATGTGCTTGATTGTGTTGTGCCAGTGTTACATTGTTATTGTGCTGGTGTGGTCTCAGGTCTGGCTTGCTGGGCTTTCACTTGTTTCCTGATGGCGTGAATTCATGGTCCCTCGAACCATTTTTTCACATTTGAATAGTTCGTTTAAGACAGTAGTGGATTAATTATGTAAGTTGACACGTGAAGCAATAGAAATTGATTTTGTCATCAATGTAGTAGCTGACCTAATAAAAACCTAAATAATCTTCTAAATTCAAATGCTTTTACTAATATTGGCAATGGAAAAGTTGGAATTTATCACCACTCAATTGTCCAAGACTACAAGGCATGAGTTGGGCAAATTAGTGTGTTATTAGTCTGATAAATAATTCAATTTTAGATAATTATGCATTAAAGGTTTATTGGTTTAGTCATTTATTAATATTATAAGCCCCTAACTTTGACTGCACTTTTCAACTCAAGCTATCAAATTGCAGAGAATATTTTCCATGTGTAATCTTATACTCTAATATTACAAACATTGGTCTAAATTAAGTCATAATTTTCTTTATGCCATCACATATTGGCTCGTAAATGAAGGAAAAAAAAAACAGAAACAAAAAAGTAATGCCGTTTTGGTTCAAGCCCTCAAATCAATCATACTGTTTAAACACGATATGTAAAAGTCCGTAACCACACTAGGTTAACGTAACAGAACTAGATTCGAGTTGCTAGCACAATGGAAACAGATTCGAGTCGCCGCATTTGATTAATAATAACAATAAGATAATATAACAAAAACAGATTCAAGTCATTAAAATATCAGAAACACGTTCGAGTCCCGCATTTGATTAATAATAACAGTAAGATAATATAACAAAAACAGATTCAACTCACTAAAATATTATAAACATGTTCGAGTCGCCGCATTTGATTGATAATGACACTATTTTTTTTTTAAAGTATTACACTATTATATAAATTTGGGGTTTTTAGAAAGGGGGAGGACTCAAACCTACAACCTCGTGATACATATGTGAGGGGTTTACAACCTTATCTCGTCGTAATAACACTAGCTTAACACAATATAAAGAAACAGATTCGAGTATATATATAAAAATAACAGAACCAATCATCCAAGGAAAAAAAAAAAAAAAAAAACAAGACCAACAAACTCTAATAATAGCTTCAAACCTTCAATAATATTTCATTCAAGTTTGATTATCAGAATAACATAGAAACAAAAGTTTAAAAAAAAAAAAAAAAAAAAAAAACATACAAAAACAAAAACTGCCATATTCTATAATAATATGCTTGCTTGAGCGAAAAGCATCTTTATTCTAGATGCACTGCCAAAGGATCGATAGTTGCCCAACAGATCAATCAAAACTTACTTCCAATTAACGGTCATGATCTTCGTCGTCGTCGTCATCATCATCATCACCATTGATCATCTCTCCGGCGCCGCGACTTCTACTGCTGCTCAATGCCATCATCAGAGCTAGCTAGAGAAATGTTGTGAGAGAGTGAACATAGAGAAGTTTTTTGAGCTTTAAAGGAGTGGAAATGTAGAGAGAGAGAGAGAGAGGTGCTCACTGCTTGGTAGCTTAGGTGAGGTTTGTGGAGAGAGGATCTTCTAAGCATATACTTGAAGCATTAAGTTGCTGGCCCATTGTTATTTATATTTCCATCAACTTTATGTTTATTTATTTTTAATTTTTATGATTAAAATTTATAATGGTGAATGTGGTGTGATGGCCGATGGGATGCGATCTAAAGTGGAGATTGTAATTTGTAAGTAAATTAATTCTTCTTCAATTTGCACTTTTTTGTTGGCAATGCTCTAATATATTGCCATGTCACTCCTATTTTTTGGACCGTTTTGTGTATATTGTAATAGTAGTCTTTTTCTATAATGTAACTTCTTGACAAAGTTTTCGATCTTGCCATGAAAGATCGAACTTTTAATTTTTTAAAGAATTTAGAACTTTTTTTTTTTTCTCTTGATCCTTATCTTTTCCGATTGCTATTTTTAATATCGTTAGGTCAATCTCCTTTTGTTATTGATGACTAAAGAGAGCTTCTTTTAACAATCCAATTTTTTTTTTTTTTTTTTTTTTTTTTTTACACTTCTTTTTTAAAAACATTATATTCTCAAAATTTAAATTTTAAAAAATTCTAAAGACACTTCATTTTGTTACAAGATTATCCTTTTTATCTGTTTTGAATTAAATTATTAAAAAAAAAAAAAAAAAGTGGTGCTATTGACACACTCTCTACTAATTTATTTATACCCCACTTTTTAAATTATTTAATATTATTTTTTTTCCTTTATCAAAATTACTAAAAGAGACATACAATTTAAGAAAAAATATATTCTATAAAGTAAATCTAATAAAACCCCACATTCTTTAAAAAAAACCAACATTCTTTTAATCTTTTTCTTGAATTTTTTTTTTTTTTCATAACTCTTAAACCTAAAAAATACGTGTACTGAATCTTATTTAAACAATAAATCAGACACTTGGGGTGTATTATACAGATGAGATATTGATTATTATTTAATCTCATTACTCTTTTAGAATCTGAAAGTGAAATGATGATAACTAAAACAAACAAATACTTGCTCTTTGTTTCTTGTTTCGTTTCTTATAAAATTTGGGATTGGTTATAATCTAAACGAGATTTGAATAAATGAAGATAAAAACACAAAAAAATAGAATGGTGGGATGGAGAGATGGATGAATAATCTCTCTGGGTTTTCATCTCTCTCCGTTTTTCTCTGTAACAAATGAATTTAGAATTGATCAAATATGATGATACCACTATCAAGAAAACTGGAAGTATATTCGCGAATATATAATCCTAGGCCAGTCATTACATAATATGTAAGTATTTTTAACGAGCCTCCAAATAACTTAAAGAAAGACTAAAGGTACATTACCCAAAGAAACAGCATACAAAACCTAATGCAACGACATGGTGGCCTCATATCTAACCAAAAGCAAAAATATATTTCTTCACCGAATGTGATTCCTGTCTCCTCTTACATGACTATAGAGCGAGATCTAGAATTTGAGTTTGAGTTCGTATTTTTCAATAGTGGAGTGATACAAATCACAGCGACCCAAGCACCGAACAGGCCGATGTGAGTTCGTAGCTGCTTCAAAGTCGCTGCCTTGTCTGGCTTTCACATAAACATTCCCGAAAACATTTGTTTGCTTGTTCTTTGTCTTGCGACTTCCTGGCCTTTTCTATAAAGCTTGATGTAAAAATTAAAAAAATAAATAAATTAAAATTTTTTTAAAGAAAGACTAAAAAAGAAATAAGAAGAAAAAAAAAATTCGTTCATGGAAAGTGAGAATAAGTAAAATGGTAGTTTTGGAAATAAATAAAATAAATTAATAAAAACATTTAACTTTATTTTATTAAATCAAAATTTAAATAAATTGGGCATAAATAGATCAGTAGGGGTGTGCCAATAGCACCACTCAAAAAGAAATTATTTCTCATAAATTATTAGATTAATTATTACATATTAAATACTCTCTCCTAAATTTTGAATTACCATATTAAACTCTCTCTCCTCCAATACATATCTCTAATTTCCTATTTCCATTCTTTCTCAAGCATGACTAATAGTTAAGGAAAAAAAAAAAAAAACTTACTAATAAACTTGATTTTTAGGAACCATATGTATGTATATACTAAAAAAAAAAATAACTCAAAAAACAAGTACCTTTTTTTTTTTTTTTTTTTTTTTTTTTTTTTTTAAATATATATATTTTTAATATTTATATAAAAAAAACAAAATATGAAAATGCTTTTTGTTACTTTTGTAGGTATGTGATTGCCAAGAGAACTTTAATTATTTCATTAGTCTTAGAAATTCTAAGTTTCATCGAATCTAGTTGAAACAATTCAAGCTTTCATATATATATATATATATATATATATATATATTTAAATTAACTTTTTAATATATATTACTGTTAGTAAAAAACTAAAGTTTGTGTTTTCTTTAACTATTAATCAGATATTGATCAGAAAATATGGAAATATGATTTATTTATTTATTTTTAAATGGAGAGAGATTAATTAGGAGAGAGTGTTTAATATGGTAATAACAGATTTAGGAGAGAGAGTTTAATACATAATAATTAATCTAATGATTTAGGAGAGAGATTTTTTTTTAATAATTTAATTAGTTTGGAGTGTCTTTAAATTTATTTGTCTTGTTTAGTAATTTTAATTTAGGTTAAAATTGTCATTAATAAAAAAAAATTAAATTGGAGTGTAAATAGATAATTTGTGGGAGAAACTCTCATGACTAAATTATATATATATGTTCAATCAGAATATCTAATATAAAAAAGTAAAATCATATATATATATATATATATATATATATATATATATATATTAATAAACTTATTACATAATGTCTCAATTGATATAGTAATTAAATTAACATTGTTAAGTCATTTATCAACTTTTTGTTTTGTTTTGTTTTGTTTTGTTTTGTTTGATATGCCACTTGTCATTTAGTAACTAAACCTAAAATATTGTCAAGCTGAATGAGTGTCATTTACTACAAAAACACATTGAGCAATAAGTTTAGTGGTGCCCACGGTTCTATTACGGTTCGGTTTCGGCTCCGTGGGATGGCTAAACCATAATTGTAATCGATAAAACCGGTTTTGTTCACGGTTTTTAACCGTCGGTTTTGGTTTCGGTTACGATTTTGCCACATGGCAGCCTCTGATTAGTCTACTTTTATTATTAATATTTTTAGAAAACCAGCAGTTAAATCGACGGTTTTCAGCAGTTTTTTTTGGAAGTGTAACTGTAACCGGTTTTCAACCGGTTTTTTAACCGTCAGTTTCAATTTCGATTATAGTTACTATTTTTAATCGGCAATTTAACCAAACCGTGGCCACCTCTAGCGGTGACATTTATAAAAATGATGATAATGATATATATCACATCTTAACATAGATGGCTAGTAGTACACATCATCTTCCACATTAGTGATGGAGAGTTCGAGTCTCACTATACGTAGTTTACAATCATAAACCCAATACCGTGGGAGTAAATTATATCCGGATACATCTAGTAGAATTATTTTACTATATCCAAACTATTACCAATTCAACTCATTTCATGAATAAATTAAATATGACCAATTAACCAACCAATAAAACTACTAATAACATCTCGATTTGCGTCGAAACTTATAAATATGGACTAATCTCACAAACATTGAACTTAGTGAAATGAAATTAAAGTGTCATATATATATATATATATTATAAATTAAATGCACCTATCATGGTTTATAAAATTAATACGACCAAGAATAAGAAACCCCACATTGGGTTATCATTTCCTGTTGTGGACCATACATATCTGTGATCTACCTGTATCGTCCAATCATGCTTCTTATATTATTGATGAAGTCCAATTGGAATTGAGATAACAAAACATATAAATTATTCTAAAAAATTATAATACAGATTCTTCCTCTTGCACCATTTCACACAAATGTTAAAATTACAGCAAAGCTGGCTCCTCCGTAACCTTACAAATCTAAAATACTATTATTTTTTTAGGACTATTTGTACTAGAGAATTATTATATTTAATAGTTTCTTTGTCGAAAAATCTATGCACATGATAGTTGTAATCAACATTTTTGCATAACAAGTCCAATGCATTTTTTTCACGTATGATATGTGTCAAATTGGGATTTGGGAATGCAATAGTTTATGGTGATTATTTACTTTAATTTATTCGTCTGACATTTAAGTTAAAAAGGGTTTCAAATATGTTAACCCACAATTAATCTAAAAATAAAAGAGTTAGGAGTTGTTTGTTTTTTTGTCTGAATATTGAACGGTCCTTAATTTTTCTGAAGACTAAATAGAGACTGAAATTTGAACCTGAATGATATGTTTTTTTTTTTTTTTTTTTTTTTTTTTTTCTTCCTTACATCTGAATGTATTGTCAACTTGTTTATTTTTTTAAAAAATAAAGTTTTCTGAAAATAAGTAATTTTACATTTATACCTATGCTAATTAAAAGAAGTAATTTAGGGCCAGTTTGGTATTGCTGTCACTTTTATAATAATCACTGTAAGCTGTGCTGAAGAAATAATCAACTGTGAAGTTAATCAGCAGATGTTTGGTTAATTATACTTTTAAAACTACTGTATAGCTCAAACGCAGTATACATATGTTTGGTAATTTTATTTCAAAAGTGTTGAAATTAGTTACAATGATTAAAATGGACATGATTTTATAACCTTTTTTTTTTTTTTTTCATTAATTATATATATTAAATCAATATTTAAGTAGAATATTTAAATTAGAAAAAAAAAAATCCATAAGAATAATAAAAATATTTTTAAAAGATTTTATAAATCAAATCAATATTTAATTAGAATCTTTAATTTTAAGATGAAATAAGGAATATAAATGATTTTAATTTAATTTCATAAGGATAATAATGATATTTTAAAATATTCATTAAATGCTTAAATAGATTATTCAATAATCACTTTCAAAAAGTAACCCTCCACCTACTTCTCAAAATCACTGTCAAAACTTACAAAATTATCAATTAATCACTTTTGGAAGTTTTACCAAACATTATTTTATGTCAAAATTATGAAATAAGCTGATTTTAACTTCTCAAAAGCAATACCAAACTGGCCCTTAATATGCATGTGCTTCTATAAACAAAGTTCAATTTAACAAAACAAAAAATTCATCAAAGAATATAATTTGCATGTTCTGCAAACAAATTCAAGTTCAATTTATTGTATAAAAAAAAGTTCAAATTATTTTTTTTGTTTGGAAATATATCTACACCATATCAAATTAGGATAAATTAAGATAAATTTAGAAATATATCTTGTTTAGGAGGATAGATTTGGAAGATAATATTTTAATTGTAATCTATTGATTTAGAATTAAGTTAAAAATCAGTATTTCTTACTTTATTTTTAAGTTGTTTTTTGATATTTTTAAATTGTTTGACCACTTAAAAAAACAAATAAAACAACTTAATGAGTTCAATTTAAATCCATTAAGTTTTCAGTGGAAAAAACAAATGATCCCAAAACTTTCGCAGCATGTCTCATTTTATCACAAGTAGTATTCATTTTATCACAAGTAGTATGCATATTCCTTTACATGTTCGTGGTATAGGTGAAGAGGAGCTTTTCAATATCAGATTTAAAAAAAATGAAATTAGTCCGATTTTTTTTTTAAAAAAAAATTGTATTTCTATTATCCTTCAATATTGTATTTGTATCACCATTTTCCATTTCCAAAAAAAACTGTCTTTCCAACAACAGATCATATGCATGCATGATGCATGAACGTTTTTTTTTTTTTGGGTGAAAGGGAGGGCTTAGAGCTCAGAGCAAGCAAGAAAACTACAGACTAGGAAAGGACCTAGCAAAAGAAACCTCCTTAAGGTCATCTTTCCAAAAGACCAGAAATCTAAGGGGGAGGAGCATTAAAGAACTTGATCCCCAACTCTAAAGAGTGACCAAGGCTAGCAAGGCCATCAGCAACTCTGTTGCATTCCCTAAAAACACGATGAACAGAACATTTCCAATTCTTTTCAAATGCATGAACTTTTTCTCCTCCAAAAAGTGACTCCTTTTTGCAAACCATAAAATTAAGTTTCGGGTAGAGAATTATAGATTTAAATTAAAAAAAATCAATGGTGGAGATTCGCAAATGATGTTCCAGCTATCTACATTCTCTCATTAATTAAGTCATTACACACACATAAAAGCATATATATATATATATATATATATATATATATATCAGTCTTTCTATTATCAGTTCGAACTGATAATAAATATATCAGGACGAAGAATGTGGACCACAGATTATGGAGAAGTTTTGACAAGTTCATACACTTTGAATTAAAATATGCAAATCTAGTGGTCCACATCCTTCGTCCTGATATATTTATTGTCAGTTCGAACTGATAATAGAAAATCTGCATATATATATATATATATATATATATATATATGCACGCAAAGAACCTTTAAGCAATAATAGCATTAATATATGTATATATGTTTCAAGCATCAACCGCAGAAAAAAAATATTGATTAATATACAATGAACTTTGCTTAATTAGGATTAAAAAGTTTCTCGGTTTTATATCTCACAATTATCGATATCATTGAATTTAGATCGAGAGGGATGTATGTATGAATACGTTTAAAATTAAAGAAGAATGATGTTAACACAGGACATAAAGACACACCATGCGTTCATTGATTTAATTCTAAATTATATTGAGCTAGCTTGTGTAGAACCAGAAAATCCTACGGTCAAAATTCGGTCAAAATCGTAGTATTCGGGGCACCGGCAATCTATGAACAATGCTTTGTCGTATGCTTTGGATTCCCTGTAGAACAAAGCTATAGGAAGGGGTGTCTTGTAGGAATCTACTCGACACCCAAGTTAGACAATTTATAAACAAAATGATAATTTGGATCAATAAATAAACCATGTAGATTCTAAAGCAAACCGTAGATAAGGCTTGTCGAGCCCTGGGTGGTGTCGTTCATATAGCCTTAGGTTCGCTTGGGCTGAGCGTATAGTTAGGACGTAGAGCCCTCGATTCGAACGTTGCCACCAGACTTGTAAGATATGGGTGGTGGTCGAACGAGCTAATGTCGTGCTAAGCCAGGACATTTATTGAAATGGAGCAGATAACAGACATTTTGTTAGTGGAGTCGACACATGTCGAGCAACAAATGTAGAGGTAAAGGTTGGTAGGCTGATGTTTTGTAGTAGTCGAGTAACAAATGTCGACGCATGCAGTAGGTCTGTGAAATGTGTAACAATCCATTTGATCTTTGCATGAGTTAGGAAGAGAGAATTGTGAGAGTGGGATTGATTGGTCCCACCATCTCTTATTTTTGTCCTTTTGTGTGAGTGTAGTTGGTGGAGAGAAAAATAAGACTTCTTTTGCGAGAGCGAGAGAGAGGGTCCTTTTGTAAATGGAGGGGGCCTCCTATTTATAGGCTAGAGAGAACCATTCAGTTGGAGGTTTATGTGATCCCCAAAATATCAATTTGAGATCATGGAGGTGAGATATTCTCGAAAATCTTAGAAGGTTGGAGTAGTTGTTGAAGCTCTGACTTAGTCTAATCATAGACTTGGTCAAAACTTATCTCATCAGATTGGGCCTGTCTTCCATTGGGCTGTGCTATTTTTGGCTACCACAGTTTGCATGTAATAATTCTGACAATCTCACTGATGATTCCCAAAGCAATCCGGCCTAATAATAATTTAGAGCACTAGAGGCTTGTTGTCTTATTTTTTTTTTCTCTAATTATGAACTCAAAATCTAGAAATTATCTCGTGTAAATTAATCGGTACGAATTTTGTTCAATTTCAAAGGGTAAACAATTAATAACAGGATCTAAATATCTTGTACGACCTAAATAAATGGTCACAACAAACTTTGTACTGAAATAAAATACAAATATCTACGTCATTGATGTCTAATATTATTTCAATACCAATTCATTAAGAAAACTCTTTTAAGAAAGATTCAAGAAAATTCTTTCCATCATTTTCGGAGGACCCCGTTTTTGTAGCAATTTTTTCTTGCTATTTCTACCACACATATAGGTTTATAACCCCAAGGGGTGGTGCAGCTGGTCACTGGGGCGAGCCGTAAACTCGGACATCATGGGTTCAATCCCTGGCAGCAATGTTTCTCTTGGGACCACTAAAGGTTTACCCGGTTGTTAACTTCGAGGTCTCGTTGGATTAGTTGAGGTGCGAGCAAACTAGTTCGGACACTCACGGATACCAAAAAAATAAAAAATAAAAAGATATGTAAATTTTCAAAAAAATTTCTAGAAGACCTTGAAAAATCTATAACGATTCATCTTTTCTGATATAAGTTTTAATCGTTAAATATATGCACATATGATCATAGAATATTTAAAACAAATTAATTGATCATAGTTCACATGTCATCTTCTTTTGTATCGAGTCTATTCAAAACATCTAAATTTATTATTTGCTATAGTTACTTTTTATTTTAAATTATAAAATCACTTATTGAGGTTACATTTGACCTTACTGATCATATGTGGAATATTTTAGTAAGACTATATAATATAATTAATTCTTATTAAATAAAATGATCAAAATCTGGTATAGTATTGAAACATTCTTCATTCTACATTATATTATCATTTAACACTAATAAAATAACAAAAAAAAAAAAGAAAAAAAAAAGCAATAATACAAACAACAATCTTTCTATTATCAGTTCGAACTGACAAAAGTTATATCAGTTCCTTGTATGTGGGCCACTTGATTTAAATACTTTAACTGACAAGTGCATATAATCAAGTCAAAGTATTTAAATCCAGTGGCCCACATGCAATAAACTGATATAATTTTGTCGGTTCGAACTGATAATAGAATTTCTGATACAAACAATTACAGGTTGTAATTAAGTTTCCTTAAAGAGAAAGAAAAAAAACATTTGAAGTGGTCCAAATTGAATTGGCTCCGTCTCAACAGCAAGTTGTCAGTTGTGTGTTGTGTAGTATTTATAGAACCAAAGACA
The DNA here is from genome assembly GCA_030490815.1 of Acer saccharum. NCBI lineage: Eukaryota > Viridiplantae > Streptophyta > Magnoliopsida > Sapindales > Sapindaceae > Acer > Acer saccharum. The sequence goes on along the minus strand of CM059868.1, from coordinate 50,084,472 downwards.
ATTTGCAATATTTGTTTTCCCAAAGAAAAAAGCCAGGTCAAAGTCCACTCACTAAATTGGTCCCACAACTATTTCGTTTTAACGGCTGGTTTTGGTTTCGGTTTCGGTTTCGGTTACGGTTACGGTTTTACAGACGGTTATAGTTTTTAACCGGCGGTTTAACCAACCGTGGCCACCTCTAGCGGTGACATTTACAATAATGATAATAATGATGTATATCACATTTTAACATAGATGGCTAGTAGTACACATCATCTTCCACATTAGTGATGGAGAGTTCGAGTCTCACTATACGTAGTTTACAATCATAAACCCAATACCGTGGGAGTAAATTATATCCGGATACATCTAGTAGAATTATTTGACTATATCCAAACTATTACCAATTCAACTCATTTCATGAATAAATTAAATATGACCAATTAACCAACCAATAAAACTACTAATAACATCTCGATGTTGCGTCGAAACTTATAAATACGGACTAATCTCACAAACATTGAACTTAGTGAAATGAAATTAAAGTGTCATATATATATATATATATATATTATAAATTAAATGCACCTATCATGGTTTATAAAATTAATACGACCAAGAATAAGAAACCCCACATTGGGTTATCATTTCCTGCTGTGGACCATACATATCTGTGATCTACCTGTATCGTCCAATCATGCTTCTTATATTATTGATGAAGTCCAATTGGAATTGAGATAACAAAACATATAAATTATTCTAAAAAATTATAATACAGATTCTTCCTCTTGCACCATTTCACACAAATGTTAAAATCACAGCAAAGCTGGCTCCTCCGTGACCTTACAAATCTAAAATACTATTATTTTTTTAGGACTATTTGTACTAGAGAATTATTATATTTAATAGTTTCTTTGTCGAAAAATCTATGCACATGCTAGTTGTAATCAACATTTTTGCATAACAAGTCCAATGCATTTTTTCATGTATGATATGTGTCAAATTGGGATTTGGGAATGCAATAGTTAATAAGTCTTTTTTACTAGTAATACTCATGTATGGGGATTATTTACTTTAATTTATTCGTCTAACATTTAAGTTAAAACGGGTTTCAAATATGTTAACCCACAATTAATCTAAAAATAAAAGAGTTAGGGGTCATTTGTTTTTTTGTCTGAATACCGAACGGTCCTTAAATTTTTCTAAAGACTGAAATATGAACGTGAATGACATATTTGTTTTTTTCTTTTTTTTCCTCACATCTGAATGTATTGTCAACTTGTTTGTTTTTTAAGAATAAAGTTTTCTAAAATAAGTAATTTTACATTTATACCCATGCTAATTAAAAGAAGTAATTTAATATGCATGTTCTTCTGCAAACAAAGTTCAATTTAATAAAACAAAAAATTCATCAAAGAATATAATTTGCATGTTCTGCAAACAAATTCAAGTTCAATTTATTGTATAAAAAAAAGTTCAAATTATTTTTTTTGTTTGGGAATATATCTACACCATATCAAATTAGGATAAATTAAGATAAATTTGGAAATATATCTTGTTTAGGAGGATAGATTTGGAAGATAATATTTTAATTGTAATCTATTGATTTAGAATTAAGTTAAAAATCAGTATTTCTTACTTTATTTTTTAAGTTGTTTTTTGATATTTTTAAATTGTTTGACCAGTTAAAAAAACAAATAAAACAACTTAATGAGTTCAATTTAAATCCATTAAGTTTTAAGTGGAAAAAACAAATGACCCCAAAACTTTCGCAGCATGTCTCATTTTATCACAAGTAGTATGCATATTCCTTTACATGTTCGTGGTATAGGTGAAGAGGAGCTTTTCAATATCAGATTTTAAAAAAATGAAATTAGTCCGAATTTTTTTTTTTTTTTTTAAATTGTATTTCTATTATCCTTCAATATTGTATTTGTATCACCATTTTCCATTTCCAAAAAAAACTGTCTTTCCAACAACAGATCATATGCATGCATGATGCATGAACCTTTTTTTTTTTTTTTTTTTTTTGGGTGAAAGGGAGGGTTTAGAGCCAGAGCAAGCAAGAAAACTACAGACTAGGAAAGGACCTAGCAAAAGAAACCTCCTTAAGGTCATCTTTCCAAAAGACCAGAAATCTAAGGGGGAGGAGCATTAAAGAACTTGATCCCCAACTCTAAAGAGTGACCAAGGCTAGCAAGGCCATCAGCAACTCTGTTGCATTCCCCAAAAACATGATGAGCAGAACATTTCCAATTCTTTTCAAATGCATGAACTTTTTCTCCTCCAAAAAGTGACTCCTTTTTGCAAACCATAAAATTAAGTTTCGGGTAGAGAATTATAGATTTAAATTAAAAAAAATCAATGGTGGAGATTCGCAAATGATGTTCCAGCTATCTACATTCTCTCATTAATTAAGTCATTACACACACATAAAAGCATATATATATATATATATATATATATATATATATATATATATCAGTCTTTCTATTATCAGTTTTAACTGACAATAAATATATCAGGACGAAGAATGTGAACCACATATTATGGAGAAGTTTTAACAAGTGCATACACTTTGAGTCAAAGTATGTAAATCTAGTAGTCCACATTCTTCGTCCTGATATATTTATTGTTAGTTCGAACTGATAATAGAATTTATGTATATATATATATATATATATATATATATATACAGTCTTTCTATTATCAGTTCGAACTGATAATAAATATATCAGGACGAAGAATGTGGACCACAGATTATGGAGAAGTTTTGACAAGTTCATACACTTTGAATTAAAATATGTAAATCTAGTGGTCCACATCCTTCGTCCTGATATATTTATTGTCAATTCGAACTGATAATAGAAAATCTGTATATATATATATATATATGCACCCAAAGAACCTTTAAGCAATAATAGCATTAATATATGTATATATGTTTCAAGCATCAACCGCAGAAAAAAAAATATTGATTAATATACAATGAACTTTGCTTAATTAGGATTAAAAAGTTTCTCGGTTTTATATCTCACAATTATCGATATCATTGAATTTAGATCGAGAGGGATGTATGTATGAATACGTTTAAAATTAAGGAAGAATGATGTTAACACAGGACATAAAGACACACCATGCGTTCATTGATTTAATTCTAAATTATATTGAGCTAGCTTGTGTAGAACTAGAAAATCCTACGGTCAAAATTCGGTAAAAATCGTAGTGTTCGGGGCACCGGCAATCTATGAACAATGCTTTATCGTATGCTTTGGATTCCCTGTAGAACAAAGCTATAGGAAGGGGTGTCTTGTAGGAATCTACTCGACACCCAAGTTAGACAATTTATAAACAAAATGATAATTTGGATCAATAAATAAACTATGTAGATTCTAAAGCAAACCGTAGATAAGGCTTGTCGAGCCCTGGGTGGTGTCGTTCATATAGCCTTAGGTTCGCTTGGACTGAACGTATAGTTAGGACGTAGAGCCCTCGATTCGAACGTTGCCACCAGACTTGTAAGATATGGGTGGTGGTCGAACGAGCTAATGTCGTGCTAAGCCAGGACATTTATTGAAATGGAGCAGATAACAGACACTTTGTTAGTGGAGTCGACACATGTCGAGCAACAAATGTAGAGGTAAGGTTGGTAGGCTATTGTTTTGTAGTAGAAATGTCGACACATGCAGTAGGTCTGTGAAATGTGTAGCAATCCATTTGATCTTTGCATGAGTTAGGAAGAGAGAATTGTGAGAGTGGGATTGATTGGTCCCACCATCTCTTATTTTTGTCCTTTTGTGTGAGTGTAGTTGGTGGAGAGAAAAATAAGACTTCTTTTGCGAGAGCGAGAGAGAGTGTCCTTTTGTAAATGGAGGGGGCCTCCTATTTATAGGCTAGAGAGAACCATTCAGTTGGAGGTTTATTTGATCTCCAAAATATCGGTTTGAGATCATGGAGGTGAGATATTCTCGAAAATCTTAGAAGGTTGGAGTAGTTGTTGAAGCTCTGACTTAGTCCAATCATAGACTTGGTCAAAACTTATCTCATCAGATTGGGCCTGTCTTCCATTGGGCTGTGCTATTTTTGGCTACCACAGTTTGCATGTAATAATTCTGACAATCTCACTGATGATTCCCAAAGCAATCCGGCCTAATAATAATTTAGAGCACTAGAGGCTTGTTGTCTTATTTTTTTTCTCTAATTATGAACTCAAAATCTAGAAATTATCTCGTGTAAATTAATCGGTACGAATTTTGTTCAATTTCAAAGTCTAAACAATTAATAACATGATCTAAATATCTTGTACGACCTAAATAAATGGTCACAACAAACTTTGTACTGAAATAAAAGTGGAAATTGCCAAAACTGACCCATATACTTATAGGATTTTCTTTTTTAACCACATCCATACTTTTAATTGTTTTTAACCATATTTTTGAGCAATTACTGGAATGCCCCCATATAAAAACCCCCCTCAAAACACTCTCTCTCTCTTTTCTCTCTTTTCAGTCTCTCTCCTCTCCTCTCCTCTCCTCTCTCTCACCGATCTCTCTCTCTCCCTCAAAGCCACCGCCAGCGTGGCCGTGCAGCGTCGCCGAGGGCCGACGAAGGCGTCGCACGGAGCCGGCGACCTTCTGGGCTGCACGACAGCGCCGTCGTCGTGTAGCTGGCCGTCGTCGTCGTGCTCCTTCGTGAACGAAGCTGGCCGTCGTCGTCGTGCTCCGTCGTCGTCATGCAGCGCTGTCACCGTGCAGGTGGGCCGGCGTCGTCGCTGCTGCTGTCGCCGACGAACAGACCTGCAATTAAAACAAAAAACCTAAACCTAATTTGAATTTGGGGAAGAAGAAGAGGAAGAAGAAAGAGGAAAAAAAAAAAAAAAAACTTATCCTAATTTCAATTTAGTCCAGATTTCAAGTTTTAATATTTCTATTTTAGGTATGATTTCAAGTTTTAATATTTCCAGTTAGGCATGATTTCAAGTTTGTGTATTTCAATTTAGTTGTGATTTCAAGTTTGTTTCGAGGTTTAAAGAATACTATTTTCAGGGGTACTTTGGTAATTCATGGTACTAAATTGAATTTTTTTTTTTAAAAAGTGGTTATTAACAATTAAAAATTCAAAAGTGGTTAAAAACAAAAGTATGATAAGTGTTATGGCTACAAATGAATTTCTCTCGAAATAAAATACAAATATCTACGTCATTGATGTCTAATATTATTTCAATACCAATTCATTAAGAAAACTCTTTTAAGAAAGATTCAAGAAAATTCTTTCCATCATTTTCGGAGGACCCCGTTTTTGTAGCAATTTTTTCTTGCTATTTCTACCACACATATAGGTTTATAACCCCAAGGGGTGGTGCAGCTGGTCACTGGGGCGAGCCGTAAACTCGGACATCATGGGTTCAATCCCTGGCAGCAATGTTTCTCTTGGGACCACTAAAGTTTTACCCGGTTGTTAACTTCGAGGTCTCGTTGGATTAGTTGAGGTGCGCGTAAACTAGTTCGGACACTCACGGATACCAAAAAATAAAAAATAAAAAATAAAAAGATATGTAAATTTTCAAAAAAATTTCTAGAAGACCTTGAAAAATCTATAACGATTCATCTTTTCTGATATAAGTTTTAATCGTTAAATATATGCACATATGATCATAGAATATTTAAAACAAATTAATTGATCATAGTTCACATGTCATCTTCTTTTGTATCGAGTCTATTCAAAACATCTAAATTTATTATTTGCTATAGTTACTTTTTATTTTAAATTATAAAATCACTTATTGAGGTTACATTTGACCTTACTGATCATATGTGGAATATTTTAGTAAGACTATATAATATAATTAATTCTTATTAAATAAAATGATCAAAATCTGGTATAGTATTGAAACATTCTTCATTCTACATTATATTATCATTTAACACTAATAAAATAACCACAAAAAAAAAAAAAAAGCAATAATACAAACAACAATCTTTCTATTATCAGTTCGAACTGACAAAAGTTATATCAGTACCTTGTATGTGGGCCACTTGATTTAAATATTTTAACTGACAAGTGCATATAGTCAAGTCAAAGTATTTAAATCCAGTGGCCCACATGCAAGGAACTGATATAATTTTATCGGTTCGAACTGATAATATAATTTCTGATACAAACAATTACAGGTTGTAATTAAGTTTCCTTAAAGAGAAAGAAAAAAACATTTGAAGTGGTCCAAATTGAATTGGCTCCATCTCAACAGCAAGTTGTCAGTTGTGTGTTGTGTAGTATTTATAGAACCAAAGACAATTTGCAATATTTGTTTTCCCAAAGAAAAAAGCCAGGTCAAAGTCCACTCACTAAATTGGTCCCACAACTATTTCGTTTTAACGGCCGGTTTTGGTTTCGGTTTCGGTTTCGGTTACGGTTACGGTTTTACAGACGGTTACAGTTTTTAACCGGTGGTTTAACCAAACCGTGGCCACCTCTAGCGGTGACATTTACAATAATGATAATAATGATGTATATCACATCTTAACATAGATGGCTAGTAGTACACATCATCTTCCACATTAGTGATAGAGAGTTCGAGTCTCACTATACGTAGTTTACAATCATAAACCCAATACCGTGGGAGTAAATTATATCCGGATACATCTAGTAGAATTATTTGACTATATCCAAACTATTACCAATTCAACTCATTTCATGAATAAATTAAATATGACCAATTAACCAACCAATAAAACTACAATAACATCTCGATGTTGCGTCGAAACTTATAAATATGGACTAATCTCACAAACATTGAACTTAGTGAAATGAAATTAAAGTGTCATATATATATATATATATTATAAATTAAATGCACCTATCATGGTTTATAAAATTAATACGACCAAGAATAAGAAACCCCACATTGGGTTATCATTTCCTGTTGTGGACCATACATATCTGTGATCTACTTGTATCGTCCAATCATGCTTCTTATATTATTGATGAAGTCCAATTGGAATTGAGATAACAAAACATATAAATTATTCTAAAAAATTATAATACAGATTCTTCCTCTTGCACCATTTCACACAAATGTTAAAATCACAGCAAAGCTGGCTCCTCCGTAACCTTACAAATCTAAAATACTATTATTTTTTTAGGACTATTTGTACTAGAGAATTATTATATTTAATAGTTTCTTTGTCGAAAAATCTATGCACATGATAGCTGTAATCAACATTTTTGCATAACAAGTCCAATGCATTTTTTTTCACGTATGATATGTGTCAAATTGGGATTTGGGAATGCAAATAGTTTATAAGTCCTTTTTACTTGTAATATTCATGTATGGGGATTATTTACTTTAATTTATTTGTCTGACATTTAAGTTAAAAAGGGTTTCAAATATGTTAACCCACAATTAATCTAAAAATAAAAGAGTTAGGAGTCGTTTGTTTTTTTGTCTAAATACCGAACGGTCATTAATTTTTCTGAAGACTGAATTGAGACTGGAATCTGAACCTGAATGACATGTTTGTTTGTTTGTTTGTTTGTTTTTTTCTAACATTTGAATGTATTGTCAACTTATTTGTTTTTTAAGAATAAAGTTTTTTGAAAATAAGTAATTTTACATTTATACCCATGCTAATTAAAAGAAGTAATTTAATATGTATATTCTTCTACAAACAAAGTTCAATTAACAAAACAAAAATTCATCAAAAAATATAATTTTGCATGTTCTGCAAACAAATTCAAGTATAAATTATTGTAAAAAAAAAAAAGTTCAATTTTTTTTTTTTTTTGTGGAAATATATCTGCACCATATCAAATTAGGATAAATTAAGATAAATTTGGAAATATATCTTGTTTAGGAGGATAGACTTGGAAGATAATATTTTAATTGTAATCTATTGATTTGGAATTAAGTTAAAAGTCAGGATTTCTTACTTTATTTTTAAAGTTGTTTTTTGATATTTTTAAGTTGTTTGACCACTTAAGAAAATAAACAAAACAATTTAATGAGTTCAATTTAAACCAATTAAGTTTTAAGTGGAAAAAAACAAATGACCTCTAAACTTTCGCAGCATATCTCATTTTATCACATCTCATTTTATCACAAGTAGTATGCATATTCCTTTACACGTTCGTGGTATAGGTGAAGAGGAACATTTCAATATCAGATTTTTAAAAAATGAAATTAGTCCGAATTTAAAAAAAAAAAAAATGTATTTCTATTATCCTTCAATATTGTATCTGTATCACCATTTTCCATTTCCAAAAAAACTGTCGTTCCAACAACAGATCATATGCATGCATGATGCATGAACGTTTTCTCCTCCAAAAGTGACTCCTTTTTGCAAACCATAAAATTAAGTTTCGGGTAGAGAATTGTAGATTTAAATTTAAAAAAATCAATGGTGGAGATTCGCAAATGATGTTCCAGCTATCTACATTCTCTCATTAATTAAGTCATTACACACACATAAAAGCACACACACACACACATATATATATATATATATATATATATGCACCCAAAGAACTTTTAAGCAATAATAGCATTAATATATGTTTCAAGCATCAACCTAAAAAATATATATATATTGATTTATATACAATGAACTTTGGTTAATTAGGATTAAAAAGTTTCTCGGTTTTATATCTCACAATCATCTGTATCATTGAATTTAGATCGAGAGAGATGCATGAATACGTTTAAAATTAAGGAAGCATGATGTTAACACATGATATAAGGACACACCATACGTTCGGTGATTTAATTTTAAATTATATTGAGCTAGCTTGCATGTAATAATTCTGACAATCTCACTGATGATTCCCAAAGCAATCCGGCCTAATAATAATTTAGAGTACTAGAGACTTGTTGTCTTATGTTTTTCTCTAATTATGAACTCAAAATCTAGAAATTATCTCGTGTAAATTAATCGGTATGAATTTTGTTCAATTTCAAAGTCTAAACAATTAATAATATGACCTAAATATCTTGTACGACCTAAATAAACGGTCACACCAAACTTTAATGATGTCTAATATTATTTCAATACCAATTCATTAAGAAAACTCTATTAGAAAGATTCAAGAAAATTCTTTCCATCATTTTCGGAGGACCCCATTGTTGTAGCAATTTTTTCTTGCTTTTTCTACCACACATACAGGTTTATAACCCCAAGTGGTGTTGCCGCTGGTCACTGGGGCGAGCCATAAACTCAGATGTTTTGGGTTCGATCCCTGATAGCTATGTTTCTCTTGAGGCCACTGGACGTTTACCCGTTTGTTAACTTTGGGGCCTCGTGGTCGTGGGATTAGTCAAGGTGCATGCAAGCTATCCCAGACACCCACAAATACCAATATATATATATATATGTAAATTTCCAAATTTTTTTCTAGAAGATCTTGAAAAATTGCAGATCATGTAAGGGTTTGACATTAGAAAACATTGTTGATTGATTTCTACACGATCAATTCCATATATGTGACATGATTAACGATTCATCTTTTATGATATAAGTTTTAATCCGATAAATATATGCACATAAGATCATAGAATATTTAAAACAAATTAATTGATCATAGTTCACATGTCATCTTCTTTTGTATCGAGTATATTCAAAACATCTAAATTTATTATTTCCTATAGTTACTTTTTATTTTAAATTATAAAATCACTTATTGAGGTTACATTTGACCTTATTGATCATATGTGGAATATTTTAGTAAGACTATAAAATATAATTAATTCTTATTAAATAAAATGATCAAAATCTGGTATAGTATTGAAACATTCTTCATTCTACATTATATTATCATTTAACACTAATAATAATAATAATAATAATAAGGGCAAATTGCATTGCACCCCTTGAGGTTTAGATAAGTTGCACTTAGATGGAAAAGTTTTGTTATTATACATTAACACCCCCAAGACTTAAATTTAACTTTTAAAATACCTAAAATGCCCCTAGTTGTATTATTTTGTTATTATACATTAATGCCTGAGATCTGCTCCTACAACACCGAAGGAGGTCCGGTGACACCGATCTGGAGGAGCAGATCGAAGAAGAAGAAGAAGAAGAACAGTGCCGGAGAAGAAGAAGAAGAAGAGGAAGAGCAGTGTCGAGAAGAAGAAGAGAGAAGTTGAAGCAGACGTGGAGAAGAAGAAGAGAGAAGCAGTGACCAAGTCTCCAAGTGTTGTAAACTGCTTTTGGTTGAAAATTGTTTTCATTTTTTTTTTCTTAAAATAGGTGAGATCAATCCCAGGTCTCATGGAGATCCAAATCGCCACACAACTCACATTTTTTTTTTTTCCTTTAGATTTTGTTTGTTTTTGCTTTTAATTTCTTTTGATCTCCCCCGTGAGATCCATTTTTTTTAATTGATTTTTATTTTATAAGGTTAAAAGACGAAAATACCCATTGACATCTCAAAGTTAACAGTCAAATTTGATCAAACTTTAATGATAGGGGGGGGGGGGGTTAGTGTCAATTTATTTTTGAGTGTCAATTAACAAATCTCAAGTAGCTTCCCAGTAATTACTTCTAATAATAATAATAATAAGGGCAAATTGCATTGCACCCCTTGAGGTTTAGATAAGTTACACTTAGATGGAAAAGTTTTGTTATTATACATTAACACCCCCAAGACTTAAATTTAACTTTTAAAATACCTAAAATGCCCCTAGTTGTATTATTTTATAAATAGTTTTAAAAAATTAAATAAATAAATTTGGTAATTCATAAATTAAATAAAAAATATTTATTTATTTTTAAAACTATTTATTTGATTTGATTTTTTTAACTATTTATTTATTTATTTTTTAAACTATTTATTTATTCAATGAATCATATCTTTTATTTAATTTTTTTTTTATTTCATTAAAGTTTATAAAATTTTTGGTTAAAAGGTAAAAAAATGAACTTAAAGTATTTATTTATTTAATTTTTTAAAACTATTTATTTATTAATGAATCATATCTTTTATTTAATTTTTTTTATTAAATTTTATAAAAAATTTGGTTAAAATAAAGTATAAAATAATACAACTAGGGGTATTTTAGATATTTTAAAAGTCAAATTAAAGTCTTGGGGGTGCTAGTGTATAATAACAAAACTTTTCCATCTAAATGCAACTTGTCCAAACCTTAAGGCCTGCAGTACAATTTGCCCTAATAATAATAATAATAAAGCAATAATACAAACAATTACAGGTCGTAATTAAGTTTCCTTAAAGAGAAAGAAATTTTTTTTTTGAAGTGGTCCAAATTGAATTGGCTCCATCTCAACAGCAAGGTGTCAGTTGAGTGTTGTGTAGTATTTAATATTTTATAGAACCAAAGACAATTTGCAATATTTGTTTTCCCTAAGAAATAAGCCAGGTCAAAGTCCACTCACTATATTGGTCCCACAACTATTATCTTCAATTAAACTAAGTGGACCCACCTACAATCTCCACCATTGGATCATCTTGTTCAAGTCCCAGTGTCCCACCGTGCTCATTTACCTGCATGTTAAATCCGGAGTTTTTCCGATGCTGTGATGTGAGAATAGACCGTGACTAATTTCGTTAAATTCTGATAGACCGGTAAACTATTTGGTGTCAGATTTTAAAAAAATAAAAATAAAAAATTTCGAAAATAAAAATCTATGATTTCACAACAATCATGTGATGCTGAAGCGGTCCCTGATTAATTTGGCAACGGCTGATTTTTTCCCGCCAGCTGTTGCCACCTCATTGGTGGCAACAAATGAGTAAATGTATATATATATATATATATATTACGAGAGAACAGCTCCCTCCTATTTCTCTCTCCATTTGGTATATTTGCTAGCGTGCGCAGTGGGTGATCGACGCATCAGAAAGAATTAGATAAAAAAACAGCGATAAAAAGGCGCATTTTAGCAACCCACTATTGTCGGAGAAGCTAAATTTTGTGTTGCTGGTGGTGGTTAACCGATCAAAATTATATCTGTTTTTATTAAAAATTCAACAAAACACCTCTCTCTCTCTCTCTCTCTCTCTCTCCCTCTGTCTCTAACAAAATATCTCTTCGCTTTTGACCGCTCGGAGACCTCTCTCTCTCTAAACATTTTTCAGTTTATTTCTGATCTGGTATATTGTTTTTTTTTTTTTTTCCCTTTGAATTTGTTTTTTTCATGCACAGATGCATGTATGTGTCGTTTTGGTTTCTGATGTGTCGTTTTGGTGTTTTTGTTCAGGGAGGTACATAAATTTTTGACTGATTTTATAGATGGCCGCTCCACCTGCGCGGGCTAGAGCCGATTATGATTACCTCATTAAGCTTCTATTGATCGGCGACAGCGGTACGTGATTTTCTCCCGTTTTTTTTTTTTTTTTTTTTTTTCTCGAGAAACAAACGGATCGTTATTTGTCCAGATCGCATTATGATTTCAGTACTCGTAGTTTTTTTTACTAGAACTTGAGTATGTTAATGTTGTTTATGATCTGGATGAATGACTTGTTTTAATGGCGTTGATTTTTGTATTGTGCTATTTTTTTTTTAAGAAAAAAGAGGATCTAGTTTGGAAGAGGATTTTATTTTATTTTATGTTATTCCTATTTTTTAATTGTGAATAACTTTTTTAGCTGTTCGGGTGAAAAAGTAGAATAAGCAGTCTAACCGAATTTTGTTGCAATGCGGTGATGTGAAGTTGATCTTGTTAATGTCTTCTCAATAATGTTGTGGTTTGGTCAATTATTAAGCCAATTTACGTCAGTATGGATATTGTTGTATGGATTTTGAAATTTTGTGTCTTACATGATGCTTCATTTTCCATGAATCGTAGCAGATTTCTTCGATTTTAGTTTCTAAGTGCCGTTAAACTGGAATCAAATCAGGAAGTGAGATGACATTTGGCTCACTCAACTGATTTGGACTTTGTATTTCGTGGGAAGTCTTTGGTTTATACTCCAGTTACATTCTTGTTAGAGTTGGGTTTTGAAGTTATGTCCACAACATAGAATTTGTTTGAGTTCTGGAGACAGATAGTTCTAAAGCTAATATGGTGTTGTTGTGTTTTTCTTCTTGCTATTTACAATATAGGAATACCCCAAAAGAGACATGGAGATATGACATATAATGAGAAGGTTCTCTCATGGTGGCCAAGTTGACACACCCAGACATGCATGCAAATTTCTAGAGTCGTGTTTAATTTATCAGTTTAGACTTGCAGTGGCCTTAGGTGTCCATAGCAGTGGGCACCCTTATATTTAATAGCTCAGCAATGCCATTGGTTGGAAGTTACGTCTTCAGTCACCAATCTGGACTGAAGCAGAAATGTGATTTTTAAAACTGCACTCAGAACTTTGAAGATTGATTTATTTTTTTCCTTGATTTTATTGTTAGTATACATATTATAGCTCTAATCCACTTGAACACTATAGATCTATCATTGCTTTATCATTTGGCATATAATTTCTTGCTTCCGTTGGCTGCTATAGTCTATGATTGAATATGCCTGCGGACCGATGGGGCTTACAGGTTGCCCAGAGTTTTTGGTTTGATCTGATCTAAGTAATGTGTTTTTCTTTTTCCTTACTAAAGGTAATTTACCCCTGTGCTTTCATGAACTAGAGCAAGGTTTGGGATATTAATATTTTTTTGAGGGAGTGCAGAGTCTTTAAATTGATGGTTTCATATGAAACATAGATGTGCCAGAAAGGCATTGTTATTAAGCACAAGAATTAACTGATATTGTTAAAACCCATCGCAACTTCTCTGCCACTGTAATTGATTGGAGCTCTTAGAATTAACTGATGTCAAATCTCATTGCAACTTCTCCACTAACTGATTGGAGCTCTTATGTCCTTAGACCTTAGTAATACCTTGGTCATACTGCACTTAGTGCCCTCTCCTTTCCAATTTAGCGAAATATATTTGTAATAAAGTTATAAATTATAACTTGCTTAGTTTGCCTCCAAAAGTCACTAAAATGTATTTTTCTTTGGGAAGCTAGTTTTACAAGGTTTTCCTTTTTTTTTCCTTGCCACTCCTTAAAGCTTCTGATAATATTAGGTCAATCCTAATAACATCTATTTAGAAATATTCTCTAATTTCACCTCAAAGCAAGTTGGTTTTTTAATGCTGTGTTTCTGTTTATCCTGTTCCTTAAGATAACAACCTTCAGGATTTCTTTTGTTTGTTTATTTATCTTGAAATCTTGTTCCTATACTTGGTATTGTAATCTGTAAATGATAAGTGATGGTTGTTGAACTCTCTTCTTATTTGAGCTATTTCTGTACTTCAAATTACTTGGTTGCTTTTAACCTTATTGTGGGAAGCTTATTTAGATAATTCATTTTTTCATGATTTTTTTTTTGTCATTCACCTGTGCAGGTGTGGGTAAGAGTTGCCTTCTTTTGCGTTTCTCAGATGGTTCCTTCACCACCAGTTTTATCACTACCATTGGGTGTGTATTATCTGAACTATGCATTTAAACAGCAGTAACTACATTTTTGTATCTTATCTAAATTCTCAGTCTTCACATGTATATTATTTTATACACAGCATTGATTTTAAGATAAGAACCATTGAGCTTGATGGAAAACGGATCAAGCTTCAAATTTGGGATACAGCTGGTCAGGAGCGCTTCCGAACAATCACAACTGGTAAGTTTTCTAATTTTTATTTTTAATAGCATTTTAATTATACTGAAGGTAGATAGTATATAAAATTTGTCCTCCTTAGCAAGGTTGCTTGGAAGACGCATAAAGAAAATTGAAATAATGGGTATTTTGATACTTCCATTATTTGCCTCAAAAGACTTTCCAGGGTGAAATTTAATTGGTGGTTTGATGAGTCTATATATTTTATGCATTTTTCACAAATATCGAAGAAAACAATGAACATCTTTCTGTTGGAATAGGTATACCAAATAAGATGCTGCAAGGGAAAGGAAACCTTTAATTTATAGGCAAGGAGGACTGCCGAAGAGGGTTGTTGAAGGTGGATGATGTTGCATTAAGGCTTTAGTTCATTGCAGAAATCTGGTAGCTTAATATTTGTGGAGGAATTGCCCCATCAAATTAGTCCTGGTGGGTTGTATGGGTGACGTAGCAATAGCTCACTACATTAAAGTTGAACTGAATATTCTGAACTAATTGTGACTCGGCGGGAGGTTGCTGTGATTGACCATAAGGTCCAGTACTCTATACCAAGTTTCCCAGTAAATGGCCATTGTTCTGATATGTACTTACCACAACAGATGTCTTGGAGATTATGGAACTCCTTTCTGGTTGGCTCTAGTTTTAGGTACTGCCTTGGACAGGTAGGGGTGATGCACCCTCTCCACCTAGCCAAATAGCAGAAACTTTTGTATAGCCAGTGGCAATGCTATGACCTGATACTCATAAGCAGTGGTGGGGTATGTGGCTGTTCCTTGTAATCACTAAAATAGTTCTTAGATTTCCAAGTGCTTTATTTAGGTAGAGGTCAGTTTGCCTTAAAGAAGCAGTAGGAGTTGCATGGCAGCATTGAACAGTCCAGAGCACATTTTTGGCATTAAAATAGCAGGACTGCCGACTGCCTGAGATATTGGCAGTAGGGCAGCCTGGAAATCTTATAATTGTGATGTTCTAGTCCCAAGTATTGTAGTTTTTTCCGTCTGTATATAGATTTAACTTTTTTTTTTCTACTGCTGAAATTGTTTTCTAGACCTATTTGTGGTTCATTTCAAAATATTGCCATAGTAACTTCTCTTCTCTGTTTTTGCAGCTTACTACCGTGGAGCCATGGGAATTTTGCTGGTCTATGATGTTACCGATGAATCATCTTTCAATAGTAATCCTCATTCTCTTCCCCGTGTTATTTAAAACTTAGGGTGGCTAGGCATATTGAAAGATTATCCATTCTCCCCGTTTTCTGAATCATTCTTTGATTTTTTTTTTCTGTATAAAATTTGTGCGTCATTGAGTGTTCCTTTGTTTCATTGAGATGGATGATTGAGAATCTGCTGTGATTTTATCCAAATTTTTTCTTAGCATATCTATCTCCATGATCTATTGTTTTCTTACGGACTCAGCCTTTTACCATTTTCAGACATTAGGAATTGGATTCGCAACATTGAACAACATGCCTCAGACAATGTTAACAAGATTTTAGTAGGAAACAAAGCTGACATGGATGAAAGCAAAAGAGTATGTTAATTTCGCATATGATACTTCTTTTGGTCGACTTCCATTGCAATTTAAGATTCCTCCAAAACTTTTTGTCAAGTTTGTTATTTATGGAGTTTTGCTTATAGAGGACAATCGGCTTTTGCTGAATACATGTCTAAAGAAAATAGAAGTGCCCTTTCCGTACTGCATGTTCTGCAGGAATGACCTTCTCGTGCATATGTAAATTACTGTCCTTATATATATATTTTTCAGGCTGTGCCTACCTCCAAGGGTCAAGCACTTGCTGATGAGTATGGGATCAAATTTTTTGAAACTGTGAGTATCACTTTGCTTGATTGTGCCGACCTAATTGAATCAGTGTTAGTATATTATATATGCTGAAAGATTCTATGTTCTGCAGAGTGCTAAAACAAATCTAAATGTGGAGCAAGTTTTCTTTTCAATAGGAAGGGATATAAAGCAAAGGCTTTCTGATACTGACTCAAGGGCCGAGGTATTTAAATTGCAATTTTATTTTTTCATCGATTGTTGGAAACGAAACTTAGTTCAGTATAAAATTTTGGTCTTTAATCTTGCAGCCTTCGACGATCAAGATTAATCAACCGGATCAAGGTGCAGGGGGCAGTCAAGGTGCCCAAAAATCAGCTTGCTGTGGTTCTTAAGACCGACAATTGTTCCGGGCTGAGGTACATCCTGGGTGACTACTGTCTGAAAAAAAAAAAGGGTAAAGGAAAAAGAAACACTAATTGTGATGACAATGTGATTGATGGGTGCTTGTAATTTTTTATTGCTGTCATTCTTTTGAATCTTGTTATAGTGTGTGAAATGTAGTTTTTACCTTTTCATCTAATTATTGAGAATTTCGATTTGTGGCTAAAAACAGTTCCTTGTATCTTGTTGCCAACAGGTTTCTTTAATTTTCCCATTTCCTTGACCCCCTTTCTTTATTTGCCTCGGACACAAATGTTAGTCTGTATTAATGTAGGACAATTTATTATTATTATTTTTGTACCTATATTCTATTTTTCATTTTTTGAACTATTATAGTATTTCGGGGATATTTCGGAATTAAGGAGGGGTCGAAAATACCGACCCCCGAAATTACAGGCAAGTTTGTGGAGATAAGAGGTGTCAAACGGGTCATGCCTGCCCCGTCCTCAATAGTCCCGTCCCATAATATTAAGGGCAACGCTTAAGAGCCAGGAGACCTATAATATATGTCCAAGCCTGCGCTATCAAGCGGGTCTGGGTTGATCCCATACCCTCAAATTCAGATAAAGTCTGATGCAGCCTGCAGCCTCGTCCGGTTCTTTTGACACTTTTGGTGGACATAACGGACCTTTTTATTTTATTTTAATGCAGATTCAAATACTTTTTACATAACCTGGCATTTCTATGATAATCCTAAAAATAACACCATCTTCGTCTCATGAATAGCTTGGAATATGATCTGCACAACATAATCATTTTAAAACATGTTTTTCTCTTCAAGCATAACGAAATCTGAGAATATGATAGTTAGCACTTGTCCGAACAAAATCACCAGCAAGACCAATAAATAGATAAATTGGAGAAGTGCTAAAAAAGTCACAAAATAATTTACTTTCCATTGCACCGCACAACAGGGTGGTATCACATTCGAGTCCCCGAAAGACCTACATCTCAAACCTAAATTCATGAGTTCTATTTGTGTTCTTAATTACACACTTTTCTCTTTCTAATGAAAACGCATCATCCCAATAAAACTACAACCAACATTAACAAGTCCTACATAATCCGGTCGCAGTCGCGCAACAGAGTAATTAATAGAAACCACCATCAGCTTGCCCGTCTCTACAGAATATCATAAACTTACCATTACTATGTCTATGCATATGCACATAGAGATATATATTATTATTATATCTTACAGTTTTGCGAAATGCCCACTACAAACACACCCATCTTATAGGTTCAGTTCCTCCTTTCCATATATTCGCTGAAGCTCACGCGTTGCTGCTTGAAAGGATTCTAAGAAAAGGTAGGAAAATGGAGAGCTATTAAAAGAGAACAAAATAGGGGCAAAACTGTACTCGACATAAATCCCAATGGCATGCACAAACAGAGTTTTTTATACATCGCAAATCATGTTCATTACCTTTCCAAGTGCGAAAAGATTTCTGATTAATAGGTGCACCGAAAACAGTTTGAATTGTATCGAATAACAAGCTCTCAGGAGTGCTCCTTAATTCTTGTACTATCTGATAGATAGTCTTCCCATTCTCAAAGTATATGTGATTGTTTGGATGTTTTGTTTTGCAATTAGCATGGCGCTCAAACTCAAAAGCATTTAGAACCTTATGCCAACAACACAGATAGAAAAATTAGCTTCAAAGAATTTTAACAGCTAAACTTAGAATCTGTTGAACGGACTCACCTTGGAGAAATTACATGATTGGCACCCACAAAGATAGCCCGAACCTTTTATGATGCCGCGAAGCTCCTTGTTACATGCACGATCACAACCATAAGTCATTGAACAACAACATCAATAAAAGAAAAAGACAAAAACAACCTGGTAATTTACCTCTCGTGACACAGAAACGTACTTCACAGGTACCCCATCAAGCATACCAGTTGATATCAAACTTCTGACGTTTGAAGGAAAGCTGTTTGGAGCTTCCTTCTTGGATGGTTTGAGATCTGGTTTATTCTTTGAAAAACCTTCAGGTTTTGATTTAGAAACTCGGGGTGAAGCTGCAACTGCATTCGCATTTGGTGCATTCAACTGCTTTTCAGAGGCTGCTTCTGAAATTTGAACCGGAGGCTGATTATACGATTGATCGTAGTTGCTAATAGGCTGGCCCACAGGGATAATATCATTTTCATCAGGAAACCCAACAAAAGATATTATGTTGGCATCTTCCTTACTATAGGTGTCTGTTATACATATAACGCTGTCATCAATCTTGCCGTAGGGGTTAGATGTTGATCTAATATGGGAATCTCCCCTGTTATAAGTTTGACCCATCAATGTGACATTCTCATCCTCCTTACCATAGACCTGCCCCATTGTCATATAACTACTCTGGTTTTCCTTGTTATAGGTGAGACCTGTAGACAAGTCATTGTTATTTTCCATATTAACACCATGTTCCTTTTGTGCATGCATACCATTGTTGGAGTCCTTAACCTGATTGACTTTCACTTTTCTTATTCCACCAAAGCTAAAACAAGATGCTTCAGGATCATCCATAGCATGTGACATTGTTAATCCAGCGGACGCATCTCCCCCAAAATGGTCCTCAACACCCTTTCTTCTCACATCATTTGTTCCAACAGGAGAGACGTTCCTCTCAGCAAAATTGACAGACCTTGCAGGCTCAGATCCAAACAACCGGTCAATAAACTGGTTTGGTACTGACTGAAAACTGGGAGTATTCCCCCAACAAGGAACATTAGATATATCAATACTTGATTTGCGGTTTGGGGCCTGTACAGCTTGCTTCTTGTTGGGAAAGATCTCTGATTCACCAGCACCAACAAACCATTGATGAGGTCGCTTTGGTTCAATCCTGGAAGAATTATCAAATGCTGCATCTCCATCAGTTATATGCCCAGAACCTTTTGGCATCCAAAAACCCTTGTTCTGAAAAGACAGCCAGAAACAATCGTTCGGAAGTTCCTTATTGTTAACAAACACAGAAAAATATGCACAGAAACTGAAAGGATTGGACATCATGATTCATTAACCGATAACAAGAAATACTTTGATCCAAGCATCAAAATTTTCACAGTACAACCGCCTTTTACTTGTTTTATCCCTTTAATTTTAGCAGAAATGGAATCTTATTCTATAATTTCAAGTCATAGTCTGAACTTAAAATTGTAACATCATACACAAAAACAAAAACAAAGAAACAAACCATAAAACTGGCTGAAATTACTACTACTATAGTCCTGAACACTTGCATGTAACATGTCATACATTAAATGCTGATGAACCACTGCTCTTAATACAATTTCAAGGATAGTCAAGAACAAGTAGACCCTCAGCCGATTTCCTTAACGTGACTCTGACCAGAAATTTGCCAGTCAGTAAATTCATTAACCAAGGCTTCTAATCTCACAGCATTACAACCAAGTACAACGAATCCATTTTTCATTTCTTTTCTTTTCTTTTTTTCCTTTTCTAATACTAAACCTTACCACAAAATGTTTAAAAATATAAATAAAAATATAAAAAGCATCCGCAATATGAGTTCGAATTAAACAAACACAAACAAGTGATAGAAAAAAAAAACACAAGAAATCACACTGAGAAACTTGAAATAAAAATGTATACATACCATATTGTGTTGTTACCAGAGAACTGAACTTCCACTTTAAATCTGATAATATTCACAATTTCCAGCAACCTCTGCACACAAACACATTAAAACGACAGTAATTTTAGCTCATGGACGACACACACAAACACAGACACACCAGAGAGACGCTAACAAAAACCGAAAATTATCGTGACACCAAAAATTCTATAAATAATTCTAAGTGATCATCCACTAAGCTCATACATACACCTAAATTTCCATGAAAACCCTTCATTTCACGCACAAACGTCCTCGATTACAAAAATGGTTAAATAAAATTTTGTTACAATCGATAAAATCTTAAGCGAAATCTACGACAACGCTATGTCCTTACCTTCAACGATCACCGGAAACCTGAATCGACGCTTAATCGCCGGTTGAAACACCACGGATTTTCCGGCGAAGCCACACCGGCGGCGATATTTAAGAGAGACAGAGACAGAAATGAAAAATTAAAAAATAAAAAGTGAGAAACGGTTGTGTACTTGTGTGTGGAGCACTTGATTTTTTCTCGTGAAAAAAATAATATATAAAAATAACGTTTGCATGTTATCGTCATCGTACACGTGTGTGGTGATTACGCATTCAGGCCGTGGTTTTGGTGAAACAGCTTTGTTGAAGGGGCTTTTGGTCTTTCTGCTTTTCTTAGGAGGACAAAGGGTCTTGAACGGGAAGTAGTAAGGTGGACTCTCATGGAGTGAACACGTGTCGATATATGGGTGGATAAAATGTGGTTTTCTTGTTTATGTAGCCAATCATGTTTATACATATTTGTAATATAAGGGTTTCAATTAATTCTATTATTACAATTATAATTTTTTCTTTCTTTTTTAAAATATGCCACAGAATGACAGAATGAGGCATGGTACGAGGGAACCTACCAAGATCAAGTATTACTCGTGCGCTTCGGATATCTATTCCCATAATACTGGAAAGAAAACTCATCACACATACTTGTAAAATGTGTATGGAAAAAAGAAACATCATAATAAAAAAAAATGAAAAAAAAAAAAAACTTACATGGGACAACTTCACTATCGAATATATTTGGGTCATGTAACATAATTTATATAATAAACAAGAAAGTAGATGTTTAAAATTATAGATGACCCAATTACATTGGTGGTGATGAGATCGTCTCACATACAAATATACCATTGAATTATCACCTCACATAAAGACATACAACTTAGCCAATATCATTCCGTAAAGTTTAGTTAAAACTCTTAACTAGAGAATATAATTCAATCTATAGATATCTTATCATAATTTTTACCTTAAATGGATAGGTTTAAAAGTTCATTCGATTTGACAATCACTTTATGTCCGAGTTGTTAAAAAAAAAAAGGTTGAAGAAACCAAGCCTGTGAATAGGGAGTTGGAGCTCCGGTCCTCACACGACAAATTGTATTTGGTAAGATGTAATTATTTATTTATTTTTTATTTTTTTATTTTTAAGGGTTATTTGTAGGTTGAAATTGTAAATTTGTAATCACACACTTTTGCTCGTTGAAGTGTGTCCACTGAGAAATGCTTCGCTACTTCTCGACTTATTATTATAAGTGTATGTACGTTGACTTGATGAGCTTGACTAGTGGGTTTGAATCCAGTGGTTTAGCCCAGTTTGCATACGTCGGGCCCATTTCAACATTTAAATTTGGGCTAATGTCGGCCCAGTTTTTTTTTTTTTTTTTTCTCTTTTTAAATTTAAATATATATATATATTTTTTTTCAATCAAATAAAACTATATAAATAAAGAAAAGAACAAAAAGTAGCAAAGGCCAAACCAACCACAAAAACACCACGAGCAAAAGCCCCAAATTTAAATATATATATGAACATTATTAAATTGGATTTGGATCATCTACTTATCTGATTTTTCTCCTAACCTTAAACACATAAAGATAATACAATGCATTTAAAGAAAATGGAAGTATAAATAAATAAATAAATCTCATCCATTGATTACACATGTTACTAGACTTATTTAGGTCAGAAAAAAAAATCATGTTAGTAGAGGATCCAAATTCTATTCAATAATGCTATTTTATCCAAATTTGGTGCCCAAATCTTAGATCTGGCAATTCATGTTTGTGGGTCGGGATTGACCAAACCCGATACGACCCGTTTATTAAATGGGTTGTGTCGAGTTGACCTGTTTAATAAATGGGTTGAACTTCTCAAACCCAACCCAACCCATTTAATAAACGTGTAACCTGACACGACCCGTTTAAAAAACGGGTCAGGTCTTGACCCGCGTAACCCGTTTATAACCTATTTTGTTTTCTATATAAAAATATATTTAAAATATATTAAAAATATACTCTAAACAAGCTAACAGCTCCAACATAAAATTCTTATCCTAAGCAATCAGTTGATTGATTCTCCAAGTAATTTCATAGAGACTAATATGAAATTACTTGAAGAATAATACAACACCACCTTATCAATTTTCACACCAACCCCATAACATGTTAGCTTGTCAGGGCATGCGTATATGTGATGAGAATCCAACATAATTGATAATATAAATATGCAAACTTACATAATCAAGGGATAAAGAGAGAAAGTTCGATATTTTGCAATTTTAGAAGTTAAAGTGAAAATTTTCTAAACGAAGCAACCACTATACCATGTTAAAGGTTGTGATTTATTGTGAATTAAGCAATTAATTTTAAATTACACATTTGCCTCTATTAATCGTGTTAACCAGCCAACTTGTTTACAAAATCCGATACGACTCGTTTATTAAATGGGTTAAACGGGTCAACCCGTTTACCAACCCGAACCCATTTAGCTCAACCTAACCTAACCCAAATTCATTGGGTTCGTGTCAGATTCACGGGTCGTGACCCAAATTGTTAGGTCTACCACATCCAATGTTTAAATAATGTGGCATCACTATAATTTATTCATTTAAATTATATTAAATTTACATGATTTGAATGGATGACTTATAACAATGCCATATCATTTAAATATCAATTTTTGATAAAGTAGCATTACTCAATCCTATTAGATGAAGGCAATTTGAGTGGGTTTTGTTTCGTAGCAATTTGCCGATTTTATAAAAGATTCGTTGACATCCCACCACGCATTAATTAGAACGTAGATAATCCATTAACGCAAAGAAAATTATTCTCCATCTACATCATTGATTTTCTACTGTTTTTTGACCAAACTATTGTGGAATCGAATTAAACAATTGCGACGAAACACCACAAAATTTATTTATTTATTTATTTATTATTATTATTTTTTTTTAACTTTTCTAAACACAACCTTTATTAATAAAAAAACAAAACAACCTTTATTGATAAAAATAAAAATAAAAATAAAAATAAAGAAAAAGAAAAACGAAAGCAAAAGGGACGCGTAAACCTTAAAACACATTAATCTAAAAAGACACACAGATCTCAACAAGTTGTTAAAAAAAGAAAAAAAAAAAGAAAAAAAAAAAAGAACTTAATTAACTAGATCAGCAGGATCATTCCTTTCTATTTGAATATGTGCGGCCCAATTAGCGACAAGACTTAATTCTATTTGGACCGCTGAAGCCGCAAAATTAGAACGTATCTTAGTCTCAACTACAAAGAGGCGTTTTCCTCATTTGAGATTTGAAACTAGATAACACCCAAAAAAAAAAAAGATAAAGATATATGAAATGGTACAGATATTGACACCCATAAATATAATAAGCACATCTATATTTATAAGTACACCCATGCCTAAAATTTAAAATTAAAACATTACTATAAACACTTATCTTAATGCCAATAGTACCCTTATTTAAATTTCTCACATTTTATGTTTGTGGTTTTTCTGTAAAAAGTGACTTTAATGTGTTTCTTTTGATTCGATATACATGGATATCTATCGAGAAGTTTAGCATCTAACCTATATCGCACATTCGCACTATTAATGTTAGGTTTAGTATTAGGGTTATTTATGGGGACAAAAGAAAATCTTGCATGTTAGAACATTGCAGCTGTGGATTCTATTATATATCTTTTGGTTCTGAATTTTTGTTCTTTATTCTGGAAATAGACCCACCTTTTTTTCTTTTTAGGTAGATTTAACTCATTATATGTATGTCTTCTGTTTTCTTTTTATTCAGAGTGGTCCAGACTGGACTGGATAGAGTCGTTGTATCCGTATGCCAAAATTTTGTTTGAATGTGGCAATTACTAATCTGTTGTTGCTGATTACATGTATCAATACAGGGCCTTGTCCACAAACAGTGAAAGGAGCTTGAGTGCATTGTGGGGAAAGTTGACGGCTGAGATATTGCTCTTGAAGAACTCAATCGGTTGAAAGAAAAAATCGACTCCAAGGTTTCTTAATCATACACCCACTTGTTTGTTTACCTGCACTCAATTTTGGCATTGTTTCCTTGTAGTTTTTTATTTTTATTTTAATAAAGTAATATAATTAAAGATATGAGTGTAATTAATATTTGTACATAGTATTTGACTTATTTTTAATTAAACTAATTTGTCTTTATTGGTAAATTCCTATTGCGATATTTTTGTAATTAAAATATGGATGTGCTTATCATATTTATAGGTGTCAATATCGGCACCCTATATGAAATGAAAAAGAGTATAAAAGGATTGATATATGGATATGGGTTAGGATGCTTTTTTCATTTTACATAATGCCATGCAATAACTGCATGTTAATATGTTGTTTTGTTTAAAAAAAACTCACGTCAAAACTGGGTCAGGGTTGGGTTTAGGGTTTACCGGAACGAATCGTCGAGATTAAACACTGATTTCTCTTTTTTTTTTTGAACCAGTTAAGTGGAATCTTCACGTCAAAGACATTTGTTCTTGTTATGAACAAGTGAAGGATTTATAGCAATTATTCCTCAATATCTCAAAAATAATCATTCTGCAAATATATGTATATATATGATCTGGATTATTATCATTAATTTTTATATTTTACTCGATCAAAAGATAGAATTAATTCAAACCATTGATTTAGGTGATGACGGTGTGAGGACAGTGCGAAACAACGGGATAAAACAAAGGGTGTTCATGTAATGAAAACGAATGAATAAATCAATCGGCGTCCAAAAATTCTAACCAAAAAATTGGTAAATTAAATAAATACATATATAGATAAGATAAATCTATACCAATCCTAAAACTAATAACCAAACAAATCAAATCAATAAACTAAGCGACCCACAACTTCAAAAAATCACTCTCA
Source organism: Acer saccharum (assembly GCA_030490815.1). Classification (NCBI taxonomy): domain Eukaryota; kingdom Viridiplantae; phylum Streptophyta; class Magnoliopsida; order Sapindales; family Sapindaceae; genus Acer; species Acer saccharum. Next base: position 50,058,792 of record CM059868.1, on the reverse strand, counting down.
TATGGCGGCAAGTTCAAATCCAGCGGCGAAACTCTTTTACTACTATTCGATTTCTTCAAAACCGGAACCGGCAACAGCGAACGAGTCACCAACGCGCCTCCGCCTCCGCTGCCAAAATTCGCCCTATGTCTCCTCATATGTCCACCTAGCGCCTGGCCGATCGCGAACTCGACGCCACAGATCGAACACTCGTGCGTCTTCGGCTTCTTCGGTGACTCTGGCGGCGCTTCGAAAACCTCTCCGCCTCCAATTCCTCCGTCGTTGAACTTTGGCTTCTTGTGGCTGGCTCTGTGGCCACCCAAAGCCTGAAAAGACGGGAACTCCTTGTTGCAAGTCTTGCATGCGAATACACGCTTATTTGTTAGATCGTTGGTCGACGTCGTTTCACCGACTCTTGATAGAAGCATCAAGCAGTTAGCTGCAATCGCTGAGAATTCGCTGTCTTCTCTACCTCTCTTCATTATTGAAATACAGATAATGATGATTTTGATTTGGTCTGGTATGTGTAAAAGCGCTTTTGTGTGTCCGTGTAAAAGTGCTTTTGTGCGCAGGAATTTTTTTTAAAGCTTTTGAGATTTGTTGAATAGAATCCAATCCAAAAACAAGTGTGAGAGCAAGAAGAGTGTGAGGCGTTAATTTATAGATAGGTTGATGAGTGCGATTTGTGTCTGACGTGTTCTAAATGGCGGAAATGTCCTTCGAAACTTGCGGATTAAGTAAAGAGGTGTGTGTGGTTTTTTGCGTAATTATGACGAGTTTTGAGGTTAATAAAAAAAGTGTGTGGTGGCGGGTTTTGCCACGTCGGATTTCGTAACCGCGTTAACTGTGTCGAACTTGCGAGGGAAGTCGTTAGAGCAGGCGATTTGGATGTAGTCTCCACAAAAATTCTTTGACGGTTCTAGATACTTTTGCTATTTCAGTCGCACTATAGGCGTGTTTAAAAACACTTGCTTCGTCAAGGCTTACGTGTCCTTTTCTTGATCCAATCCAACTATAATTCAATGTGTACAATTCCTAGGCCAAATTATTCATTCACAAGATATCTGGGAATGTGTTGCTCATAAATCATAATCTCTGGACATTTTTTTTTTTTCTTTCCCAAATTAATATGTGGTTTGAATAATTTAAATATATTTTAAACAGAATAGTAGAATTAATTTGTTCCATTATTATATAAACTTTTTATTAGATTTTTACATTTTCATGTAGATTATTTTTAAAATTGTTTTGATTTTATGCATATTTTAAAATATTTAATGTTTGTAAAAAAAAAAAAAAAAGAAATAATTAAAATAACCCTTAATGTTGATCAAATAAATCTTTATGGCATTTTATTGATTTTATCAGTGCTAAAACTTGAGTGGATTTTAGTAGAATGTTTTGAAACCGAGTCACATTCATTATTAATTATATATATGTATATATATATATATATATATATATATATATATATATATATATATAAGTATGATACAATCTTTGAATATCTTGAGGTTAATGATATTTTTATCAAAATTTTCAAAAATTTTAAATCCAGATATTTTCACATAAACCTATAATTACATGTTTATATAATATATATATATATATATATATACGGTCCCGTTGCTATCAGGATGCACTGATATAACTTTATCAGGATATTGAATATGAGCCATTCATTTATAACAGTGATTTGACAAGTGCATACATATCAAGTCAAAGTATGTAAAACGAGTGGCTCACATTCAATGTCCTTATATAATTCTATCAGGATGCACTGATAGGATAATTTCCGTATATATATATATATATATATATATATATATATATATATAAATTCTATTATCAGTTCAAACTGACAAAAGTTATATCAGTTCCTTACATGTGGGTTACTGGATTTAAATACTTTGACCTGGCCCACATGTAAGGAACTGATATAACTTTTGTCAGTTTGAACTGATAATAGAAGGACTGTATATATATAATTTGAGTTGATTTATCTTATTTTTAACTATAAACATAAAACACATGCAAGCAGCTTAATCAAAATTTAGAAAATAATTTTATTGATTTATAGCTTTTGGTTGTATAAATTATAAAAAAAGTGTTAACAATGTATGTTTGAAAATGACTTTCGGTTGTATGAATTACAAAAAGGGTGTTGACAATGTATTTATAATAAAAGAGTTGTGTAGTGGAATATCTAAAATTTATAAAGGGTAGTTAAGACAATTCATATGTTTTTAAAAAACATAAAACAAAAAACTTTTTTGGAAAAGCTCAAATTTTAGGTTTTTCCAAATAGATATAAAATGGCTTTTATAAAGGGTAATAAAGACAATTCATATATTAAAAAAAAAAAGTTTTGAGTTTTGTTAAACAATTAAAAAAAAAACTTTAAAATAACTTCTACCCTTAACAAAAAGTGTTTTTGATCATTATAAAAGCCGTACGAAACACACATTGATAGAAAGGTCAAATTTGAATTTTAAGTTTCTATTGGTTAAAAAACATCACACAACTGTGGCAGGGCGCGTGGAGAATTAAGTGTAGGATTAGGTATGAAAGCGAGCGAGTGAGACGAGAGAAATTGAGCAAGTGAAGAATAAAAACACTAACAAGACTGACAAGAGAGAGAGAGAGAGAGAGAGAGAAAGAGTCTGAGTCAGCAAACGTGGATTGCAAGTATAAAATTGGCGTCGAAAACGTCTTGCTTCTTGCTGGCCAATTTTACGCGGTCCAGGTTCTAGTAACTTCACTGTGACCTTCCTCTTTCACACGCCACATACACTACTTTGGTGTGTGGGGTTCACTATTTAACTTACCAACTTAAACTTCCATGGTCTTTCCGAATTCGGTTCGGTTCGATTTGTACGGAACGTTAATGTTAACATTTATCCGAATGATTTGGATCTTCTTCTCACCCTATCTTGTCTTCATATAAATCAACGGTCTTGATTGATTATATTATTTGGTAGAGTAAAAACATATAAATTAATATAGATAATACAGATCATTGATTTGTTATATTAGACACGTGTCAATAGATTACGGAAATGAGGACAATGTAAGGACAATTAAAGTGAGAAGAGGATATAGATCCAAACTTGAATTCTTCCATCTTTGAATATTTTACTTATTTTAAATTTGTTCATAGGAACTTGATTGACAAGTAAAATAAATCTTATCTTCTAGAAAAAGCTTCAACACATGCTATCCTATCGTTTATAGGATTGGTTATCCATACCATATGGCATGATTTAAGTGGCTTGAGTGTGTACGTCATGTGGCATGCATATTTTATATAATTGGTTATTCATAATTGGGTATTTATCTAGACATTTCTCATTCACTTCTGGGTATAAGTTGAGTCTAACCTCGACGATTAAAATCGCAGAATCTTGGGAGACGAGACGACAGAGCCCCGATACAATTGGTGTCAGATTTAAAAATAAATAAATAAAAACTTCTGTGGGCAAATTTTACTTTCAATTTATAGTTAGATAATTGTTTAGTCATTAGTATATATCTTTCTGATTTCCTAGCAACTTCAAGATCAGTTGATCTAATATGCTGAACAACTATACCTGCCGCACTCAGTATTTTCAAACATTCATATCCAGACAGAAAGCACACGAAATAATTAAAACAACATAATTTTCAAATTTTGGACAAATTCAAATTCTAACATTCACACTTCATGTAGATAAATAAATAAATTAAACATTTCAACAGATTATAAACACAAACGTCTTTACACTATATTTTCTTAACAGATCAAAATGAACTCAAAAACACGGTCTGTCGGTCTGAATATCTACTCTCATAACATCAAAAAAAAAAATCAAAAAATTTATGTCCACATATTCGTAAATTATGCATGGTAAAACTCGAACATCGTAGCTCAATCAATGAACACCCCGCTTTTACATTAGTGATTATTATTGTTAATAGTCTATAAATATTCTCAAACCACTGCATGCTCCATGAAGTAACAGTAAATAATTAACTGGTCTCTTTCTCCCTAATATTAAACATGAATATATATATAATTAGGTCAACACATGAAGTGCAAATCTAGCTAGGTTGATGATGATTAATTAAAAGAAATAAAAAAAAAGTATTCTTCTAACACCCTCATGAGACATGAGTTGTTGAATATATTTGGCTAGCTTCATGCAGTGTTTACACTTTGTTTCAATAAAGTTTCTGATTGATAGTGATTTTAATATTTAATAAAATGAAATAAGAAAATTAATTAAACTCCAACAATAAAATATTTTATCCAACTAAATTAATCACAGTAAAACAATAGATCAAACAGTATCAAATTAATTACTTTATCAGTTCAGTAACTCTTATATCTAAATACAAATATTTGATAATAATTTTAGAAAGTTTTAATTAATCTCTCATACTTGATTAAAATGCCAACAGATTCTAATTATTTCATATATAATTCAATAGATTTCTCTTAAACAATTTTTAATCATTTATTTTTCAAATTTGAAGTCACCCGTTTGCATGTTTTTTCGATCAAATTAGACACGTTCACGGTTTCCTTATAGCCCGATAAAAACTCAAGAAAATGAATGAAACTTTTCCAAATGCTTACATGAATTACTAAGAAACTTCCAAATGTATATTATAACTACAAAGTCTACAATAACTTAGTTTTTGTAACAAGAAAATAATTCATATCTCAAGTCGCAGCTCTTTTCCACGAATAATCATGCAACAACAATAAATAAATAAATAAATAAAAATATTTGTATTTGTAAAAAAAGAACAATAAAATAATTGTAGCTAACGAGTAAGTTTGACACACAATCAGTGACGTTGTATGACTTGCATGTTGTATGTGTATGAAAAGAAGAAAAAATTAGATTAAAGTCAACAAAAAACAACTTTGATTAATTTACTATGTAATACTACCGTCAGCTCTTGCGTTTAGTTTGTAAAGACAATTAATTAATTAATTAATTAATGAGAATCAGTAATCCGTGTTTAGCACTCCATGATTGACATAGTAATATAATGTACGGTCTTGTACTTTCGTCTTTGTACGGCATGAAATATGAATTGATCATCGTTGGTGCCTTGTCAGTTGTCATTGTCAACGACGACTGTGTTGAGGGATTCTTTGTGTTTATCGATCGATATTATACAAGCATTCCTCTTAAAACATCTAGACGATTTGAATAGTATGACAGTTGAATATATAGTTTATTTGTATTAGCTAGGTTTGAAATTAAGCAATGACATCTTAACTAATAATTCATTGTAATGTCTATTTATCGTGAGATCATTATTAAGGAATGACGAAGAGCTAGGTAAGGAGAGGATACGATTTCTAGATACTTTTGGTTTGGATAACTACTCTCTCGACCAGAGAGACGAGAAGATGTGATTCGAACAACCCACTATTGATCAAAGATATTTTTTAGAAGAATTAGGAAATTGTTAGATCATTACCATGCATGTAGATATCCAAAATGCTTTGTTATTTATTTTGTAATCGAGTCCATTTTCACGAACAATAAAAAATAAACAAAATACTCTTGTCATTTGCTCGTGCTCGACTAATCCTTAAAAAACAGGTGTAATGTAATAAAAAGTGATTAAATTTTGGATGTATTTTTTGAAAAACAACTATAAATATATACAAATTTTCTATTGTCAGGACGAACTGATAATAGAAAGACTATATATATATATATATATGGCCGGTCCGATGGTAGCCCAATGAGGCAACCGCCTACCACCTAACTTGGGAATATGGTCCATATACGATTTTAAACAAAATAGGCTAATTTATAAATGACTTTAAAAAATAGTTTACAGTATATATATAATTTTTTTTTTTTTAAACGTCCACCAATGGAAACACATTTATCATTCTTACAACAATAACATTGGATCAAAAATTCCCTCTTAGTATCATTTTGTTATGTTATAATCTTGAGTTTTTGTTATTATATTGATTCTTACAAATATTTGCTAGATAAAAAAAAAAAATTATCAAGTGAACATACATAGAGTATTAAGGGCCTCATTTTCTATAGTTCGCATCGGGCTTCTCTTCAAATTGCCTCGTGGTTGGTCCGTCGTCGAACGTCCCCGTCTCAACTGTCTTGTACTTTCGTCTTTGTACGGCATGAAATATGAAGGGGTAATTACCCTAGTGGCCATCAACTCTTGCCACCACTATCAAAATGGCCATTGGATGGGGAAATAGATGGGAAATGGCCATTTTTGGCAAACACTGTTACACTAATGGCCATTCCATCCAATTCCATCCATTTCCATCCAATTCCATCCAATAAATGGCATTTTGGTAAATATAAGGATAACATTAATTTATTTTAGATGTTTTTTGGAAATCAATTTTTTCTTTTGTTTTTTGAAACAAATAATTATATTTAGTGTGTATATGTATAGCATATCTCAAACATATATATATATATATGTATGTATTTATTTTATGAGAAGATTAAGGCTACAAAATCTAAAAATTCTAAAAAATATATTTGAGATAAGTTGAAAAGAAATATATATATATATATATATATATATATATATATTGAGAAGATTAAGGCTATAAAATCAAAAAATTATAAAAAACATATTTGAGATAAGTTGAAAAGATATATATATATATATATATATATATATATATTCTTTTTTGAAAATATTAAGGTTACAAAATCTAAAAATTCTAAAAAATATATTTGAGATAAATTGAAAAGAAATATATATATATATATGTTTGAGATATGCTATATGTATATGTACACACTAAATATAATTATTTGTTTCAAAAAACAAAAGAAAAAATTGATTTCCAAAAAACATCTAAAATAAATTAATGTCATCCTTATATTTACTAAAATGCCATTTATTGGATGGAAATGGATGGAAATGGATGGAATTGGATGGAATGGCCATTAGTGTAACAATGTTTGCCAAAAATGGCCATTTTCCATCCATTTCCCCATCTAATGGCCATTTTAATAGTGGTGGCAAGAGTTGATGGCCACTAGGGTAATTACCCCAAATAGGTATGAATTGATCATCCTTGGTGCCTTGTCATTGTCAACAACGACTGTGTTGAGGGATTCTTTGTTTATCGATCGATATTATACAAGTCTACAAATGTTCTAGAAATTAAACTGGTACGATTTGAATAGTATGACAATTGAACATATAGTTTATCTGTAGTAGGTTGAAAATTAAGAAATAACATCTTATCTTAGCCAATAATTCAGTGTAATGTCTATCTATCGTGAGATCATTATTAAGGAATGACGAAGAGCCAGGTAAGGAGGAGAAAATCTTCGGTGCACTAGCTGAGTGTTGCACTTAACCACTGATAGCTTAACACATAAGTATGTGTTAGGTAAAATAATAATAATAAAAAAATTTGATGGGATGAAAGAGAAAGAAATAAAATAATAATGAAATAATATGAAAACCAAACAAAAAAGCTGACACATACTTATGTGTCAACATATCAGTAGCTGGGTGCAACACTTAACTGATGCACTCGGTGCACAGAAGATTTTCTCGATAAGAAGAGGATCCGATTTCCAAGTATTTTTGGTTTGATTTCTAGGTACTTTTGGTTTGGATAACTACTCTCCTGATTGGAGAGACGAGAAGATGTGATTCCAACAATCCACTATTGATCAAAGACATTTTTTTAGAAGAATTAGGAAATTGTTAGATCATTTCCATGCATGTAGATGTAGATATCCAAAATGCTTTAATTTGTTATTTCTTTTGTAATGGAGTCCATTTTCAGGAACAATAAAAAATAATCAAATACTCTTGTCATTTGCCGGACTAATCCTTAAAAAACAGGTGTAATGTAATAAAAAGTGATTAAATTTTGGATGTATTTTTGAATAACAACTATGTATATATATATATGGCCGGCCCGATGGTAGCCTAATGAGGCAACCGCCTACCGCCTAGGGCTATCGATTCTGAAGGCCCCAAATTTTAGTTTAATTTTTTTTTTCTTATATTTCAAAATATGGTCCATATACGATATAAAACAAAACAGGCATATAAATGACTTTAAAAAATGGCTTACCGTATATATAATTTTTTTTAAAATATGTCCACAAATGGAAACACATCTATCATTCTTACAACAACAACATTGGATCAAAAAATCCCTCTTATCATCAGTCAGTTGTGTTATAGTTTGAGTTTGAGTTATTATATTTATTTTTACAAGTATTTGCTAGAGAAAAAAAATTATCAAGTAAACATACATAGAGTATCGAGGGCTTCATTTTCTATAGTTCGCATAGGGTTCCGAAAATCTCATGGTCAACCTCATATATATATCCCCCATACGTTGGTGTGACATGAATTTGAGAGATTGTCTGACTGAATTAATGTTATTTAACATCAGAAAGTGGTTTGGAAAAACTTTTAATAATGAGAAATTATAATTGATTTTTCAAGTATAGATTTTATTCAAATATGAATATTTTTATTTTTATTAGCATTAATATTAGAAATGAATAAACGGAATTGATTATGGTGTTGTGTAACAGCATATAGTTTTTGTTTTTAATTAAAAATTATGATCACAGTTAAAAATTATGTAACATTGTATGATTTTTTATTTTTTTTTGAAAGTGGTTGGTAATGGCCTTGGTGTTTGGTGCGAGAGAGAAAGCTGCACACGTGTCGTCGTGAGTGATATTTTTCACTTTTTCTCAGAAGCTGACTAGTGTGTGTGCAGCCCAGTGGTGGAAGACACACCGGTCAACCTGATCAAAACAAACCCGAATTCAGAGTCTTATCGGATCCACTGACCCATCAAACCCGGTTCAGAAACCGGAACGTTTGCGGCATTGTCGACCAACGGACGGCGGCGGCGGTGCTGTTGCGCATAATCATCATGATGAAGAAGAAGAGATCGTCGCCGTCGAAGCCAATTCCGCTGAAAATCGAAGCGCCGGAGCTGTCGTCATCATCGTCAAGGGAATTGCAGATAGTAGACCCCACCTCCACCATTTTTGATAAGCTTCCCTTCAAATTGCCTCGTGGTTGGTCCGTCGTCGAACGTCCTCGTCTCAACTGTCCCAGTCACCCTGGTCGCGTAGACAAGGTCTCACTTCTTTTCTTTATAAACAAAAAAAAAAAAAAAAAATGAAGCTTTTGGGAATTATTGTGGTGAAAACGCAATTAAATGAAAATGGTGTTTGAATTTTTCATTTTTAAGTATATAAAATGAGCTTATGTGTTGATTTTTATGTATAGTTTGAGAGTTCTAGAACTTTTTATATAGAAAAAAAAGTGAACAAATTGGGATTGTGTTTTGAATATGATGTGTGGGTTGGATTTGTTGAGCTAAACTTTCTATAACGCATTTGTTTTGTCTTTCTTTTATGTTCATGAGCATATCTGCAGTTAAAAGTTTTTGTTTGATAAATTTTTTAATTATTAGAATACATTCAAAGTGTACAAACTAGCCGTTTGTTTTTCGATCACCACCCAATGTGGCTTAGCGGTAAAGGGCGCTCATACAGCCTGATAATATATATATATATATATAAACAGTTTCTGCAGTTAAAAGTTTTTGTTTGATAAAATTTTTAATTGTTAGATTATATTCAAAGTGTACAAACTAACCGTTTGTTTTTCGATCACCGCCCAATGTGGCTTAGCGGTAAAGGGCGCTCATACAGCCTGATAATATATATATATATATATATATATATATATATATATATATATAAACAGTTTCTGCAGTTAAAAGTTTTTGTTTGATAAAATTTTTAATTGTTAGATTACATTCAAAGTGTACAAACTAACCGTTTGTTTTTCGATCACCGCCCAATGTGCTTAGCGTTAAAGGGTGTTCATACAGCCTGATAATATATATATATATATATATATATATATATATATATATATATAAACAGTTTGTTTTTCGGGAATGTGGCTACGCTACTACATTACTCAGTTTTCTAGAGAAATAATGCAAATAATGCTCATGGTTTCACTTTATTGGTTAATTAGCTAGATTTCTTGTTGGGAAATTTGAACTTTCATTTTTTTTAAATGATGCATTTTCTTCTCTGAGAGACTTGGACATTACAACTATTGTATCATTCAATCCATACATGTTTAGATGTTTTTTTCTTTTAATTTTGTACCACGAGTTAGATACTTGAGAGCTTACTTTTTGATGTCTATGTAGTATTACTTTGAGCCTGGGACTGGACGACAGTTTCGTTCGCTGATGGCCATACAGAGATACCTGAGTGGTGATACAGAAGTTGCAATCGTGCCCAGGAGAATGAAATCTGTCAATGAAAATTACGTAAGTTCTAAATCTGACTTATTTATAGTTACATACGAAACATAGATTCTTGTTAATAAGATGTTTTTATATCATCTAGATTGTTTGCTAGAAGGATTAGTTGGGTATGTACTGTTTTTTTTTTTTCTTTTTTTCAGTCTGAATCTTGGTCCTTCGGCTTTTAATTGGGTCAAGGTAAATCGAACCTTTCTTTTCAAATATTGCTGCAGATGCAAATTGTGCCCCGCTCCACTAAGAGTGCATCATCATTTGGACTTCCTGATGATTGGATTGTTGAAGAAAAGGCACGTAATAATATCAACTATTGCGGTACCATTGACAGGGTATGGTTTCCTTTTCATCTCTTTGTTACACAAAGAACATCTTGATATTCATTTTTTGCAAAAGATTTGCATTATATTAGTTTATAAATGTAATAAAATTTGTGTTAGACAAAAAGTATATACGTAATTACTGCCGAGGTTTTTGATAGTTATTGACATACATTCCATGCATACAGAGATATATTTCAGTATCAAGGCTGGTGTAATGTAGATATTTTTAGCGTTTTAACTTGTGGTCATTAGACTTATTCCCATCTTCAATAGATAGTAGGAGCATCCTTTTTGGGGAGTATATGTTGGTTTAATATATAATTCAAATATCGAGTAATGAAAGCTGTGGTGCCTGTTGTAACCAAAGGTACCACCACATAAATCTGTGGTTTACGATTAAATTTTTGGCAATATTACCTGAAAAAAGGTCTAGAAGTTCCTGGATTTTTCATTATTTTAAGGTAAACCGTGTGTAAATCACTCTGTTACCACTTTGTGGTTCTGGTTACTATATAACTAGTGAAGCTTAATTTACGGTTTACTTAGTTAAGTAGTTCTTTCTTTAAGTTGCATACTGCAGTATTTCATTGAGCCAGTGACTGGATTTCGGTTCCGTTCCCGGATAGCTGCTGAGAGATACCTTAAAGAAGCGAGTAGTAAAAGTGCATCTACAGAAAAGGCAAAACCGATCAATCAGTTAACTGTAAGTTAATTTTCTTAAATTTATCAATAAATTGTTTTAAATTCAGGGTTTATTCTAATGTGTCTTAACTCTCACCATTGTGCCTCTCGGAAGAACGATATTTCTGATGAGAATTGTTCCTTGAGCACCTTTTTGAAACACTTAACCGATGCCAAAAGGATTAAAACTTCACCCGAGGCATCAAAACCAGGCCATTGTTCTACAGTAAGTTCCAGAATTAATTAAGATGATATAATAGGAATATCTCCGTTTGTTATAATTTTTCTATCGAACTAGATTTCTTTTTCACCATTCAAAGAATTTCGGTTTTCAGGAAAAACAAATCTCTGACAACGATGAAGTTAATGCTTTGATGCTGGATTCTCCACGCCCACCAGCGAAAGTAAAATGGGTTCTTGGAGGTCCTGGGGGGAATATATGGAATCCTCTCATTGATGAAGCTCTGGTGTCAGATTCTGAGAAGCAAGAATGGTCTGAGAAATTTGTATTTTCAATCCATGAAAAATATTGATAAATCCAGTTGTAAGGTGATTTTATTCTACCACAAATAGTTCCTTTACATGACCGAAATCTTAGTATTTCTACTAGATCATCAATTGGATGATCGTAGTTGAACAATTTCCTCATCGGAAAACGACAAATTACCTGATAGACCCAGATTTGATTTATTTGTTTTGCAGCTAAGGATTAGAGACAGAGGAACCCAAAAAGGAGCGCACGGTGCCGGAAATTTGGTTAGCGCTTATGGTTAGGCCAGGTGCAGACTTTTGAACAATGCTTAAGACTTGCTTATTTGGTGGTCCTGTCGAAGTTTTGAATGGGTATGAGTTGTGTACTGGTCTAGGTTCAAACTGCTTATACGTTTTTTTTCATCAAGAGGTTCAGAGTCCGAACCTAACGAGAACACGAAAGAACTAGTTTTGAAGTTTGGTAGTTTGTATACGGTCCTTCTGTCTCTCCACCAGTGACGAATCCAATATATTTGAACTTGTAGTTCATTCTGCATACATCCATCCATCCATCCATCGTTCTTTTTTTAACACAATGAATGCGTGAATGCATGAACACGAACGATCTATCGAGCTTCAAATTGAAGGCTGACATATAACACATTTTATTGTGAAGATCCAAACATTAATTTTCAAAAGAGATATGTGCAGTCAAGCCTTCCTGGCACACCATATGCTGCGAAAAAGATAGAGAAACTAACGGAAAAATATTGAAGTGTACCAATTTCCTGGCAATTAGAGAGAAGTAATTCTGCTAAGCCATTATGTTTACAGTAACTAAATTACTCATCTGATCTTCTCAACGCAAAACTATGAGCTCATCAACTCATTGGCATTGCATAATGCACCTATTCTGCAAATTCTATACACTTTGGACTTTGAAGGGAAGAAGATGAGAGTAATTGACTCCATATCTATAATTATCAACGAGAGATCTTGTTTCGGAAACCTCGTAAGCAGCAGTTATCATTTCCGAATGATTCAAGTATCGAACCACTAAGCAAAAACTGATTCAGGAGGTAACTTTCCAGACAGGTAATGAGACAGTGCATCTCTTGGACGCACACCCTTTATGTCGATAGCTCCACAAACCTGTTGATGGTAACCTGAATCATGATCGTAAGACAAAGGCATTTCGTCCTGCACGTCATCTTCCAAATCAATAACGATATTATGAAGCAAGCAGCAAACAAGAATGATCCTAGGCAACTTATGTTTGTCAGGTCTCCACATCACTCCTTGAATGATCTTCCACATGTCCTTCAACCTCGCCAACGCTCTTTGCGCCACCATCTGAGTTGCAGAAAGTCGTTTATTGAACTCAGCTCTTAGCTCGGGGAGCTCTTTTCCCTGATAAGGAGTCATAAGATACGGCAGTAAAGAATAGCCTAAATCCCCGATTATATACTCTCTTACTTCTGATCCTTCGGAGAGCTCTATTTCTTTCCCATTCAACCGCTCCCCTTTATCACACAGTTTGCTGAAATTCGAGCTCTGAAAGATCAACCAATCTTCCATTTTTCCTGGCCAACCAGTGACTATGTCGCGGAACCTCATATCAGGGTCCACAATTGCCTGCAAGACCATGCTGTGATTTTTCTCACTATCAAGCCACGCATTACTCGTGGGGTCTGATGTAGGCAAACACATCATTATATGGGTGGTATCAATCACACCACAACAATTTGGGAGGCCTTGTATTTTCTCAAACTTAGATTTTATTTCAGCCATTTCACTTTCCGAGGAAGGCCAATGCAGGTGCTGAAGCCCCGTTTCTTCCATGGCCTCCACGAAACGCCAGGTCACCTGGGAGACTGTTGAGTGGTGTAGACCACACGAATCACCAATGGCCATTAGTGACTCACCAGAGCTCAATCTTCTTAAGGCTATAGCTACTTGATCCTGAAAAGACAAATTTTTGCCATTTGAAAACGAAATGCCCCCGCTCTTGACGGTCATATTTTCCTCCACAAGTGAACATATGTAATCGAAAGTTTTTCTGGAGATCTTGAAAACAGATTTGTACTTATCGACAACACACTTTGATGGAGATTGGAAACCTGTAGAGGAGAAATTATAGATTGGATTTCAATGCGTTGAAGGATATCACACTAAGTAACTCCATGACTCAATCATGTAAATCATTGATGATAAAAATCAAAGCATTCAAGCCGACTCCCTATCTTAGGATCATTCGACAAGTTAGTTGTCAAGAAGAATCACTTTAATCACAAATTTGATGTTTTATGTCGTATAGCTAATAAATTCATGAAATACATCAAAAATGCATTTGATCATATGTCCATATGAATACTATGTACTGCATAGAGGTATCAAGCTGCCAGTTTTTGAGCTGAATTAATCTAATTTGAATTATTTTCTATTGAAAACACAGATTAGCTGTCCACTGATTATGAGAAAACAATGAAAGGAGAGCAAAATATCATAATCATATAAATCAAGCATGATCATGCAATCAGGAACTCACTAAGAGAAAAAAGAGAACCACCACTTTCAATTAGAGACATCCAGAGCAGAACAATTAACTAGAACCAAATGGAGATTCTACAAATAGCTCACAGCTGGCATTTGCTGCAGCACCAAATGTTCTATCGGCATTGACATAATATTTTAAACCAATGTGATTGCTATGTTCTTTACAAGGCAACCCAAAGAGCTTGAATTGCACAATGTGATTTTTTCGAAGAGCTATAAGGGTTGCCAAAGACCTAATTCATATACTTCTCCAGATTGTGAAGAGTGAGCAAAAAGGATCAGCAGCCAACACTATTAGTGGCTACATTGTCAGCGTAGTTTAGCTGACATACGAAAGAAGTAGAAAACAAGTGAAGATGGCTTTATTACTCGAACTATAGCTAAATATGATTCCAAATGCTTCAAAACCTAGAGTGACTCAACTGTTGAAGTTAGAAAGTAATATCACTGTCTATGTTTTGCTTCTAGAACTATCTACTTTCTATAGAGTTCAGTAGGAACAAAAAATCTTTCGGGTCCTTTGTGGGGCACATGTTAAGAGCAATTTCCTACATAAAAGACAAAAGTTTTGTTCTTAAAAGACATCAGATATTCAGATGTAATAGGGATGAATAAACATTTTGTCTTTACCCAAATGCCTTACGTGCGGAGTTACTCTAAATGTTGGCTTTAAGGCCACAATAAGATAATTCATGCTCTATTTCATCAAGAATTTTGTTTCTGCAAAACATGGATGTCTTTGTTTTCCATAATCATCTGCGCAGTAAAGCACTCACTGTGAAGGGCCGTTAACAATCATTGAACTTTTCAACGTTTTAGAAAACATTCGAAATATGGTTTTTAAGCAATCAAAGAAATTCTAGAATTAATAGTAAAACAATATAAAATATGATTGTGCGTAGGAAAATTATAACATTGTGAAACTAGTTGAACAAACATACCACATCTGCACTGATATAAAACAATAACAGAAAATATAGCACGATCCAAAAAATTAGCAAATCAATCCTCTATGCAGCTCCAACCAAGTTGGTTTCAGTTTCAACGCAACTCAAATGCAAAACTTAAGGTGGAAGACAAGTTGTCAACCAGACTTCCCTTCTTGAATTAGATGTTCCATACTAATTTTAACCAATCAGGTAAAGTCCATGACTTTAGACAAACTGAAGAAACTCCTATGCTTTCGAAATCGGTAACTTATCAGTCCTTCCTGTTCTTTTGTGAAAAAGGGGGCAACGGCTGTATTAGGAACCTCAGGAAATTGAGTCGTGTGCAAAAGATAAAAAAAAAAATAGTCTACAAAGACACACCTCATTATATGGTACTATGATCTATTTGACCTCGAATGATTTGATTTTTGACAACCTTGTTGAATTTAGATGGTTTGTGGGTAATGTGGAGAGAAAAATATTTTCAAGAGTTTCCTGAAAACAAAATCGTGAAATCATGCATTCTATTGACCAATTATGTCCATCACTCTGGTTCCTGACTAAAAATAAATTGACACTTCCATAAGAGAAAGAACTTTTTCCTTAATAATCCAATACTAGATCGCTCTTATCAAATTCTTAATTGTTGCATCCCATTTCTGAAGTGCAACATATTCACAAATCGATAGCAGACGTTTTTGATTTTCCAACTTTGAACATCAAAATATTGAGGAGCTTCAATATCATTCCAAGAGTTAAAGGAGCATCATACATTGATGTAATTCTTTCAACCAACCATAAAACTCCTCTCACCAAAATATTTCGCATCTAAATATCTAATAATCCAACTTCCAAAATAAAATTAATGGGTATCTGATTATTAAGTTCCTTCAAACAAACAAAAAAATCGATGAACTATACTGTAATATGCAGGAGAGTTCATCTTGATTTTTCCCTATAAGCTACCTATTTCACAGATATGGATAAACATGCCTAGATCAAATTTCCAGTAAAACAAAGAATATATAAAAGTCAAAAACTTATTGAATGCCAAGAAAGTTTTTTTATTTATAGCAATGTTTATAAGATAAAAAAGAAATCTTTAAGTCCTATATACTTTCCAGTTTCCACGTTTGATTAGACAAGAACAGTGAAATGTTCTCAAAATTCAGATTAGGGATCCTGCTTATATGTTCCCAAATGCATTTCCAATTTATCTAAAATATAAAACTTGAAGAAGATATAAAGCACAACTCCAATCATATATATACATATAAAACCAAAATTGATTTCAACCCATTAACCGAAATGTCTTTCTTGTATATACAAAAAATCATACATGTTCTTCACACCAATAATGGTCAACAAAGCAATATCAAAAGCATTGAAATTTGAAAGAGAAGATACCATTAATCCTCTGATAGAAGTCATGCCACCAATCAACAGACCCTTCCTTCTCTGAAGACCCAGAAGCAGAACCAGAAGCATTCCCTTCATTTTTCTTGTCAAGCTTTCTCCTTTTCTTCAACCCTCTTATAGGAGCCATCAGCACTTAAAAATAAAAATAAAAAAACCCAATTTGACACAAAACTCAAAGAACCCACAAACCAGCTTCAAACAAAAACAACAAATAATTAAACTTATTTTTTTTGGTTTTGTTAGAATTCACACAAAAACCAATACCCCATTAATCATAACACAAACAAACAAAAGAGTGGATGTGGGAGATCATGAGACAATGATGAAGAGAAACAGTGGGTCGTGACATGCAGGAAAGCTTGTGGAAAGAGAAGGTTTTGTGAATGGTTAGACCGTGTTAAAAATGTTGTGTGTGTGAGATTTTTATGTGAGTGTGGGTTATCAAAGCATGCAAAACAAAATAATAAAAAGTGAGAGAGAGAGAGAGAGAGAGAGAGAGAGAGAGAGTGGTAAACGAAGTAGCAGATGAGAAATCGAAGCAACATATGTGGGTTGGTGTTTGTTTAAGACAATGTGGCAAGAAAAGACATGGACTCACTCACTTTGCCTCTCTCTCTCTCTCTGTTTTTCTCTAATTTTTGTAAAAAAAAATTATCTGACGGCTGATGGGACCTGCCGAAATCAAACCCTGCTGTGTGTTGGATGTTTGCTTACTAAGAATATGCGATCAAACACTACTGTGCAGTCCGAATGTTCTCGTATTAGAATTTTATGGGCAACAATGAAATAATATGTATTTGTCAAAGTTTAGGTCTAAGTGGATTGATGGAGATTGTGAAGCCTATGTAGAAGGAGTTTCATTTCTAATTATAATACTTTTTAATTTAGTAATTTATATATATATATATATTAAAGTTGTGAAATTTTAATGCAACTTATCTGAACGAGATAAGGTTAGTCCGGTGACAAACCGCTGACACATATACTATGAGGTGGCGAGTTTGAGTCTTCTTCTTCCTAAAAAAAAACCTAGATTTATTTAAGTACTAGTATAATATTTAAAAAAAAAAAAAAAAAAAAAAAATCAACTTTCTCATGCTTTTGTTGGGTTGTACTTGTATGCGAAGGAAAGGCCAAGTTGCAATGAATTGACAGAAAGCCATTTACTCTTTTGACTCATAAATTGGAAAAACAGGTAGAATTCATTATAGTGATGTTTAGTTTGGTAATTTTCATATTCAATCAATCGATCGTGAAGATAATTTATCTATATGTTAGTGGGAAAATAAAACAATTTGTTAATTTTAATGATTTATTTTGGTAATGGCTGAAATTAAAAAAAAAAAGTTTAAAAAAATTTGTGTGTATTGCACATCCATTCTTAGTAAAGTGATTATGTTCCGTATCACATTTGTTACAAGTGTTCAAATCTCACCTTTGCAATTTTCATAAAATATATATAGATTCATCAGAGATCTCTAATGAGGTCTAGACTCTAGATAAATAAAATAAAATAAAAATGATATGCACTGAAAAAAAAAAAAAAAAAAAAGAAGATCAAAGATAAATGTAGCTCAATTGTGTAAAATACATTTACACGCAAATTTGAATAATATATGAAATTTATGTAAATTAAAAAAAAAAAAAAAAAAAAAGGTTGTATGAGGTGATACAAACATGTGACATAATCAAACCTAATAAATATCATTTATCACCAAGTCACATTTATAAATAATATTATAAGTGACTTAATTATAATATTATTTGCAAAATAGTGTGTGGGAATCATGTCAAAAGGTATATTAACAAAAAAAAAGAAATGTGTCGGACAAGATGAGGTTAACCTAATAGTTTACCCTTCACATCTATGCTATGAAGTTATAGGTTTAAGTCTGTCTCCAACCAAAATCTTGAATTATTGTAATATTAAAAAAAAAAAAAAAAAAAAAAAAAAAAAACGCGTGTCAAGATGTATTAGAAACAAGGAATTGTTAAGCATGAAAAGGTACTTTATAAGATAAATTAAACAAGGGAGCTTAAGGGTACTTTATAATCTTTGCCTTTCTTGCAAGCTAAAAATGGTATATAATCTAACAAGCCAACTACAACTTTATAGAAATAGATCGAATCATAGATCCATGTTAAATTTATTTAATTATTTTTATTTTTTTAAGTCGTTTGACGGCCATCATGGACTGAGAAACAATTTTGTGCGTGGCACAAAAATTCGACAAATTTGGGCCGATTCAAGGTCGTTTTGGGCCGTATAGAATTGAGTCCATTATTAATTATTTAAAGAGTGGCGATGTTTGCACCCCTCTAAAACTGTATGTACACCCCAAATTTATATATTTTCAGAATTCCAAAATTATCCTTAAGTTTTTTTTTTTTTTTTTTTTTCAAAACTAAAATTATCAATATTTTAATTAAAAGATATTATTGACATCAACCAAAACAAACTTGACAGTCCAAACAAGAGCATCAGAGTTGAGTGCATATTGAGCCAATGTCGGATTGCAGCAAGCAAACAAATTTTCCTCTAAAACTCGAATTTCAGAGATGGGATAAAAGCCTCAACAAATTCTAAAATGTCAGAGACAAGGTCTCCAACTTCAGAATAGGGAGTTGACTTAGTTAAAACAAGATCCGAGGAAGGCAAACAACAGAATTCGCAGGTGAACATTGGCTTTCTTGCGTGTTTGCTTTCTGCAATCTGACTCCTCACAAACATGAAATAAACCTGTATCCATAGCATCTAGGCACAAAGGGACAACAAAACTAGAACCATAATCTCACCCTTGCAATCTCGAATACCAAATATTAAATAGTAGAGATCCCCAAACCTGGAAAAGACGGAGGAGAAGGTTGTCTAGATTTGAAAAGATGGAGGAGGCTACTACTTCCACTGTCAAAATGTCTAAGGAGAAGGCTATTGATGTGGTTTCTCCCATATTTATTTTTTATTTTTATTTTTCAAAATTAAAATAAAGGACATATTTGGTAATTTTTGGGGTGTTTTTACAAGATATAATCTTTTAAAAAAATTTAATGGGGTGTAAGTACAAAAATGGGTGTACATACGATTTTTTAGGGGTGTAAATATCGTCACTCTTATTTAAAAATTCGATAACTCTGGGCCATGCCCAAAACGGTGACTAAATAATGTAACATTCTGTTTTCTATGGGCTATAGATAAGCCCAAAGTAATTTTACGTGAAAACTCGTAAAGTATTATCTTTCAAAATTTTGAATATTTTTTTTTTCTCAATTGTCTAATCAAATTCTATATTATCTAATAATTTTAGTGTAATCCACACAATATATATATATATATATATTTTTCGAATTATTATACCTTTATTCAAAATCTTCAAGACAAAAAAGAACCAGCGTATATTTACACTAGTTTTATAACCATTCGATTCATCTAAAACGAGATTCGAAGATCATACTACAAGTTCACATAGCTGAATGGAGATCGGAGTATAATTTAAAGTTTATTTTTGAATTTAACATTTACATATGAAATGAAATTCAATAATAATATATCAATAAAGAAGAAATTTGTATTATATTAATTGGAATTATGTTGATTATTACTTAAAATTCACATCGGAATTTATGGTTAGTTGCCGGTGTAACGCAAAGATCTCCCTAGAGTCCAGGGGAGGCACGCACAAAAATCTGCAATACAAAAGGTCAAAAGCTGCACTTTCTTGGAGAAAGACAACAAGAGAACCTCGACCTCACCAAAATACATCACAATTCACAACACCCTATGGAGTCAAAATAGCTAACTTCCTCGTGAGCCTCGTGTGTGTGTGTGTGTCAACTGTGTGACTTGTGAGTGCATACTCGAAGACGATGAAACTAAAGTAGAAGGATAGCAAATACCCAGAAAATAAAAAAAAGTCCATTTCCCACCTCCCAAAGTCCCATCATTTTAGTCAAAAAGGACTCAATTAAAAAAAGTTGTGTCGAGCTCCAAAATAGCCAAAATTAGAGCAAAATTCAACCCCCACTAACACCAAACACCAAGGCACCATCGTCTTGCTTTCCATATTCCACAAACAGAGAGGCTTTTGTTTTACCTTTACAAGATTCCCCAACTGAGATCTCCTGCTTTTTGCTCTCTCTCTCTCTCTCTCTTTCTCACACACACCGTGCCGTTTCTTGCATTTTAGCTAACCTTATATTTCGCCTATGTTTCTCTGAAATCGTAGTCTCTCTCTCTCTTTTTTTTTTTATTCATTTACAATGCACATATAGCTGAGTTTAGACTTGGGGGCTTTTGTCCATATTTTGACTACTAACACTCTCTCCACAAGAAGCGACTACAATGTTGCTTTCTTTCTTCGTTGGCACTGCCTTTGGCCTTCTCGGTATGCATTTTGCTCGCACTACATCTACCTCTTTCTCTGCTGATTCCAACTTCGAGCTCCTGCACATTTAACAACATTGTATTCATCAGAAAAAAAAAAAAAAAACAAAAACAAAAAAAACTAATTCTCAAACCTAACACCGAACAATTCAGGGGTTTATCAGGATTTATCGATATCAATCACTAGACTGGGTTCTCAACAAGTCAACCCAACTAGCCAAGCAATAAGGAAGTAAATTTTTTGAAAAGTAATGTTTTGACTTTGCCTAGGTAATGATAAAGCTCTAAAATTTTGTCCCCACATGTACACTTAACTCTATTTTATTACACAACTGTCAATGGATTTATTGATTTCATTTACAAGCATGGACCACAGCATGGTGCAATGATAACATGAGAAATGGTTAGATATGGGTTCATTTATAATCTGAACTGCCAGCAATTAATATGATATGATCATAACTCATAACTTTGGACACAGTCACACAGTCACACAGTCACACAGTACTACTACAACATGGATTTGCTATCATTTCCAAGTGAAACTCAATAAATACATACCTGAATAGCTAGCTGTCTTTCTTTAAAAATCTATAAAGTACTACAAAATCATAAATCCACCATTCAAACACACCACAAATGAAGCTGCAAAAAGAGAATCAATAAATGTTTTCTTTTCTGACTTGGAATCCATGGAGAGAAGTTTGTGCAAGAAAGGAACAATAGGACATCACTTTGTGAGTAAAACAGATTGCACCTCCCCAGTGTGATTCCTCAAATCAACCTTTTACTTCCCTACAATCCTATTGTGGCCACGTATTAACGGGGCCACATGCTACTACAACGGTTCAGTATAATTACCGGGACGATTGATATTAACCGGTAACTATATAGATTCAACGTAGCTACTACACCGGTTCAGTATAATTACTAGGACGATTGACATTAACTGGATTTCTCCTAACTACCTGATAACTATATTGATTCAACATAGCTACTGACGATTGACATTAACCGGACCTCTCGTAACTATATTAATTCGGTATAGCTACTACACCGGTTCAATGTAATTACTAGGATGACTGACATTAACTAGATTTCAACTATACAGAAAACTCATCAGTCATCACCATCAAGTAAAATTAATTGACACTGCAATTGGTAAGCATTAACAGTAAGAATCTAACCAAATCCTGAAATGGGTCCTCCTAAAATATATAATTGTGAAAAATTTGTAAAAGGTGAACTGTATATAAGTGTCACTCTGCAGTCAATAGTTACGAAAATGGAATCTGTAAAAAAACCTGAAAAGCTAAACTGCAAATAAGACGAAAAATTGAATAAATGACAGAGAAAAAACAAATTTCTAGTCACTCACCGTTCTGCGTTATACGAATTCGATCTTTTCAAAGCTGGAGGTATCTCCTCTTTCTTCTTATTGGTCTCGATCAAGCTCCCGCTGAAATATTCCTTGTCTTCCAATATTACCCTCGAGAAATTCGAAATTTCCCTCCCTGTCCGCGCCTCCTTTTTGTCTCCTTCTCCACGTGGCAGCCTTGCTTTGTAGTGTCCAAGCAAGGAGAACCCTTGATCTTTTACTTGACTGGGCCCACAGTCCTTGAACGAGATCGAACCGCAGGATATCAACTGCATCAGGACCGTTGATGCCTTCATCCTCCCACTTGGATAATTATCCACCGTCCGATTCAAGTTGTCGTCGTTGCCGCTGTTAGGACACAATATCAGCCGTCCATCGGCTTTCATCAGGGATTCTAAGGTTTCCGGACTGGAATCGGACGGCGGAGGTGAAATCTCTTCCCTGCTCAGCTCGGTAGTCTGGTTCTCACACGATTCTTGACTTTGACTTTGACTTTGACTTTTCTCGTCATCTTCTTCTTCGACCTTGATCGGCCTTCTACGCCTTCTCTTATCATCCGTCTGAGTCGACGCGTCGGCCGCGAGTCTCCGAGTCGACTCGGAAGCTGGCTCGGTTTTGTAAACTTTGTACTCATTCAAATCAATAGAACTCCACGACTGGTTCCTCCGCCGAACGATCACCGGGAAATCCGAGGAGCCGTCTCCGGATTTCGTCGCTCGAAACGACGACGAAGACGACACCGCCGCCGTTTCCATAGGTTTCGAAATCAACGAAGAAGAAGGCTCGACGAGAAGCTCCGATCCTTTGAGAACGTACTCTTGTCCCTGAGCCGGATAGACGAAATCGTTCTCCGACAAGTCATGCCAAACGAAGCCGTTTTTGTAGCCCCTGAAAAATTAGACAATTGAATGTTGATGATGAATATCAGTACGTGTCAGTGTGTGATTGGTTGGTGATTACTGATTAGATTAGATCAGACGGTGAGGATCAAAACAACAGAGTAGTTACCGTTTAGAGGACCAGGAGTACTGACTAGCCATGCCTTGGCCTCTGAGAAGATTTAAGCGGTTGATAACATCTGAAAAAACATAAGAAATAAGTCATAAGATTTAAAGTTTAACTTTTTCCTTTTGCTTTTGTATATTTTTTTTTTTCAGTTTCTCGGCAGCTAAACAGAGTATTAAAAAGAAAGGGAAAAAAAAGGCTGTGAATTTGAAATTCAAACTTTTCATAGTTTACTTTACGAGACAACAAAAAGCACTTTTCAGTTTTGAGCTCAGCTTAAGCTTAATCAACCAGTTGGTATTCATGTTTTTCTCGGGAGCCAAAACTAAACAAATAAAAAATTAAACTTTCTCTCTGCAACTTTCTTAGCAACCAAACAGAGAAAGGAAAATTTTACCACTGAGATAGAGACCCTCAGGAGAGGTGAGAGGGACGTCCATAAAATGTGGGTGCTCAAGCTGGCCATTCCTGGACAAATAGTAAATAACAGGGACTTTTTTCTCGCCGCCATTACCAGTAATAGTACTATTACTGTTGTTGCACTTGTTCTTGTTAGGCGGTGGTTCAGTCCAGACTTTGGTTCTCTCTGGACTTCTCGTCTGCTGTTGATGATGATGATGGTGGTGATCTCTCCCTTTCGATTTTCTTGAAACCTGCAAATCCGTGGCTCTTCCTCTCGAACCCACCTCCATTTTCGCTCAAAACAACTTGGGGAATTCGAAGATATTTGGAAAGTGATGTAGCAGAGAGAGGGAGACAGAGAGAGGGTTTTGGATTTATAGAAGAAGAGAGTGTGAATGGAGATTTGTTTGTTGGGGACTTGGGGTTTTGGAGGAGGGAGGAAGAGAGAGAGAGAGAGAGATTTCAAAATGGGGATGCTGCAGACAACAGCTAACCAACAAAACAAGACTGTTTCTGATTTCAGTACTTGCCAGTCTTATACGGTTTTATTTTTGCATTATTTTATGGGGAAATTAAGATTTAATTAATTAATTAATTAATTAATTTTCAGTATTAAAAGGATTAAGGATCGGTGTTTATAGATGATCGGAATTCACGTGTGTCCCGAATATCTACTTTCAAACGTAATAGAGAAACTCCCCATGTAAGATGTGTTTGGTGATACTCGATGCGAGTCCTCATGTAAGTATTGTAAAATGTGTTCGGTGATATATTGTAAAATGGGTATGGCATTACTCAAGCCTTGCATTACTAACATGAAAGGGTATTACGGGTCCGTTTACTAACATGAGAGGGTATTACGGGTCCGTTTACTAACATGAGAGGGTATTACGGGTCCGTTTAGAAGAAACTCTTCGTGTAAATCTTTTAACCATAGAATTTTTTTTGTTTATACTGGAAAATTAAGATTTAAGAATTAAGAGGCATAAAGTTTATACTAGGCTCTACTAGCGGTGGCATTTTCTACACTTTTTTTTTTTTTTTTTTTTTAATGTAATCTTTTTGTTTCTTTTAAATGTTTGAATGTTGGTTTGGTCAGAGTTTTTTTATTTTTAAGTTTTGGTGCGATTAAGGTATTAATATATCCCAAACTTTGGTTTTTTCTCATTATGATTCTATGAGAAGTTTGGATTTTTGTAATTAAGTAATATTATAGGACGACCATTTTTAGATTTTAGTTTTTATTTTATAAATAAAGAAATGGTTATGTTCCCCTCTTTAGATCTAGTAATTTAAAATTCGAGAGTTAAATAATTTTATTTAATTAGATTGTTTATTTTATATTTTCTTTTCTTGATAATTAAGTTTAACTATTTGTTTATGTAACGAGGTTTAAACTTTAAATCAGAATATTATATTAATTTACCGTATTAATAAACATTTTTTGGTAAGACTAAAATCTAAATAAATGTAATGAGCAAGTTTTCTTATTAAAAAATTATAATCAGAAAGATATAATGGCATGGTTGTTGATTAGAGTACGTTTTGGAGAGCTTCTCAAATAGATCTTTTTGCAGTAAATCTTTTAGAAATAGATCTTTTAGAGGTAGAGCTTTTAAATGAAAGTCGTTGGTCGTTTGGTTGTCAATTAAAAAAAAGCTTTTTTAATGAGAGAATTACCAAAATACTCTAGTAAATATTAAATGATAGGGTTATATTGGAGATTTTAGTGTTATTAAAAAAACTTCAAAAGATCTACTTGAAAAAGCTTTAAATTTAGGCTTCTTCAAGTAGATGTAAAACAGCTTTTTTAATTATCTAAAAGCTCTACTGAGTGACAACCAAACGATGCAAAAAAATTTGAAAAGAGCTTTTTTAATTAAATAAGCTCTTTTAGCCAATAGACAAACTCTCCCAAACGGACACTAACAAGAACTTCAAAAATAAATAAATAAATGTAAACTTTTGTCGAAAAGATTGTCAAAATTTGTTTTCTGTTTTTTTCTAAAAAAAACATCCGCAATTATACAGTACATATCTAATTATGTTTGGGTCCTTTCCTATTTCTGATTTGTCATTTTGAATTATTGTTCCTTTGAAAAAAGACTAGACAGTAGACATGTAAACCAATAATTATTCACTTTGGAATAAAGGTGAGCAAAAACACTATGCAATATCAGAGAGTGGGTGAGATCCGGGGAGACCCTAAGGAATATCTGGGGAGGTATTCAGGGAATATCAGTAAGGCTCTGTGGTTTGAGGTTGAGGTGTGAGAGAGATTCCTAGAGAATATAGTTGTAACAATTTATCATATAGTGGAACTTTCTCTGTTGTCTTAATGGTCCGTGGAAATATATCTTGTGTTGTGTAATAGTTTATTTTCTCTCATCTTGTTTTTCTACTATAGACATTAATTGCTATGAGTTATAACACTTCAAATCACTACAAAAAAAGTGACATATAGTGACACATTTTTGTGTGACAAATTTCAAATGTATCACAATAGGTATTATTTTGTGACAAATTATATTATTTGTCATTATGTTTTGTTCAATTTAGACTTTTTAAAAAATAATTGTCACAATTAGTTAAAAAAACACTTGATAATTTGTGACAGATAATATAATTAGTCACAAAAATGACCCTATAAAAAAAAAGGAAAGATTTTATTTTATAAATAATTAGGTTTTTAAAAGGCATCAGAATCAATAAATTTTATTTTATTTGGAAGAGAAAAAAAAACGCCACAATCGTGGTGTTGTTATTTTTTTTCCTTATTTCATCTTCACATGTCTATTGGTTCTCCCTTTGTCACTGCCATATCTAGATTTTCTCTTTTCCTTAAATACACTTTTTAGATTTGAAACTATGATTTATTTGTAGAAGTCACCAGGATTGTAGAGAAAATTATGCCTTGATAGAAAAAGGTAAGCTTCTATTGATTTGATTTTTTTTTTTAAGGGTTTGTTATCTTTTACTTGTTTTTCAGGGTTGGAATTTCAAATTCGAGTTTCATATAATAAAAATTTTCTTTGAATAAGATATATATATTTTTTATGTAGAATTATATATATATATATATATATGTTTAGGGATGTTTCTTTATTTTAATTTTTTTCTCTTTTCCTTAAAAACACTTTTTAGGTTTGAAACCGTGTTTCATCTTTAGAAGTCACCAAGACCGTAGAGAAAATTTTGTCTTGATAGAAAAGGTAAGCTTCTCTTGATTTAATTTTTTTAGGGTTTATTTTCTTTTACTTGTTTTCAGGGTCGAAATCTCAAATTCGAGTTTCATATATTGAAATTTTCTTTTAACAAGGTATGTTATCTATAGAATTATATATATGTGTTTAGGAATGATTCTTAACTTTAATTTGTTTTTAATTTTTTTCAGGAACCCATAATTATTATTTCATGATTTATAGTTGTTTGTTCTTAGATTACATGATATTTATCAGTTGATGTGCATACTAACCGTTTGATTAAATGATTCTTATGGAATAACCAATTGTTTAATGCAGCATTGAAAAAACAAATTATATCTTATTGAGGTGTTAATAATATACTTTCTATTGCTGTTTGTATCTAGGCAAAAAGTTTATTCTAATCTTTTCATTTACGAAAGTGTTCTAGTATTGAGGCTTGAAGAATCTTCATTATGGTTATCCAAATATAATTAATGTAATGCATTTATCTCAAAATTTGTAGCAAATTGGTGTATGTACACTAACAATTTTGTAATATATATATTTTTTTCACTTTCTTTTTTCTTTCTCTTTTCTTTCTTGTGTTCTGATTATCAATTCCTTATTGTACTTTTTGTATTTAAGTTTTCTTGTAGTTAATAATAATTGAATGGACTATTATATTAACTTTGATTGAATTTATAACTTGTTATCTTCTTGTTAATTGTCACTAAATTTGTGTAAAACAAACATAATTTTCATATGGTTAACTGTCACTAGGTTTGTGTATAGTGACAATATTTAAATAATTAATTATCGATAAGGTTGTGTATAGTGACAATACTTAAATAATTAATTATCGATAAGGTTATGTATGGTGACATAATATTTAAATAATTAATTATCGATAAGGTTATGTATAGTGACAATACTTAAATAATTAATTATCGATAAGGTTGTGTATAGTGACAAAACTTAAATAATTAATTATCGATAAGGTTATGTATGGTGACATAATATTTAAATAATTAATTATCAATAAGGTTATGTATAGTGACATAATATTTAAATAATTAATTATCGATAAAGTTATGTATAGTGACACAATTTTTACATGGTTAATTATCATTAAGTTTGTGAATAATGACACAATTTTAAAATAATAAATTGTTACTAAGAAGATGTATAGTGACAAAATCTTCAAACAGTTAATTGTCATTATATATAATTTAGTGACACAATTTTTATTTTGTCACTAATTAAAATCGAGTGGTAATATGTCACTAAAAGTTATGATTCGTGACAAGTTCCAAAACATTGTCACAAATACTTTTAGTGACGGGAGCAAAAGTGAAGAATTGTTAATGACACTTTTTTTTATCACAATATTGAAATTGTGACAATTTCTTTACTTGTAGTGATAAATAATTTTTGTCACTATATGCCACTTTTTTTGTAGTGAATCTTCGATCAATCTCAATAAGTTGGGTTGATTTGTGATGGTTAGCGGAACCATTTTGACTCGATGATGTGAGAGGGTTGATTCGTGATGAGCATAGGCACATCACGAGTCAACTCACTCACCTCACCAAGTCCCCATTCCCATTTCGAGTTGGGTGATTATCGAGTCAAATGTGTTCCGTTAGGACGTTGAAACAAGGATTACCAAAATATGGATTATGCATTGGTTTTGAGAATCAAAGATCAAAATTTTCTAGGTATGGACAAACACCAATTTAAAAGAGAGGAGAGAAGCTTGGTACAAATTGAACAAGTTAGAAGAAGAAAGATTTTTTACTCAATGAACAATGCAGAAACTGAAGTGCTGATTTTAGCAAAAAGCTAGAAAACTCTATTTATACTATAATTCTCACTTAAAAATCTAAACTAATTTTGACTGAACACCCTAAATAAACTTATAGACTAATTCAACTTTCCTGACTGCTAAGAAAAAATCGGTTAATTGAAGGATGGATCAAGCAAACAACTTTAAGAATCTTCTGTAAAATAAAATAAGAGAAAGTATGAAAATTCCGGCAAATGGGTTGCAAAGAAACAAGACAGGTTGCTGGACATGAATCTACTTGTGAGTTGAAGAGATGGTTATGTTCAAACCTTTGTTTTTTTTTTTTTTTTTTTTTTTTTTCATTCATTATGATTCTATGAAAGGTTTGAATTTAACGTGGTCTATCATTATGATTCTATGACCCTTTAACGTGGTCCGTCAATACCTACAGGCTACGACAAACATTTCATGCCTAATTTAGAATAAAATTAGATAAGATGATGTTGGTCCGGTGGTAAAACCTCTCCTCCATCCTCTAAAAAAAAGAAACTTTAAATTTATATAATAGTGTAATACTTCACACACATACTTACAGAAATTTTATTATCAGTTTAAACTGACAAAAGTTATATCAGTTTCTTGCATGTGGGCCATTGGATTTAAATACTTTGACTTGCCTGTATGCAATTGTCAATCAAAGTATTTAAATCCAGTGGCCCACATACAAGGAACTGATATAACTTTTTTTCAGTTCGAACTGATAATAGAAAGATTGTACATACTTATTAACACTATGTTTGATAGGAGGGAGGGAAAGTATGAGGGATGGATGAATTAAGATGGAGAGAAAGTAGAAGGGATAGAGATGATAACATTTATCCTTCATGTTGTTTGGTATTGAAAAGAGAGTTGAATGGATGAATTACTATTTAATTTGTAAAATTACTACAATATCCTTAAAAAAATTAGAGGGCAATGAAAAATTGGAGGGCATTATGGTCATTCCCCTCCAGTCTTCTCTCCCTCCTTTCTCATCCACCCATCATTGGGCTAATTTATTTTGGTGGGCCAAGATGGATCACATTTCCCTCCTCTTATCCCTCCAACCAAACAAGGGATTGAAGCTCTCCCTCCAACCCTCTCCCCCTTCTATTTCTCTCTCTTACAAAATACAGCGTAAATGTCACAATGAGACTCAAACCTCTACCATTAATCGTGAGGATCGAACCGACGAGGCACACACAACTTGAATCGAAAGGACAATTCTGCGTGCCACTTTGAAATTAAACTTAGACCACGTTATATTATATGCTACTTGTGACATTGAAAACGACTAAAGATTCCCTAAATAATTCAAAGACATGTCTCTCATCAAGTCATTATTTCTAACACTTTCACTTTCTCTAGAATTCAAAAACTTTCCAAGAAACTTCAAAATCATCCAAACCAAAACATAAGGAGCCGAGAGTTGACTTGCAATTTCTCCATTCTTCAATAAATAGTCCACACCTAACTTTGACTATATAAACCAACGATCACGTAATTAATTAGAATAACATCTTTTCCAAACCTGAAAATGAAAGAGTGGACCCTACGTCGTCCACGTGGCAGCTGTGATCAAAGAGCAGTTGACTACCTTAACAATCCATCAGAAAATTTCAGTGATAGAGACCCAATGATGGGCAATGACAGACTGGACAAACCAAAAGAAAATCATTTGATCAGATTGATTAAAACAAAACGGACGGTCCAGATCAGTAGGCGACATTGTAATACGGTACATTGTGATCTCCAAGTAGATATAGCCAAATCTTTTAGGTACGTGTCTTCTAGTTCTCCTTTCAGTCAATCAATTCATGTTCATAGTTTCACAGACACATATAATGAATTCCTATTTGATTGATTTGAATATATTCTTACCTGGAATTTGAAAATTCATATCAAACAATAGAAAAAAGATTGTGTTCCCATTTTTCTCCACACGTGTCAATGAATTTTTTTTTTTTTAAGTGTTAAGAATTGAAATTAAAATACATAATTCTACTATCTATAATATATATATATATATTTTTTAAGTTGACCAGATATATTGATCAACGGTAAGTTCTTTGGGCCATTGGAATCGTGGGTTCGAGACTCTTAAGTTTTTTTTTTTTTTTTTTGGTTTACACCATCCGATTTTCGGGTGGAGCGGATCTACCATACGGTGCAATCAGCTCAAACCATACCCCGACTAATCCGGACTCACACCGGGTCGGCCCACTAAGGGGTAAAGTGCTCCCAATATGTGTAGCTCCGTTTACAAGGGGAGTTGAACCCACGACTCTGCTTAAGGGATGAGAGCGCCAAACCACTCACACCAACACATGATTGGTTTAAGTTTTTTTTAATCCTAAATTAACTCTAATAGTTAAGAAAAAAAACTTGTTTTATTGGTATAAAACAAATACAAACTTCGTACTATATATATTATTAGTTTAATAAATAAAATTCAAGAGTTTTATCAGACCTTTGTGAGTAGAATAAAGCTACTCCAAGTAATCACAAGAATAATTAAAACGATATATTTTGTTGTGTACAAAAATAATAAAAGATGGTATGAAAAATTTCATTCGAAATCACAAATTTGTCCTTATTATATAATTTCACATATTGTAATTTTTTTTTGTTGACTTAATGGTGCGAATGCCTCGTGAATTACAGATATTTCCTCTAAATTTTTAAAATAGTCACTGAACCCTCTAAACTCTCCTTTACTTTTCACCAGCTTGTTTTGCCCCCACCCCCCCTAAGGGGGCACCTATAGAAGGGTTGTGCAAAGAAAAGGAGAGTTCAAGGAATTTAGTGACCATTTTTACTCTTAAGAATTCATGGGGCATATTTGCGATTCGTGAACAATTTAGAGAGTAATCGTACTAAGTCTCTGATAACGATTTTCATTTAGTCAGACAATATTTCATGTTTGAATTGTCGCCACTGTAAGTAGTATACATGAAAAAATCAATTCAAACACAGTTCAATGATAACGACTTTCGTTCAATCGGACAATATTTCATGTTTGAATCGCCGCCACCGTAAGTAGTATACATAGAAAAATTAACTCAAACACGTAACACAAGTATTCATCCCCTCTATACCACCAAAACCCTCCTGGATTGAAAATTCTCCACGGTTGGTCAATCAATACAAATTCCATGTAGATCATAAAATTGGACGTGTTAAATTTGATCAAGAAAGGAAGGAGACCATGGTGTTTTGATGGAAGGTTAGTGTATGGAAACTGGTCGGTAGTCCAAGTTATCGGCAGTCCAAAGCAGACGTTTGGATTTTATATGAAGATTGAAGAAGAAAAAGAATAATAATCAAAGTCCAAAGTTTCCACGCTTTTCCATGCAGCATTAAAACCCAAAAAAATTCCACGTGCAAGTGTACGCGTTTTGACTTACAAGGCCACGACGCAGTCGGCCCATTAAAAGTGTCTCTATATGTGGAAAACCTTAATTATTTATCATCGACAACAAGGACCTTTCAAACTCTTTGATCTTTATTTCATATTATATATGATTTTTGTGATTGTTTATGCACCGTCGATGCACAAGAGACTGTACTCATAGAATCGTAATAAAATAATAATAATAATAATAATAATGATGTTGATCTCACGAAATAAATGAGATCGTGTACTTCATATGCGATCTGGATATATATCTAGAAAAAAAACTCTTCAAATAGACCTATAAAACGAGTATCGTAGAACTCAAATCCGCAGTTATTAATGTAAAAGGAGATGTACACCACCTAAGTTAAGATGGAACATGGAGAACTGAAAAAGTGTCATGGAGTTTCTTTTTTTTTTTTTTTTTAATTTTATTTTATTTTTACAACTTATAAATCTCATCGAGGTATGTCCTAACTCCTACATATTATATTATAGTTGGAAATTTATCTTAACCAACGTAAGTTTTTGGGTTAAATTATTCTTTACATTGTATTAAAGTCGTGAAGGTCTTCCATTCAAATCCCCTTGTTCTTTAGATTTTTTTGTTCATGGCACACATTACATGGTAGGACAGTCTAACATATTTTCGTCGTCTGTTTTGTGTAAACTAACAAATCCCATCAATTTATTTCTTAAACAACGTACGTAGTTCTTAATTATCAACTTGAACTTTTGTATGTAATGGCTGTTGGCCATTTTTTTTTTTTTGGGGAATGCTATCTACCTTCCCCATTTGCCTTTCCCATTTACCTTTCCCACTCATTGTTTGACACGTGTACACTTTTTCATTTAATAAAAAGCTCTAACTTTTTGCTACAAAGCTTATTTACATATTTATCCCTTATTAATGAAATGATAAAAACAACCATCAAGGGTAAATATGTAAACAAGCTTTGTAGTAAAAAGTGAGTGCTTTTTATTAAATGAAAAAGTGTACACGTGTCAAACAATGAGTGGGAAAGGTAAATGGGAAAGGCAAATGGGAAAGGTAGATAGCATTCCCCTTTTTTTTTTAAGGAAAACTATTAATATTGTGGTAGCCAAAAATGGTCCAACGGCCCAACATGCCAAGGCCCAATCTCTACCAGTCTAACCCAGGCCCATTGTGTTGGGTCGATCCAAACACAGCTGCCAGCTAAAGCTACCGTTGAAGAATCATTCAAAATGAACAGTTACGAAACAAGATGTAACTGCCCATTGAGAGGAAATCTCTCCTAGAATCACGTCCACTATCAAGTGCAGATAGTGGGCGTTGGAGCCAAGATGCCTAGTATAAATAGGGGAGGCCTCCTTCACTAAAGCTCTCTGATTTTTCTCTGAACAAAAGCTTGTTAATTGCGTATTGAAGCTCTGATTCTAGGAGTATTCCGATCATTGGAGTTCATTCACCATCAAGTCACGATTGCTCAGCCCAAGCATATCTAAGGCTAAACGATCCAAACACACCACCTTCATTTTTATTGTGTTTTATCTCTGTTTTAACTTTTCTTGCAGGTTCTTGAAGGAGACGACATCCCTTTATTCGACAGACCAACATCTTTTGCAGGTCTA
Organism: Acer saccharum; assembly: GCA_030490815.1. NCBI lineage: Eukaryota > Viridiplantae > Streptophyta > Magnoliopsida > Sapindales > Sapindaceae > Acer > Acer saccharum. The sequence goes on along the minus strand of CM059868.1, from coordinate 50,024,905 downwards.
TAGACAAGACGACATCCCCCCACTCGACAAGCTCAACCAAGTTGCCTTGGGCCTAACACAAATCCGACCCGATCCACATCAACCGTAGGTCGACCCTCTACAAATATATTGTAAAGTGGGGTGTACATTACTCTCTCTATATATGTATATCTATTGTCAGTTCGTCCTGATATAAAATATATCAATACGAAGAATGTGGACCATTAGATTTACATGCTTTGACTCAAAGTGTATGCATTTGTTAAAACTTTTCCATAATCTATGGTCCACATTCTTCGTCCAATATCAGGATGAACTGACAATAGAAAGACTATATATATATATATATATATATATATATATACGGTCCCGATCCACTGATATAACTTTATCAGGATGCACTGATATAACTTTATCAGGATATTGAATATGAGCCACTCATTTATAACAGTGATTTGACAAGTGCATACATACCAAGTCAAAGTATGTAAAACGAGTGGCTCACATACATTCAATATCCTTATATAATTCTATCAGGATGCACTGATAGGATAATTTCCGTATATATATATATATTATAAAGCCTCTTTTAATTTTGTATTTTACATTTTACATAAAAAAGAAAGAAAAAAATGCAGACACGAGAAAAAAGAAAAGAAACAGAAACACATAACATTATCTCTCTCTTTCTCACAAAGGAAATAATAATTAACACTAAAAAACTACTCAAAAAAATTATTAACAATAAAAGTGACAGAAAAATGAAGAAAGATGTAGAAAGATGTCTTAAAAAAAAAAAAAAAAAATCCACGAAGCAGATCTGCATATATATTTTTTCGTGGCTGTTTATTTGTTTTTCATTTTTTCATTTTATTTTATTTTAAGTAAATTAAAGATAAAATAGTCTTAAGACTGAAAAGTTTTGAATTTTTATCTGAAGACTGAACAATCTTGAATTTTACTCTTCAATAGGAATTGAGTTCTGACTACTTAATCAAACCTTAAAAAGGCCACATTCACAGCAAATGATGCGCAAATTTCTAGTTATTAAAACTGTAAAATAATATTTGGGATTTTATTATATTGGGCAGCATAATACAAATACATAAGTTTAGTTAATAATCCTAGCACCATATAGAGGTTACAGCACTGTTGCCAGCTCTTGCATTTGACAAACAACATTTCACATCGTAACTTAACGGTTTGAGGTTTACCTCTCTTCCAGAGAAAATTTTTTTCCATGGATCCGTCTCACATCTGATGGTGGTGAGATGAACCAATGAAAGTTTGCCGGCCACATGGCAAAACTATTAAAACAAAACTTTATTTATCCGGTCTGTGGAATTGATCAATTGCATAGTGCCACGTGGTACAAAAAAAAATGATATGGATCTCAATTTTTTTGCAATTATTTTGAAAATAAATCTCTCTAATCCCCTTCCTCAGTTTTTCTCCCTCATCAGATTTTCATCTACAAATTCCATTAACTTCTTTTTCTTCTAAGAGCATGTTTACTAATCAGGAATGGATGGAATCGAACTTTAACTTCTCTTTCTTCTAAAGGTATGTTTACTAATCAGGAATGGATGGAATCGAAATTAAGTTTCACTGGAAATGGAATGGAGGGGAATCAGAATCAAGTTACTAAATTACATTCCAGTGTTTACTAACGATTTTGGAATTGAAAACATAATCAAATTTATTTCATTTATAGTGTTTACTTAAACTAAGGAATCAGAATGATACATAATTGATTACAAAAATACCCTTGTGTATAAAACATGATGAAATATATCTTACTCATAACACTATAATTATAATAATTAGCATTTTATATTATAATATTTGAACTAATTAGATAAAAAGCTATTGAGATAACTTTATTATAAAAAATAAAAAAAGAGAATATATATATATATATATATATATATATATATATAAAAAGAGATATTATTTTTTTGAAAAGTGCAATAGATATTTTTAGTTCATAAATGGCATTGTAATATATATATATATATTTAGGAAATAGGGGGAAATAGCACCAAATTCCACTAGTTTTGTGGTAATATCACCAAGTTATTAAGTGTTGTGGAAATAGTACCAAAGTATGTGATCTACCCAAATTGCCTCTCACTTATTCTTTCTTCCTCTCTCTCTTTCTCTCTTTCTTCTTCTCTCTCCTTTTTTTTTTCTTTTCAAAAACCTCCATTGATCCATCAATGGAGATCAAAACGACCTCCGTCGAAACGGTTGACTTCCTTTGATGGTGATCAAAACGACCTCCACTATTAAAAAATTTCTGGAAATAAGTCTCAGGTAGGTCACCCGAGACTTATTTCAAGCTATTTCTAGCTACCCGAGACTTATTGCAAAATAACCGAGACTTATTTCCAGATTTTTTTATTATAATGGAGGTCGTTTCGAAGACCTCTAATGGAGTCGACCGTTTCGACGGAGGTTGTTTCGACAGAGGTCATTTTGATCTCCATTGATGGATCAATGGAGGTTTTTGAAGGAAAAAAAAAAAAGAGGAGAGAGGAAGAAAGAGAGAAAGAGAGAAAGAGAGAGAGGATGAAAGAATAAGTGAGGGGCAAATTTGGTAGATCACATACTGTGGTGCTATTTCTATAAAACTTATTAAGTTGGTGACTTTTCCATAAATGGCTTTGGAAAGAGTGCCATAAAAAAATGCCTCTCTCTCTCTCTCTCTCTCTCTATATATATATATATATAAATTTTTTATAAATCACACGCTAGAATAATATAAATTATTAATTATGTAAACCAATATGAAGATTAAAAAAAAAAAAAGCAAACCAATATGATTTACGTAAATAAGTAAATTAAAAACAAAAATCAATAATCATGAAGAGGACGATTTTTTTTTAAGTGATGATATTTTAGTAAATATATCATGAATTCCTTTCTCAATCAAGAAAGAGAACTTGATTTATAGAGTGGGTGTGAGGAATCAAGTTATCTTTCTATTAGAAACTTAATTCCTGATTTGTGTGAGTGAGGTCCACAAAATTTAATTTCCTAAAATTTTAGTAAATAGTGGAATTCAAAAATTAGGAACTTAATTCTCTTTCTTAAGTAAGATTCCTCATTAGTAAACACGCCATAAGATTTCAATGGTAACTTCTGTTTCAACAAAAATAAAAGAATAATAGCAAATTCCATTCTTTCTTTTGTTAAAAAAAAAAAAAAAAAATCTCTTTCATTTTATTATTATTATTTTCTTTTAGTGAAAAATTTATATCTTTTTATTTAATAATAATAATAATAATAATAATAATAATAAATTAAAAGATTTATATCTTTTCCATGCAGAGGACACCAAACCCCAAGTCTTTAGTTCACAAACACAAACAATTTACTATTAATCCATTCTTAACTAATAATTCATACTCTTTTATAAAAAATGAAAAATAATTATATGTATTTTTTTTGCTTTTTTTCATGATTACATGAAGTTGAGATGTGACTGTAAGTAGAATATTAGACAAGACAATTTGAGAAGAAAATGAATATCAAAAACTAGAAAAAAAAAATGATTTGGGAAAGAGATGGTTGTGAGCTTCTGACGTGTGTTGGGAGGGAAGAAACAAAAAAATTCAAGAAGATCGAAGAATAGTGGACAACTAGAAGAAAAGAAATTGTATGCTAGGGTTTTAATTTGCCACATGTCACTAAGTAATTAGGAAAGAAAAAGTAAAGTTTTGTTTTAACATTTGTGCTATGTGGCACTCTTTCATTGGTCTGTCTCACCACCACCATCAATTGTGAGACAGACCCATGGAAGATTTTCTCTCAACGAAAACCCGATCCCAACCCTAGTATAGAAAAGTAAGAAAATCATGCCGTACTTCGATTTTCGCTGCTTTCCATTGTATTCTTCCTTGTTTACCACGATTTTACTTCAATGGGGTAAACTTTGATCTTCACTTCACTACCCTCTTCACTATTCACCACGATTTCAAACAAATCTATTAAATAGTTGGAGTGTTATAATGTTATAATAGTACTTGAAGTGTTAAATAATAGTTTCAACTAATTAATGTTAAATAATAGTATTTTTTTTTTTAATGACAAACTTTATTGAAGATGCCTACCAAAGGCACAAGCGAAAAGCTACAAGAAGCCCAACACCCCTACAAGCAAAACCACAAACGCATTACAAAGAACAAGAGATAAGTAAAACAGAACCTTAGCCCAATAGCAGACGTACAAAAGAAAAAGCATGAAACCTAGACCTAACAACAAGACACAAAAAGCAAAACAAACACCGGCCTAGAAAAGCCCAACAGACACGCCAGCCTACCAACCTAAACCCAAATAAATAGCGGTAAAACGTGATAGCAACACTAAGACGCCAAAACTAAGCAAGCAACCACAAACAACCAAGAACACATCCACGCTCAAGCCATCAACACAGAGGAACTCCAACAAAACTGCCCTACACAACAAAACAAATAGAAAATCTACTAAACTTTTGCTTTTTTCAGTCTACCCAATTTTGAGCTCTTCTTTACAGTCGCTAAGACTTCAACCATCCCCACTTCCTTGCCTTCAAAATCAAAACCCAACGCTACCCCAGTCTCAATAACCTTAGTTATTTCCTCCTCTAAGTTCTAAGACATATTGAAATTATTATTGGAACTCCTTGTTTTCATTCCATGACCCTTTATCGCAAGACGAAGCAAAATATGGATCAACAAGCCCAACCCCTCTCTCAGAATTTTTGACTTCTTTCACCTCTATAGAATGAATGCAATTACCTGGCCCAACTTCATTTATCCTATCAATATATCCACCATTCAAAGTCTAGAAATCAGAAAGATGCCCTTCTAAGATTACAATTTCTTTTGAACCAGACCTTGACTCAATTTTTATGACTTTTTCAGCACTGATAGCTTGGTTTTCCTTCAAAGACAACTTGGCGTTGCAAGAGGAGCCAATATTAGGCTTCATTTTCAATGAACGAGGCCCGCTTCCGTTGTCTTTGTCTATCTTGGACAACACACCAACTACACTACCCAATATAAGCTTGGAAAGGCAACCTGAAACCACTTTTCTCATCCTACCCTTACCATTATTACCATCTTTGATAATGTTTGATCTTTTTGATCTGAAAAGAAAGAAGAAATTTTGCAGACCACCTTCTTAACTAAAGAGTCCACACTTTCCATACCTTGATTATATTTATGTTTTGTCTGACCATAGTTTAAGTGTTAAATAATAGTTGAAGCTAATTAATGTTATATTTGATTATAATTAATTTCTTATATTTGTTCTCACTAATCAAATAATTTAACATAATTTTTTATATTTATGTTTTGTCTGATTATATTTGAAGTGTTCTCACTAACCTAAAATAGTTTCTTATATTTAAAATTGTTGTATATGGTCCTGTATTCATGAATTTTCAAAAGCATATACACTTTTTCCCTATTCTTTCTAACTTTGTTCTTGGTTTTCAGATGAAAAAAATATTTAAGGTTTTAAACCTTCATCAATTCACTCGAGCGTTTTTCAAAGAGAAACATCTCTCTAAGAACCCATGCAGATTGTTGTGTGTCGATCCATCACCTTAGCAATAACCCATGCATCTTCCTCGGTTCTTTCTTCCCCAACTCCCCCAAGAAAGGGCTAAGGAAGGTGCATCCTCAATCAAGTTATAGTAGAACTGCATAACATTGTTCGTCAAGGCCGAATTGAATCTTTTTTTTAAGTAAGAAAATCTGAAAGATCTATCCACTATGGTATTCAAGGGCTTTGCATAACCTTTCACAAACTTCTTTACAATGTTGGTGGTGTTTTGTTCATTGATGAATGCACACAAGACCTCCTCGAATTCATCGGATTCCTCAAACTCCATATTATCAATGAAACATTCACTCATTTGCATGTTGTCTTCAAATCAAGTTGGGATGGTAATCATCGATGACCATTTAACAAAATGGAACTTTTTGAGATCTTTATACTTAAGGGGAGACTGCAATGATATTGAAAGTGGCAACGCCCTAATCTTTCGAAAGCTCAAATTCACTGATGTGGTGATGAAGGATCCAAAAACATTATGCAATCAATTTATGAAGATCATAAAGAACCACAATATCAAGGGTGTGTAAGTTGGTATCAACGAGCCTAAATTTGAAGACATTGTGCAAATGAGTGAAGGTTTCATCGATAATATGGAGTTTGAGGAGTTTGAGGAATTTGAGGAGGTCTTATGTGCGTTCATCAATGAACAAAACACCACCAACATTGCAAAGAAGTTTGTGAAAGGCTATGCGAAGCTCTTAGATACCATAGTGGACAGACCTTTCAGATTGTCTTACTTAAAAAAGAGATTCAATTCGGCCTCGGTGGGTAATGTCATGGAGTTTATTTATTTATTTATTTATTTATTTTAATAGCTAAATTTATTACTGAAAGCCAAACCAAGGCAAAAGAAAACAACAAAAGAACAAGCAGATAAATAGTCAGACCAACAAGACAAAACAAAACGCAAACAGGCAGAAAAAAGAACTGGAAAATCAGAAGCCAAAAATTGAGGTAGTGTGACAAACTTTTTTTCGACTATTTTCTTGAATTGGACAAGAACGATAGTGAATGGTCATGCTTACTTGATGATTCTTTTTTTGGGGAGTTGGGGAAGAAAGGGTCAAGGAAAATGCATGTGCCCTTGCTCGCTGATCTTTGTGAGAACATCAATATATGGTAGGGATTTTATAACGCCTTTTTGAGAAATTAACTCATGTAATATATTTTTGATTTTACATTTTACCGGACATGGTTTTTGATGTAATGGCTTTTAATTTTAGCTTTATGACTTTTACTCAATTACTGTCATATGGCAAGAATCCATACGTCTTCATCGGCCCTTTCCTACCCAACTCTCCTAAAAAATAAAAAAAATAAAAAAAATAAAAAAAAAAAACCTCGGGTAAGCATGATCATTCATTATCGTTTTCTTCCAATTCATGAAAACAGTTAGACAAAAGTTTGTCGCGTGCTGTCTCAATCAAGTCATAGTAGAACTCTATCATATTGCCCGCCGAGGTCGAATCGAATCTTTTTTTTAAGTAAAACAATTTGAAAAGTCTGTCCACTATGGTATCCAAGAGTTTCACATAGCCCTTCACAAACTTCTTTGTCTTGTTGGTGGTGTTTCGTTCATTGATGAATGCACATAAGACCTTCTCGAATTCCTCAAATTCCTCAAACTCCATATTATCGATGAAACCTTTATTCATTTACACGTTGTCTTCAAATCAAGCTGGGATGGCAATCAATGATGACTATTTAACCCAATGGAACTTTTTGAGAGCTTTCTACTTAAAGGGGAACTGAAATGATGTTGAAAACAGCAACGACCTAATCTTTAGAAAGCTTAGATTCATTGATGTGAATGATGTGGTGATGAAGGACCCAAAAATAGTGTACAGTCAATTTATGAAGATTGTAAAGAACCACTATATCAAGGGTGTGTAAGTTGATACCAACAAGCCTATATTTGAAGATAATGTGCAAATGAGTGAAGGTTTCGTTGATGATATGTAGTTTGAGGAATCTAAGGAATTCGAGGAGGTCTTATGTGCATTCATCAATGAACAAAACACCACCTACATTGCAAAGAAGTTCATGAAAGGCTATGCGAAGCTCTTGGATACCATAGTGGACAGACCTTTCAAATTGTCTTACTTAAAAAAGAGATTCGATTCGGTCTCTGTGGGCAATGTGATGGAGTTCTACTATGACCTGATTGAGGTAGTGTGACAAACTTTTTTCCGGTTGTTTTCTTAAACTGGACAAGAATGGCAATAAATGGTCATGCTTACCTAAGTATTCTTTTTTGGGGGAGTTAGGGAAGAAAGGGCCGAGGAAGATGCATGTGCCCTTGCTCGCTGATCTTCATGAGAACAACAATCTCTGGGAGGGATTTTATAATGCCTTTTTGAGAAATTAACTCATGTAATGTCTTTTTAATTTTACAATTTAATAGGGCATGGTTTTTGATGTAAAGGCTTTTAACTTTAGCTTTATGACTTTTACTCCATTACTGTCATATGGTGTCTATTTGTTTTTGTGAGCAAATATTAACATAGAATCCAAGATCACTATAAAAGTATCTAACCGGTGATATTTGTGATGTTTTGTTTGATTTTGCTTGATTGTTGGTTATTGTATGATGACCTCAATTTGGAGTGAGATTGATTCATGCAAAATCAATAATTTTGTTGAAATTTGGTTCCTATTTCTCTAGTTTTTGGTAGCTAGAGAGTGATGTTTTCAATTTTAGATATTATATAAGGGTGATGATAATTTGGTATTGAATGTTGTTGGTGGAATGGGACTGAGAGCATAAGGAGTAAAATTCAAGAGAAAATACATGGTTGTGGTTATGATGCCCATGTCACTATGGTTCATGGTTGTGTGCACTGTTTTGTTACCTTTTATGTCAACGTCAGTGTTATCTTTAATGTCAACATTAGTGTTATTTATCATGTCCACATCGTCCACATCAGTGAATTTATCCTTCTTCAATGCTAGGCCCTTGCTGCTTTCAATAACGTTGAGACCGCTCTTTAAGTACAACGATCTATTTATTAAGGTGTTTATATCAATTAAAGAGAAGAAAAAAAAAGATGAACACAAATCAAATCGTTTGTTTTTTTGTCTGAAGACTGAACAATCCTGAATTTTTCTGAAAGTTGAATATGGACTGAAATTTGAACCCGAATGACATGTTTTTTTTTCTCACATCTGAATGTATTGTCAACATGTTTGTTTTTTAAAATAAAATTGTCTGAAAACAAGTAATTTTACATTTATACCCATGCTAATTAAAAGATGTAATTTAACATGCATGTTCTTATGCAAACAAAGTTCAATTGAACAAAACAAAAAATTCATCAAAGAATATAATTTTGCATGTTATGTAAACAAAGTTCAAGTTCAATTTATTATCAAAAATAAAAATAAAAAATAAAAATAAAAATTCAAGTTATTTTGTATGTTGTCCACGTTTCTGATATATATAATTAAGGAAACCATTTTTGTTTTTTTGGTTTCCTAGATCATATGCACCGGAAACGAAATAATAAAAAAAAAGGATATTGATTTTTTTAAAAAAAAAATAGGTTTCTGAGTTATATGCATCATTCTCTATGAGAATTGATTATGGTTTTTCTTTCTTTCTAAAAGCCGTTTAAAATAAGAAATATGTTAAAAGAAAGATCTTTATACCATATCAAATTAGGATAAATTTGGATTTTTTTTTTGGGAGAATAGACTTAAAAGTGAATATTTTAATTGTAATCCAGTTATTTGGAATTAAGTTAAAAGTCGGGATTTCTTACTTTATTTTTTGATATTTTTAAGTTGTTTGACCACTTATAAAAATAAATAAAACAACTTAATGAGTTCAATTTAGACCAATTCAGTTTTAGGTGGAAAAAACAAATGACCCCTTAATGTCAATTCTTGGAATATATATTTTTTTAAGGCATATTTGGTAATGTGTGGGGTATGTTTACACGATTTTACATTTTTTTTTTTTAACGTGGTATATATACAAAAAGGGATGCACATATAGTTTTTCAGGAATACAAATATCGTCAGTCCATTGTAAATTTGTGTGTATATATTATCTATACAATCTTTATAAAGTGGATGTCCTTAGAAACGTCTGAGGTGGATTTAGTAAAATGTTTAAAAAATATTTCAGTGTTGGGCCAAACTTCATGTGATAGAAGTCCAATGGGCTCGTTAGTCTCGAGTAAGCTATTCCTTTATTTGAGGCCCATCTATATCGCCGAAAATATTATGAGTGACGACATCTGCACCCCTTGAAAATTGTATGTGTACCCCATTAAATTTAAAAAAAAAATATTAGATTTTATAAACACACTCCGCACATTACTAAATATGTCTTTTTTTATTAAAAAAAAAAAAAAAAAAGAAGAAGAAGCAAATGCTATAATAAATACTCTCTCTTCATCGCACACTCATCTAGTCACCTGTCTCCGGTTCTAATGAAACTCATATGCAATAGCTTAAATTCAGACACCATTTTATGAAGCATGTTTGGTGGCCGGTTCTTCTGAAACTCCTCCATCTTTTCAGGTTTCTTTAATAATTTTTTTGTTACTTTTCAAATTTAGTTTGGTTAGTAAAAAAGAAAATTATAATATATTTTGATTAAAACATTGATAATTTAATTTAAGGATAATTTTAGAATTTAAAAAAATATATAAATTTAGGGTGTAAATACAGTTTTAGAATGCTGCAAATATTAGAGCTCAAATGTTATCTTCAATATTTAGATCCATTTGAGAATACCATGCTTATTGTTTAGCTCCAAAAGTGTATTTCCATGTAAAATTATTTACAAGACTAATTTTAATTTTATTTTTGGTTTAAAACCTATGTTGTGCGGACACAGACACGGCAACACGACAAGATATGATACGGCGATACGGCAAATCTCTAAAAACTAGGATTAGGATACGTTAGGATATGACAATTAAAGTAATATATTTTTTTTGAAAGCTTTTGCCATTGGTAGGATTTGAGCCACTGACCTGTGAGTCATTTGTCCAAGTCCCAAGTTCATCAATCTACCAACTGAACTACACCCCTTTTGGCCTAGAATTCAAAAACATTAAAAACAAATATAACCATTGTCACATATAAGCATATAAATATTCTAAAATCCAAATAAAACATTAAAAACAAATTGACTCCCAATGGCAAAATGCTTCAAAAAACACCTGATCAAGATAGGTGGATAGATAAATACTGTCACAAAAAAAAAAAAAAAAAGTTTGAATAATTTGATTTTGACCCCTATATATATATATATTAAATTCATATTTTGACCCCCATTTTTTTAAAAAATAATTGTAAAACCGCTCTGCCGTGTCCTCCGGGAGTCCGAGTGTCCTAGCTGTGTCCTCTGTGTGTTCTAGCCGAATCCTTCACGTGTCCCATTCGTTGACTTTTGAAAAAGTCAACCAACACTTTTTTTGACGTGTCGGTCACCTATCCAGCCGTGTCCAAGGAGTCCAACACAAGCTACATGCCTATGGAGGAGTGTCCGTGCTACATAGTTTAAAACTGATACCACACGCCTTGAATGTGATATGTCTAGATTAAACACTAAGAATGTGGGTCAAATAGCTACTCCCATGATTTTATAGATAAATGTGAACTTGAACTCCTATATAACGGGTGTGAAGGTAAAAATGTACAACCACTTGACCAAATAGTTCTTTGGATCATTGAAAATAAACAATTGAATATTAACCGCCGAATTAATAAATTTGCATATAATATAGTGGTGAAACCAAAAATAAAAAAAATAACTTTGGACCAGTTTGGTATAGATTTTGGCAAACTAAAAATCAACTTATTTTATAATTTTAGAAGCCATAAGATATTTGGTAAAACTTTCAAAAACTAATTATTTAAAAATTCTAGTTTTCAAAAGAAATTGTGGAATGTTAACGTGTCAATTGCTAGACTTGCATAGAAAAACAGTGGTGAAACCAAAAATTTGACTCAGCGAGGGACTTTAACCAACAATAACATCACAAATCACAAATCACAATTCACAAACCAGCCCAAAATTTCTCATACAAATACCATATAAACACTAATTTCATCAAGAATCTTTTAACCATAAATTTTAATCATCAATTAACATTTTATTTATTTGTCTAGTTACATATTTAATTTGTCTAGTTGGGTTCAAATTATGATTGATTTTATCGGATAAGTCTATCATCCTCACTCCACTAATAGGGTGGAGGATCCCCTCCAATCTTTTTCAATGAATTTGTGGTGAAGAAATAAGACAAATGGGGAAATACCATAGGGTTAGCAATTACGTACATAGGTTGGAGATCTTTGCACTGAAACGTGTATCGACTTATCTCGTATTCTTATTTGTCTATTTCCAATAGGCTTTGATTTAGTTGTTTCAGTCCTATTCCACATCAAAATAAAGACACCCAAATTAAAAAAAAAATCAAAGTAACAAATGTGATTATTATATATAGTAAATATAGTCACTATTTTTTCTTATACTAAAATTTATTGTATACATAAAAAAAGGGGAAAAAAAACTACAAATTGATGGACGTCGGAGCAAAAAGGATGCTTCACCAAATCATAGTGTTTTTCTGATCCCGGAGAAAAAAAAACTTTACTGCAACATAGTGTATTTCTGATCCTAGAAAAAAAAAAGAAAAAAAGTTTACTGCAATGTGATGAATCATACATCTTTCGCTGTGATCCTATAGTTACATGTTGCAATGACAACAGCGAATACATGTGTGCTGCACCCAAGTTTTTCTCACATGATCCTGACCTCTTATCCTCTGATTGTGATCTAATGATGAATTGAAAATACTTCAAAAATATATGATGAAGATGATGGGTCGTGTATGACTTACATGAAAAGGGTGCCAATTAAGATAGAAGCCATGAGAGAGTTGATATATATATATCCCACTTACAATTTTATTTCATTCTTTCTTTCGTAAGCTTATCAACAAGGTGGCCGGCCATTATTTTAATTAATCAATGTACTTCTTTAATTTATATGATAAGACATCTATTGCTTTCCCAAACTTATAATCAGAAAACACACATCCTTCCATAGCACTAGCGTGGTGTGCGCCTGTCCCTTCGCATAAATGGTTGGAAGTTGATTCCCACCGTCCGTATTTTAGAAGCATGTATAATGAGTTTCTTGTCTATTTGTGAGAATAAGATCTCTAAATATAGTGTTTAATTATAGTAAGACCCGACTAAGGGCGGAGGCAATTCATGCCCAGTGGGAGCTTGAGCCCTCGCTGAGCCAAAATGATTTTTTAAATTTTTTTAATTGATTTATAATTTTATTTTAAGTCTATTTTAAAATAACACTTATGATTAATTGTATCTAAATTTATCTAAAAAATAATTACAACTCAAGCCTAAAGCCCATAATATTTAAGGACAAGTTTATCGATCAACTTTCAAAATCGTAATCATGTTGAGTTTTTTTTTTTTTTTTTTTTGTTGCTATTACTGATATGACTTTCATAACTAAGGGCTTGTTTGGTTGGGCTTTTAAAAAACCTCTATTGGTAAAAGATCTACTTGTAGTTGATCTATTAGAAATAGAGTTATTGAATTTTTTTTTATAATTGTTTGGTTGGTAGACTTTTTAAAAAAAAAAAATGCCTATTTGGAGAAGCACCTTCCCATGAGCTTTTGTCTAGTAGAGGTTTAAACTCTACTAGTTTCTACTCAATTTAAAATAGACAATCTCAAAAGCCTAACCAAACAACTCTAAAAAACTTAAATAGACGTTTGTAAACCTTTAGAGGTAGTAGAAAACTCAATCAAACAAGCACTAAATCACCATTTTTCAATAAAATATACTGTATATTATTTATAAAAATAAAAATAAAAATTGTGTAGCATGTTTTAGTTTAATAATCAATTTTTTGTTAAAGATGGAAAAATAAAAATAGTATCAACTACATTATCAAATAGAAGATTAGTGGATGAATGATTTTCAGTTTGCACATGTAGAGGCCATTATGAAAGATTTTAAAATAGAACATTTTCAATTAGATGCGTATTGTTTTTGTTGTACATAAACTTTTTTGGGTGATAAAATTTACAAAAAAATAAAAAAAATTCATATTAACTTGTTTCAAAAATAAAATAAAATCATATTAACCACACAACTAAACAAATGTTAAGATCTCAAGTTCAAATCTCGTCTCTTCCGAATTAAAAAAAAAAAAAAAAGTTTTTACTATTATCATTGTTATTTTGTTTTACATATATTATTATTTTACATTTTAAAATATTTGTGTGTTATAACAAAGTTCCCGTTGAATGAAATCTCTAACTCCCCATTGGATCCAACCAATCCTTGTAGAAAACTAGAACCCAACCCCGTTTGGTTGTTAGAATTTTTTATTTTTTTAAAACTCAATAAAAAAAACAATATTCTACCCGTTTGGTATTAAGAATATTAATTGAGTATCTTCTAAATAAAAAAAACTGATGCTAAATTCCACTTTCAAATTCTGATGATGATAGCTCGATCAACTCAACTTAGGGGATCTATGAAATATCACTTGATCCCGACTATTACTCCAATCATTAGTCTATAGAGAAATTATTTAAAAAAAATAAAAATTCTTTCTTTCTTTATATTATTTTTTATATTATCATGGAATAATGAATAAAAAACCAATAATAGAAGTGTAAAGTGACCCTCTCATGTTGCTCTTTCTTATAAAATCATTCCAAATTGATTATGATTAATATTTGACTGATCAGCGGTGTCTCCTACCACACAAAAAAGACAAAAAAGAAAAAGAAAAAAAAAAAGAGAGGCATATCTCCTTTCCTTTAAATCCCCACATAAAAATAACCATAGAAAAAGCTCTCTTGACTGGCTAGTTACTTAATAACTTCTTCCGCTTATAGATCTATATAATAATTATCGATTCTATGATATTATAGAGTAGGTTTTATAACGTTATAAAATATAAATTGACTTACAGTGTAATGTTATAGATTGACTTACATATTCTTCTAAAAGTAATTAATCATATCGATCGCTCTGTAATTTTATAAGTGAATATTGTAAGACTGTAACATTATATAGTCGATCCTGTATAAAAAAAGGTCCATGAATCCTACACCTGAAACATTTTGTCTATATATATATATATATATATATATATATATATATATAACTTAATTAAGCTGTTATTAAGTAGAAACCCATCATCAGAATATCATATTTTGGTTACTATTATTAGTAAGTAAACGTAATTATGATTATAAAATCAAGTTTAATCAATCAATCAATCATAATTAGCAACAAATCTTGTTTTATCATGATAGGCCATCTATAGCTAGCTCCTCCCACCATCCCAAACAATGGGACACCTTTTAACTCCATTCAGGGTCAGACAAAGCTTCTCTTCTTCTCTTACCTTCTCCTCGCCACAACACTTAATTAATTAATTGATTAATTAATATTTAACTAATTTAGTGCAAAACCATAGCATCATCATCAACACAGCCCATATAATGCGATACACAGTTAAATTAATTAATTAGTAATCTTAATGTTAATTATATTTGCCCCCCAATAAAATACAAAAAGCAAGTAACATTAATGTTGTAGTACACAAGACTTGAAATAAAAAAACATTATCATTTCACTTAATAAATCTTATCGATCACCACCCTCTCCCACTAATTATATTTCTAGAAAGAAAACATCAGATTTCATTTGATCAGTCATGATCGCACAGAGACCTTCCTCCTCCAATTAAGCATAGTAATAATTAAAATCATGAAGAGGTTTGGTAAAATCTCAAAGAATGAAAGTACTTAATTGTTTCGAATAACATTTTACGTTTTATTTCACAAATTTTACGTTCAATATGAGTAAAGAGAACTGAACAGTATGAAACTTTGAACATTTGGGCCAAATTTCTGAGTAAATATATTGATTTTCATTTCATGGGACCATTTATATTATATGATTATATCACATATAGAGAAAGTTGAAATGTAAACAGAAAGAGAGAGAGGTGTGAGTGGGGAGGCCATAAATGGGTGGAGTCCACGTCACACTGGTTCATCTTTTTGGCAACTCTCTCTTTTTATCTTCACTCCATCTCCATTACAAAAAAATTCTGAAGCCCTTAAAAGAAAGGAAGCCACCATTTTTTCCCCATTGAAAATTCCGTCAAGCAACAAAATTCTTTTTTTGTTTTTGTTTTTGTTTTTTTGCATGCTGGATACAGTGCTAACATCACCACCACATACACATATATTAAAAAAAAAAATGTTGTTAGACTTTGATCACTGCAGAGGCGGCATTATATGATGCCATATTCCACTTTTAAATATCTCTCTGGTCTCTTTTATCTTTTGTTTTTTAGTGTTGATCGAGTTGTGCAAGTTGTCAATCAAATCAAAATGAAAATGAAAGGGAAGAATTTTAGTATTGAAAGCTAATAAGGAGCAAAGATGGAAAATTTAGTATTGATATATTTGTGGTCCTGTAAATTACTTGGAATATGAGAAGAATGGATGGATGGTGGATCCATAATCGATTTCTATATATGGATGCAATATATATAATAAGGACACGTCTACATTCCATTAAAATTTATAATTAAGCTTTTCAAAATTCCATGGTCTTTACAATATAAAAACCATGTCAATTAAACTATTAATTAATATATATATATATAGGCCGAATCAGAAGCAAGAGATGTGCAGATACATGTGAAACAGTGAAGGCATATTACATTCCATTGTTTAATTTCCTTTGGCTTTGATCACGTTCTTTTCGTTTCATTGGTTTTGGATGTTCAAATTAACAATTCCTTCTGTGATCTTGAAATTTTAGATTTATAAGAGATGATGATGATGTACATATCACCTAATAATTTAGTCTTTTGAGTTTTGAGTTATTGTATCCACTTGACCTACGATGGAGAATATCTAAGCCAGAGTAATTAAGTGTATGTTTGGTATGGCTTTTGCAAGGGCCATAAACGTTTTTTTATACGTTAAAAGCTGATTTTAGGTTTTTTTTTTTTTTGGTAATTTTTTTTTTTGAAGTATTACATCTACGACTATTACAATAGGGCTACCTGGATTTGCCCAGATGAGACAATTCATGTGCGGCCCAGATAATTACTCTCACCAACCAAGAGAAAACTCCCCACACATGCTTATAAAATGCGTATGGTGAGACTTAAACCCCTGACCACCGGGTGTGGAAGGGAGGTGCACTGCCATCTCTGCTAAGAGATGATGTGCTTTTTTGGTAAATTTCAAAAAGAGCTTTTTTCTTTTTATAATCTTAAAAAAGCTATTTCGTGATATTAGGTTTCTCCCAAGAAGCTCATTTTGAGCTTTATTTATTATTATTATTTTTTTAAAAGATACAATGTCAATACTACCCTCTATGAATTTTAAATATTTTAACATATACCCATTTCATTACAAAACCCTATTTTATTTGAATACTTATCCGGCATTATATAGTATTTTTTAAATTTATAACTATTGTCAAAGGATATTAATGTGTTTTTTTATGTATCTGTGTTTTTTTTTAATTCAAGTACTTGTGATTTTGTTTTTAAACTCATGTATCTGTGATTTTTTTTTTTTTATCTCATTTATTTGTGATTTGTTTTTTGGGGCTTGTACCGATTGTTGTTGCTTTTGATTATCTATAGATATGTAGTTGATTTTTTATTATTTGAATATCAAAGAAATTCTTCTAGAATTAATTTGTCTAATCTTTTTTATTTTTTTGGAGTCATAATTTACAAATACTTTGTTTATGCCCTTATTTGTAATTTATCACAACCAAAAGCTCTTTTGAAGATAAACACCGCCAAACAATCTACTAATTTAAAAGACTTTTTTAATTGAATACCAAACAACATATAGCTTTTTGTTAAAAACTATACTCATTAGAAGCTCTATTATAAAAAGATCTATTCTATCTGCTTGAAAAACCATATCAAACACATCCTATATCTAGGAAGAGTGGATTAGGGTCAAGAGTAAAGTTTTCTACGTCAATAGTTTATACTTGGACTTGGTATGTGAATTTAGGACATATGTAAATAGCTGATTGGCCATGAGTGGATCTATGAACGTGTTTACTAATAGGAATAAAAATGGTCAGGAATCAAGTTATGTGGGCATCAATACATAAATTGTGAATTAAATTTCTATTGGACCTCCAACCTAGGAATTAAATTCCCTTTTCTGATTCTCTTTCCTTCAAAAGTTGATTCCCTTTGATTTTCATCCTCAATTAGTTGCATGCCAAGAGTATCAAGCTTAATACCCCCACGAATATAAAGCTTTATTGTATGCAAGTTTTGGTCTCTCTTATAACATTCCTCAATTAACACTTGATAGTAACAATTTAAGCATAATCTTGAATCATAGCCGGACCCTGGAGATTGATTAATCTACAGAAAGTGAGAAGGAACTTTGACAGAATAAAAATAACATATTAATTATTGTAGGACTTTACCTGCAGAGTTTTATAAATGGGTTTTATAAAGTGAATTTCTTTTGAGTAGACTATAAATAAACTTGTACTTAAACACAGCTTTACCTTCAACTTCAGGAAAATTCAAAAAGGTATATCATATCTCTCTATAGCAATATTGCAACTCAAAATCTTGATACAGAAAATGAGATCAGGCTGAAATGACACTGAGTTTATTCCAATCCAAGGATTCTTACTGCATAACAAAACCACATAGATTCTTTCTGATATAGTGGCCTAGTGGGAATGTGTGGGGAGTTTTTTTACTGATATTGTAGGAGTAGATATTCGGACTGTACATATAGTGTTTGATCTCGGCTGGTCCCGACTAACCCTTGACCCACAACGAAATGTGTAAACTTCCATTTTAATTTGTATTTCGTGTTCCATTGTCTGCGGAGTTTTGATGTCCCTAATATAGCACACACCCCCTAGACTAAACTGCAAAACCTATTTTCAGTAGCATGAACAAAGTAGTTCATCATCTTCTTCTTAGCCTATAATTAAGAATAAATTTCTTGGATAATAATATTTCAGGGTCCTTCTCTAGTCACAACTCAGGACATATCAATTTTGTTTCTTCAGAACTATGCTTCTGTAACATTATAAAACCAATTCGGTTACAAAACAATATAGAAAGTTTTGTTTCGCTCTGTAACATCACATAGCTAGAAAGCTACAAGAATCCTGACCCGAAGAATTATCATAATATCTGATCATTCCATTTTCATTTTTTTTTTAAAGAATTCCATTTTCATTGTTACTAGAGAGGAAAGGACACTTATACGACACATAAACAGTTCTATTCCGTGCTTTTCATGTTTTGTTTTCTTGTGCTTTTTTTTTTCTTCTCTTTTCCTTTTCACCACTCAGCTTATACATGATCTCGCCTTTACTAAAGTCAAGGGACACTTGTCATGATCATTTCTTGATCAAAGTGGATGGAAGAAAGAAAGAGGAAGAAGATCTGTCAACAATTCCATTTTCTTAAAAAATACTTATTCCTCTTTATCCAATATTCAATCCTCTTGTTAGTCTTTTTTTAGAGTTTACTTTATATTTTAGTATTTTCCCACTTCAAACAATAACAATTGCATCATATTTAATAAAAAAAGAAACCCCAATCTTTCTTAGAAGTACATGGGTGTACAAATTTCTACTTTCATATTATATGAACAAATTTCTACTTTCATATTAGAGTAAGTGTTTACCTTGGATCTCTACATATGTCTTATATCAACAAACAACACCATTAAAATGGTTAAAAAGTTCATTTGCAATAAACGTACACTTGTAGTTAAAGAGTTTTAACTAGTCCTTTATGTGAAATTAATAAGATTTGATAAATAATATATTGATTTCAGAATATGGAACTATGTTTAAATATCATTAATTAACTCTAAAAGTTCTACGAATTTTACAAATAAGAGTCCAATAATAGAATTTAAGTTCTCTGAATACTTGTTTTAGGTTAGATGCTTGATTTGGTAGATAATATAATGAAGAATTGTACGTTGATATATTCTTGTGGCAAAGGAGAGCTCATAGTGAAAGTTACATCAACATATCACTCTTTTTTTATTCTGATAAGTAAAAAAATCAACAGAATCGATCGATCACTTGGTCGATCTGATTATTTTCGTTATAATGGCTGACATCAAGATGCATATATGGTGGCTATCACAACAACAACAACAACAAGAGCGAGCATGCGTGCACCACATGTACGGTGAAGATTCAACTCATCATATTATAATCACACAACACAGTCCCAACATCCAAACCTGTCTTGTATAAATATCAGTAGTGTACAGCTAGATCTCTTCGCATCAGTAAAAAGTTTTAGATATATCCCACAAAGAAAAAAGAAGAATTGATTGATTGGAGACAGAGAAAGCAGAAAGCAGAAAGCAGAAATCAGGAAAGCAGAAAATCAGAAAATCATCAAAATGATGAAAACGATTCAAGAAGATCAAGAAATCAGAAAGGGTCCATGGACAGAGCAAGAGGACATTCTCCTAATCAACTTTGTGCACTTGTTTGGAGATCGTCGATGGGATTTTATAGCCAAAGTTTCAGGTTTGAAGGTGGCGGGAGAGAAAAAAATAAAAAAGTAGGTAGGATTGTTTGGAGATCGGCCGATTTCCTCCGGAGGCAAAACTTTTTAACCACATATTTGCTATAATTTTCTTGTTGTCATATAGGTTTGAACAGAACAGGAAAAAGTTGCAGGTTACGTTGGGTTAATTACCTGCATCCTGGTCTCAAACGCGGAAAGATGACCGCTCAGGAAGAGCGTCTCGTTCTGGAACTCCACAACAAATGGGGCAACAGGTTTGATGGTCACATACAACACACATACGTGTATATTATGCAGATTGATTTATATATAACTCTTTCAAACTTGTAAGACTTTTCAGGATTTTGTGAATTGGGTGTATTTTTTATTTATATGATGATGGTAATTAGGTGGTCAAGAATTGCTCGGAAGCTACCGGGGAGGACCGATAATGAGATCAAGAATTACTGGAGGACTCATATGAGGAAGAAGGCTCAGGAGAGGAAGAAGGGTGTTAATAATTCTCCTTCGAATTCTTCGTCTTCAAATTCTGAATCGTCATCATCAACTGTGACTACGGGGGATTCTTTTCACTTCTCCAAGACTGGAACGAGGAGCTTCTACGACACTGGTGGGTCTTCTGATGATCAGGCTGCTGCTGCTGCTGTGATTGGTTTTCCTGGAAGCAACCTTGATGATAATCATCAGGGACTTGAAGGGTATGATGAAAAGGGTTTCTATTCAATGGATGATATATGGAAAGATATCGATCTCTCAGAAGAGAAAAACATGATGATCAAACCCGTTTGTCCTCCATTTCCTTCTCTGTCCTGGGAAGATTGTATCTGGGATGATTCGCTATGGAAAATGGACGAATTCGAAGAGAGTAAGAACATGATTCTCCCTCAAATTGATGAGAATGGTATTGGAAAGGAAAATTTAACTGGCAAATTAGTTAAAATTTAATTTATTTAATTTTGTTAATATATATAAATATATATAAAAAATCTATAATATGCAATAATAGTATCTCTTAGGATGCTCTAGCTCTAGCTCTAACCTATAACACTATTATGGGTTTTTTCTCTGAAGCTTTCCGATATAGTTCTCCATAAGTGTCCCAACGCATATTATCACTGTAATCATCATCCCATCTATGTGTAGTGTTTTTTGCTTTTTTTTTTTTTTTGGGTGTGTTTTTTGCTTTTTCAGAGAGGGAAAGAGAGGAAGAACCTTGATGAATCTCCTCTCTTAGAGGAGATTTGGGATCTTCATATATGGATGGAAGTGTACTATCAATATGTATAATACAACCTTTCAAGCCTTTTATTTTCTACTGTTTTCTGTACAGAATTTGAATTATTCTTCTTTCTTTCTTTCTTCAGTAGAATATATATATATATATTTATGGATAACATCACTTATTGCATATATAAAATGTCTTTTTAAAAAAAGAAAAAGCAGTTCTTGCCAGCAGAGCCTGTATATATTCAGTGATTATTGAATGTAAGAATCTTCCAGGAAAAGAAAAGATTATAAAGAATGTAAGAATCTTACAAGCAAATTGCCCTCCCTTTCAGATTCGACAGAAATACAGACAGATTCAAACCCATATTAAAATTCCAATACTTTTCATAAAATTGTCAACAACAAAAAAAAATTCTCTTAAAAAAATATTTAATTTATCATTAAATTTGTAAAAGTGAATTGTAAAAGCATAAGATTAGATGATATTCTGCAGAAAATCTACTTTTATAAAAAAAAAAAAAAAAAAAAAAAAGTATGGTCCCAGTTGCATTTGATATTAATTTTCCTGGAATTAGATAGTAGAGCTTAGTGGTAACCTACCCAAATTCAATACAATTCAATTGATTAATTGAATTATACGACTTTTTGTTTCATTATTTTTAGCTGATCGAGAAAGCAACACAAACAGTGTGTGTGTATATATATATATATATATATATAGTTTAATAATATATATGAGAGAAAAGATTGAAGAAAAATGAATGGACACCGATGAAGCATGATGTTGATATATTCAAACTCTGGGGTATATCAATTATATTGCTGGGTCCAACCCACCAAATCCAACTAAAACAAGCTCCATTATAAGAATTGTGACCATCCAATCTTTTGAGAAGCCAATCAACCAACAAAAAAAAAAAAAACAAATCATGGAAAATTTCAATTTGGTTTTTCTTTTAAAATCTTCTATTTTTTTTTTTTTTTTTGAGAAGTTACAAATCCATCTCAAACAAAACTTAAAATTCTTCCTCTCAATTTATAAAATTTATCATAAAGATATATTTTGAATTTGAGTCATGTTCTTTGTTTGAGTCCACTTCCTTTTTAACTGATTAAAGATATATATTATCGCTCTTTTTAACTGAATCATGTACCTTTTTAAAAATATATACTATCGTCCAACGTAATTTTATAGTAACGGGCACTCATTCAGAGGTGATATATCAACACAAAAAGTTGAGTTAATTAGTCATCCGATTTCTTTTAGTATATTGGATCAAAATCAAATCCAAGATAGATATCCAAATCTTTAAAACTAGAATATTTAATCTCTAAAGTTCAATAGGTTACAATGAAGCCAAATGGAGCGATATATGTGGATTTGAGACATGAGTTTTTGTTCATATATAGATAAAGCTAAATGGTGGATTTGCATAACATAATACATTAGAAAGTAACTTCACTAGTTAATTTCCCTTATTCTTTACAATTAAAATCCAACTTAATTCCAATAAAGTGAAGGGTTCATTGCACTTGTCTTCTTCATCTTATTTTGTATATTTATATAAGCACTTGATTTCATTTTCAATCTAGTAACTTAAATATATATGCTGACTAAAAGGAGAAACATGCATGCCAGGCTGCCAGCATGAAGAGTTTAGTAGACTTCAAAGTTCAATCACTTATCTTTTTTGACATTATCCATTAAATATATGGGATCCCTGATGTGTTTCCTACTCCAACTAGAGCAGCACTCGTAATTGTATGAGGCTATGGAGTAGTATATGGTAAATAAGCAATCGTTCCCACGAGGATTGAGAAGTTGAGTACTGAAATTGATTGATTAAACTACTATTTAAATGATTGAAATTTGATTTTTACTTAATGACTATAATCAAACTAAAATGAGATTACTAATTGCAAATAAAAAAATTAAATCAATCACAAGAATAAACTAAAATGAGCAAAAGTAGCAAAGTAATGATGAATGCTAAGACTTGATTTCACCCAATCTTTCTATTAAGCCCTAGACAACCCAATTGAACTCAAATGTGCAAGTGCATATTCATAGACTTGTGTCCACTAATTTAGTATTTACTCTCTCTTGAGCAATAAACACAATACCCACACATACCCACAACTTATCTCTCGATAATCACGAAATATATGCATGAGTTCATTAAGCATGTTGGTAACACATAAAGGAATTCTAAGCACTAGCTTCGCGTATCTCTACCTTACTAGATACCTAGTGAACATTTTGTCAAGTACGTAGAGTGCGTCACCTCTCGGTCCATAACACATCTACCAATAATCATCCACAAGGTGGTCAATTAAGTGAAAGCATTACACACACACAAATATCAATACAAATAACACAAGCACAAATGAGAAATTAGAAGGTCTTTATAAAAATATTAAGGGTATTGGTTCCATCAAATCTTAGCAAGAATGGGTTTAGCTCATATTGCTTTTACAAGTCATCAATGAGTATTCAATAAAAGCACAAATCATTGTAAATAAACAACAATTATAAGATGAATGGTTTAGACTAAACTAAATGAAGAAATCTCCTCCTCTTCTTGCCATCTTGACTTGTAGCTCCTTCTCTCCAATCTCCCTTCTTAGCTTGCTTCAAATGGTGAGGAATAATGATGGGTTTTATATGGGTGAAAGGAATTTGTGGTTTGGATAATGGGTTTTAGGATTTGATGATGAATCGAAGGTTGGATGGAGTGATTTTGTGAAGATTTTAGATGAAAATGGTGATTTTGGCTGTTTAGAGGCTCAAAGGTCGGTTGATAGGTTCTATGAGAGAGAAGGAAGTGAGATATTTATAGGTAAGGGAGATTAGGGCACGAAGTATGAGATTTGGGTGAGCTGTCATAGGTCCCGCGGTACAGTTCGATTGAATGAACCACGGAATTCCTCTGTGAATTTTCACCGTATGCTTCGACGGAATTTTCGATGTATGCTTCAACGGAACTTCCGCTGTACGCTTCAACGGAGGCAACCGCGGGGCATCTTCTGTGATCTTTCGCTCTTCACCTTCACGGTTTGCTTTGACGGAGCCACCAGTGGAAATTCTTTGTGAACTTCCACTGTTCAATGAGTGCACTAGCGCAGTACGCTTCAACGACGCGTACCGCAGAAAACTCCTTTTTCCTTCTTAATCTTCTCGTTTCGGCCCACTATCTCCCCGTATCTTTCAAAGACTCTTCTTAGATCAAAATGGACCTGCACAAGCTTGTTGAAACATTAAAACATGATGTTTACTCATAAAACAAGCATAAAATATAGGAATTAAGGGGATACGAAAAGCGTATTTAATGAACATATCAATCCCCTATGTATAAAGTTGCATTGTGCAACTTTAAAAATTTAACTATTATCATTGTAATCATGTTTTTTTAGATCACATCAATTCACATGTGATCACACAAAATTTTAGTTTTGTGATCACATACAACTCACATGCAATAATATTATATATATATATATGTATATATATATATATATATACAGTATTTCTATTATCAATTCGAACTGATAAAAGTTATATCAGTTCCTTGTATGTGAGCCACTGGATTTAAATACTTTGACTAACAAGTGCATACAACCAAGTTAAAGTATTTAAATTCAGTGGCCCACACACAAGGAACTGATATAACTTTTGTCAGTTCGAACTGATAATAAAATTTTTGTTATATATATATATATGTAATCACATGCAATCATATATGATCACATACCCTTGCACCGTGCTTTGGGCTTTGAGGTTTTACATTTGGAAACAACTTATTGAAAAACTCACAATGTGTCAATAACCTCCCCTCCTGTTAAGTTTAACCAGGGGCATTTTTATCGTTTTATTGTTTTTAGACAGTCAACCGAATTCCCCTTGCCCTGGTTAAATCTAACATAAAACTATAAACCTCATGTACAGTGTATATAATATGTTTTTATAATTAATTCGGGATTTGATGGAGGGGGGCACGACTTAAACCCACAACCTCAATGGTGTAGGTGTGAGGAGAAACATACCACTAAAACAATCTTATCTCATCCCATTAAATCTTTATAAAGATGTCTTTATGAGTAGGGATGGGCATTTATCTCCATATACCCAAATCCCTAATTCTCCATCCCCATTTAGGAGAAATTTTAGGAAAAAATCAAAAACTGGGAAGGGATGGGATGATTTTCATCCTAAAATTGAAATGGAAATGGGGATGGGATACCTCCCTCAAAAACTCCCCCATCCCCATTTTCCCCAAATGGGGGGGATGGGGAAGGGTTTGGGAATTGGGAATAGGAGGACCTATATCCATCCTCATTTCCCCAATTCCTATCCCTATTTATGATGACAACTTTGACTCATGGACCATAAATAGTGGTACCATTTTCCCTTCCCTATTTATGATGACAACTTGGACTCATGGACCATAAATAGTGATGGGGATAGAGGGACCATATCAATCCTTATTTCCTCAATTCTTATCCCTATTTATGATGACAACTTGGACTCATGGACCATAAATAGTAGTACCAGTAGGAGTCAGGAACATCCCAAAAAAAAAAAAAAAAAACCTAATCTATCTTGATGGGTTTGGGAAATGGGGATAGAGGGATCTATATCCATCTTTATTTCCCCGATTCCCATCCTTATTTATGATGACAACTTGGATTCATGGACCATAAATAGTGGTGCCATCAGGAGTCAGGAACATCCCAAAAAAAAAAAAAAAAACCAACCTAACTTTGTGTGCTTGGCTCCCATTCATAAATGAACCGGGCCAAACACGACCGGGTCTGGAATTGTAGAAGATAACGCGCGAAAGATTCTGATCAAAAGCTGTTTGTTACTCCATTGTCACTCGCGTTGACAATGTCTCAACTCTCGAAGCTCTATCTCTTCACTTACAATTCTCTTCAGGCTTTTGGTTGGTAAATAAACTAACAAACACTCCTCTCTTTTGTCTCTCTTATATTCTTCCTGTCTGTTTACTCATGTAAGGTTTATATTTGGGCGTGGCAGGGCAGTTTCTTTGTTTTTAATTTTGAGCAACTTTTTGTCATCCAATTCCATCAATGCCGCTTATGCGTCTGCTGGAGTAATAATCTGTAAGTCTTTTGTTTAATTTTTTTTTTTTTTTTTTTTTTTGTAGTTTATTTTTATTTCTTTCTGTTTGTTTCATGAGAAAATGAAGATTTTTAGGATACCCAGATGTTGTATTGAGTGTAAATTGTTGTTTTTCATTTAGTCTACTAGTAATAAACAGTTCATAAATTGATACATATATATGGGTTGTTATAATTTATTATTTTTCTGTTTTGGATTCAAGGTTTGCTACAAGCTTCTTCCTTTTTGGAAGTTGTACATGGAGCTATAGGTGAGTAAAATTATGTCAAATTTGACTCTATCTATATAAATATATATATATATATATATATGCAATGGCAATGTGATTTGGTTTCTTGAACTGATTTTTGTTTGGAAATATTTAAGGTATTGTTCCAAGTGGAGTGTTATTTCCTTTGATGCAATGGGGTGGAAGGACTTTTGTCTTGCTAACGATTGTTCGGAAAATTGATGAGGTTCTCTATAATGTCATCCTATTCTCGTTGTTCTACTTAGTTATTGAATGATGTTCACTCAAATTTCAATTTATCCACACCAGCAAGAAGTGATTACATACTATATATTTATAATCGTACACGCTCCATTTTGTTTAGGTGCAAGAGTTGCCATCGGTTTTCATAACTTTTGTTGCTTGGAGTTTATCCGAGGTGAGTTTATTTCTTCTAAGCTTACCAAAAGATTTGGTAATTATCTGCAAATTTCATGGTTTTCCCACTAAAAACTTGGAAATTTGGCTTGTAATGCTACTGACTAAGTGACTATTTGTTAAAGTTTTATTGTGACTTAATATTGAAGACGATGTGATGATGCGTGAATGGAACCACACACTACATTTCAAAATATTGAAACGGAAATAACTGTATGGCATGATATGAGGTTCTCAGTAAACAAAGCTCGTTTCTTTCTTTCCAACGAGCATTGAAATAGTTGCTATTGTATGTCGTAAATGCCTTTTCGTCATCTGCGTGCGTGTGTGTTTAGCAGTTATGTTGTAGTCTTTTTCAATCAATATGGTTTATATCTGTTTTATCACTTCTTTTTTGTTGATCCTGTAACATTTTTGACTAGTTAATATATATTGTGTTACATATGTTTTCGGTTTTATTTCCATTTTGGATTCATGTTCTTAATGATCCAAGGTTATGTGACCGTTTCTTCTACACAGGTAATCAGGTATCCATATTATGCTTTAAACTGCATCAGTAATTGCCCATCTTGGATCACCTACCTCAGGTTTGACATTATTTTCCACATTATCACTTTCTAGCAAAGTCACACATAATATACTGAACACAAATTGTACTTAAGCAGAAGCCAATGTAATACATCGCGGATATTATATATATGTTCTTTCCCCTTTGTAGGTATACTGCATTCATTGTACTGTATCCTATTGGACTTGTTCCTGGTGAAAGTGAGTCTATGATTTCCAATTCGTCTCTCTTGTATTCATAGTTGATTGAATGAAATAGTTATACCTATACATTATGAACTATTTTTTCTCATTGTTAATTTATATTCATCGTATGAATAATTTCTTATTTTAACTGGATGTCATGTGTATTGCAGTGTGGCTCATGTATGAAGCACTTCCATATATAAAGAAGAAAAATCTCTACGCAGATTACTTTGCTTTTCTCCCCTTCAGTTATTACAATTTTGTCACGGTATGTCTGATGTTCGATCCATGTTTGGAATCTGCTATTCTTTTTTGTCTTAACATTTCCTTTTTTGAACATACAATATAATTTGCAAGCCTTGTGTTGTATAGGTTAAACTGCGCTTATTATGATGATTAACTTTTAGCATTGTCGATGTTTCCTTGATCATACACCAAACTGTTCCCTTCTTTGGTGTATATTTGTTGAGTTAAAAGTTCTCTGATTGGAAACTGGGTTTCTCTACTTGTTCTATGATTATAATGCCCGAATGTTTCATCTGATTATTTTCCAACTCTTTTTTGTGCTCTTAACTTACCCGTTACAAGTTATATAATGAAACCAATATCTTGATACAGGTTCTGCTTGTGTGTTACCCATTCCTCTGGTTGAATCTTTACCTATATTTGTTGAAGCAACGGCGGTCAAGACTGAGTAAACGCCATGAGAAGAAGCAAAAGTGAAGGTTGGAGCTCCTCAGTTACATTTAAGGGCATCTCAGGCCAGGGTCCTCTCTCTTTTTTTGTAGCAGTATGGGGCTTCCAACTTCTTTTATATTTCCTCTTTATCTTATTAATAATTCTAGTTTCGTAACGTTGTGGAACCGGTTCTACAACATTATGTAACTTCGGTTCTGAATTTTTTTCTGGGACCTGACGAGAGAAGAACTCTTTAAATTGTTTTGTCATAATTTGTTTTTTAATTGGGGTGGGTGAGTAAAGACTATGCAACACTAGCAGTGGTGTGGTTTTGGAGCTAGCCAATCTATTTAAATAATTTTAGCCTCTAGATTTTTTAATTCTCTTATCTTCTGACTCCAATTATTTAATCAAAGTAAATGCAATGTTGAGCAGAAAAATATAGAAATTTTGGACAAATGATTGAAGAAAAAACAAGACAATTTCACAGGAATCAACAATTAACAAAGGCAAGATAGTACAAACAAACACCAAAGTACCCAACACTTTGAAAAAAAAAAAAAAAAAAACCAAATCGATTCCACCAACTTTGAATTCATTTTTGCATCATTTGATGATTCTTAGAAGTCTGTGGATGGGAGCTGCTCATGTGTGCTTGGGGCAATGAAGAAAACAGAGTAGACGATGGCGGCGATGGCAGAGCCGACGAATGGACCGAGCCAGTAGACCCAGTGGTTGGCCCATGTCCAGCTGACAACGGCTGGTCCGAAGGAGACAGCAGGGTTCATGGATGCACCATCGAAGGCACCACCAGCCAAGATGTTGGCACCAACAATGAAACCAATTGCAATGGGTGCAATAGTTCCAATGTCACCCTTCTTTGGGTCCACGGCTGTGGCGTATACGGTGTAGACCAAACCGAAGGTCATCACGATCTCGAAAACCAACGCGTTCCATGCACTGACACCTGTTGACAGCCCGAATGCAGAAGTTTCCTGCACCAGATGATCAATACAAATATCTTAGCAAATTCATTTCAAAATTTCAACTTTCATTTCTCCATCTTTGATTTAGTTATAAAGGGTTAAAATACTAACGCATCCACCGGTTGCGAACTTGAGAAGCAAGCAAGCAACTACAGACCCGGCGCACTGGGCAATCCAGTACAAAAGACTCCTGGCCAATGTAATGTGGCCGCCGATCAAGGCACCAAAGGTGACAGCTGGGTTTACGTGTCCACCGGAGATGTTTGCGCCGACAGAAACCGCCACGAAGAGGGCAAAGGCATGAGCAATTGCTGCGGCCACTAGACCCGCCGGTGTGGTTGAGCCATTGTCAGTAAGCTTGTCTGCCAAAAATATTCTGATTTAGTTCACATATATCAATCTAAATTACAAACAAAATCCATTTCCCTTTTCTGAATCATCATATAATTTTTGTAAATATCATAACGTAATATTATATTATCAAACTAGTTGTACAACGTAACCATTTATTTATTTATTTATTAAAAAAAAAAAAAACTAGTAAGGAAAATTTAAAATTGAGAAGTGAGTGAAGTAGTAGTGTGCTTACTGAAAGCCATGCCGGAGCCTTCTCCAGCGAAAACAAAAATAATCATTGAGATGAACTCAGCGAGACCAGCTCTGAGAGCATCGGGTCGGCCGATTTCAGCGGGAGATCCGACGGCAAATCTAGGCATTTTATTTCTTAAGAAGATTAATTTATCTTTGAGCTATAGACCCAAATTGCTACTTGCTTTGCTTGATTTTCAGCTCACTATATGAGGTAGTTATATATAAATAGTGAACATTTCAATTTCAATGTAACATATTGTAACCGGAACAGCCGGTTACCAACCAGTTTTTCGTCATTTTCGTGGAAAAAGTATTTTAGGCGGGCCTCCAATTTGTTCCCGTTATGACACGTGGACGGCTCGATGTGACTAGGACCGGCCAATCGATGGCTTTTGAACACCGACCAATAGTGTGGGGTTGTTTGTGTGCGTACGGGCCCCACACCCCAATGATTTCTGTGGTTTTTGGCTTGATCGAGACCGACCTTGTGATTGTTTATAGAGTGGTGACGTGGACAAAGGGGGTGGTTAGTTGTGACTTGTGGCCTTGTGGGTGGCTTAATTATTTATCATGCACTAATCAGACTTAATTAATGTAAATCAAAATTTAATTTTTTTTTTTTTGTGTGGGTTTAGTGGTGCTGATCATGAAGGGAGTGGCTGATGTAGCAACTAGCAAGATGGGCCGTGTGATTAGGAGTTGTGGGCCCATTAGGTGGATGAAAGTCATTGGTTGGGAGGCATGAAGTAAGCTCCATGTCATCGTTAGGTGATAGGGTTGGGTAGATTAATGTTAAGTGTGGATGTGATCATATGATTTTAGTTAAATTAATGGTTGAAAATGATATAAATTGTATTGTTTTGTAGAGTAAATTTGACTACAATTTATCTTACAAATTCTGGATTTCAAAAAGGGGATATAAATCCATGTAAATATGAGAGGTTTACCACTGAATCATCTCAACTTATTTTAGTTATTACTAATTACTAATCTTGAAAAATTATAATTACTAATTACTAATTGCTAATATTGAAAAAAAAAAAAATTTATATTTCCCTTGTAACTACCTTGCATATTCATATAATTATAGCTTCATTGTATATTTATTATTGAAATAATTATTGATAAAAAAGTGAAACGAAGAAATGGAAGTGTCAAAATCATCTAATAATTGGTCATTTACAAATTATGTCATGTCCTAGGACTAAATTATTTTTCAATAATATATTTTCATATATAATATATATGCTTTTCTCTCTCTCTCTCTATAATTACATAAGTTATTTCTTCTCTGTAAGAATAGTCTAACCTCTACTACATTAATTGGATAATTAGATCACAAAAGGCTCAAATGAGTTGTTAATCTTGATTGAAAATTACGTAGGTAATGTAGGAATTGGTGGACTAATTAATTATCATTTTATTTGGATGGATATTATTTTGATAATATAAGCACAAAAATAACTATTTAATCGATCGGTCAGACCGACCTTAATTAATCTTATTTGATTAATTATATGAATAAAAAATCAATATAATAATCTTTTTTATCTTGTCATGGAATATTATTCATCAAGTGCCACTTTTCTCTTCTTTTTTTATTTTTTTATAAAAAAAACCAACTATGTCTGCCATTTCTCTTCTCTTTTCTCTCTAGTATTTTTTTTTTAATCTTATCTAGTTTGTGTTAGTTTAATATGGAAAATTCGATAGCCGTCCAACGGATTTATATAAGAACAAAAATTAAATTCTTTTTTCTCTTGTAATTTGTTTGTTTCTTTGTTTCTTGGAAGAAGAATAATTTTTATATAAAAAATAAAATAGGGTTTTTGTTGGATCGGGCGGATTGTGATCAGAATTCTGAATCCAGCACATTTAGCCAAATTTAGTAAGAGTTAATGATTCACGAATTTTCTGACAATACAGGGTTAATTAATTAGTAGCAATAGAAAATAGCCATGGAGTTTTTTTTTTTTTTTTTGGTGAAAAAAGGAGGCTAAACGCCCACAGACAACAAGAAGAAAGCAAAGAGGCTAAACAGGCAAAGCCACTTGCCTAGCCAACACAAAACCTAAAGCATCAGCCTCAAAGGCAGTAGCAACATGAGAAGGTGGTTCATCAAAAAACACAATACCATGATCCATTGTATGACCTATCTTCGCAAGGCTATCAGTCAACCTGTTACTCTCTCTATAGATATGTTGCACCTTATAGCACCACTCTGCACGATCATCTTTTTACAGCTCTGAATGAGACTAAAAAAAGGATGATTTTGATTAGTTGTACTTTGGAGGAGAGAAACAGCCACCATGGAATCAGACTCCACAACAACTTTTCTAAAACCAGATCTCCACACAAAAGTTAAACCTTCAAAGAGCCCCCATAGTTCAGCTTCCAGGACACTACCAACACCTCTATTGAGAGCAAACCCACCATAGCCATGGAGTTTTTATTTATATAAATGATAGATTATTGGATGATAAAGTATAATCAAAGGTACATAAGAGAATAAGCTAGTTTTAGTATGATCGAGTAAATATCGGTTTGGATGAAACTATAGATTTTGATGAAAATATAGAAAATATCTTTAAAACGTTAAAGACATTTTCATATAATTGACTTTTACCACCTAGAGAATAATTCGTAATTAATTCTCTTGATCTCATTTCCTATTTTATTGTAGGGCAATTACCTCTCTCTCTTGATCTTATTTCATATTTCACTGTAGATTCAATTGACTTGTGGAAGTGATATAAGCCTTTATTCCATGAGAAGAGGTTCAGTAATGTTTTTTGCAAAATAGTTCTTAGAATATTCTTTTGTGAAATGGAAATTTTTTATATATACATTTATATATATATCTTTTCTCCTTAGTACGCACTGATATATATTTGTCAACTTCCTAAATATTGCATTTTAGAGTACTAGCTTGCCTTTTAGAGTTGGGAATTTGGGATTGTGAACTTGGCTAGTGCCTAATCTATGTCCCATATTGCATTTGACGTGTTTTTACGAATGAATAATGAATAGCGATGCTCTTAAATCGACGTGATATTACTTTTTTTTATTTTCCAACTATTACAATATTTCTGAATCGGGGGAGTGGTGTGACTCGAATTCACACCTATTTAGAAATAGATGTGAGGGACTTATCACTGAGTCAACCATATCTTGTCGATATGACTCTTTACTTAATTGGGTAAGTTTTGTTTGTTTAACATTAGACCTTACACCAACACAAGCCCATTTCTGTCCGTGTTGGACCGCTACGGTTCGCACTACCTCTACAAACCAAGTCCAGTTGCAAGCCCAAAAAACTTGTGCTTAATAGGGACCTTGACCTTTTGGTGTTGACTATGTTTCGATTTCGGATCGAGCTATCGGCACCCCACCGATGTTATCTTAACACGACTTTTATAATTACATAGACAAAAAAAAAAAAAAAAAAAAATTCAAATAAAACGGGTGCAAAGAGAAAATCGATGGGGTGTCAATAGATAACATGGGCCTTGTTGTTTGGAACTTGAGTTGAAAATCCAACTACTTTCCAGCCCATGTAATTTATTTTACAAAGCTGGATTTATAGGATAAAAAACAACATTTTGTTGCATTTATATCTCTTACAAGAAGATGAATGTTCTTCTAATGACGACTAATGATAATCCGTTCAGGATTAATAATTTAATATGGTTGTTTATTGAAATATGTTGAAATTTTGGCGGATTAATTGTCAAAATATTTGAGAGTTTAATATATTATAGATTATCAAGCGTGGGATTTCGATTGTTTTTTCACTTTTTTGTACGGAATCTTAAATTATCAAACTTTTTTCTGTTAGTGTATCTATTTATCCATCTATTTGAACCATGTATCTTTCAGAAGCTTTTTTTACCATTGATAGGATTCGAACCATTGACTTAAGAGTCATTTTACCCAAACCCTAATCTCGTTATTTACCGGCTAATCTAAGCCCATAGGGTCTTAAATTATCAAACTTAAGGATTAACTGGTCAGATAATTTGAGATTCCGTATCCGAAACCTGGTGCTATTATATATATAAAACAAGTAGTAAGTTTATGAGAAGTGGAAAAGAGAGAGAGAGAATTTGTTAATGATAGCAATATAGTGTAAAAAAGCTTTTCACATTATAATAGAATCGATAAAGAGCAGTAGGCCCATCTAATCCGTTTAACGAGATATTCTCTAATTATTATTGTCATTTGCTCATTGCATGGTTGTGGATCCCAAACGAATCCCATTAATTTAACGGTTTTCATTTTAATACCACTTCCACTTCCACTTCCTTTTCAAAGAACCAAAGCTTAGAAAAGTATAAATTGATTGTTTTATAAAATTAGGTATCATTTTCAAAAGGGTTTCGAATTCTATACAATCCCAACAAAATATTCGGTGGGATGGGTCTTCAGAGAGTTTATTTTTGCTCATCCCCTACAAGGGGGTAAGCATTACCCCCCTCCTAAAAAGATGATATGTGTTTAATGAGGGGTAAATTTGTCCAAAAGATAACCATGTTTGGATAAATTTACCCCCTCCATAGTCACATGTCATCCATTTAGGAGGGGGATAATGGTTACCTCCCTCGAGGGGGGGTGAGCAAAAGTGTTCTCGTGTTCAGAGATTTTCATTAAAAACAAAAACGACATGTAATGTACGATAATATATAATGTCGTTAGTTTCTGAATAAAAGACTCTATATATTTGATTTGTGTTTTCGGTCGAGGATCGTAGCAAGATTAATTTCTAAAGTTATTATGGAGTATTTAGTAACATTCACTTCAAGAAATATTCCCCACAAACCTTGTTTCCCTAATAGCAAACTAGGGCATAAAGTTCTCTTCCAAAGTAAAGGTGCTTGTTTTAGGACCCCAATTGAAATGAAAGCTTGAGATAAGGCAAAAAGTACTCTTCACAAAGCAAGTTGGTTGGTTATTAATCAAGCACCTCTAATGTGTATTAATCATAATTAGTACTGAAATGATTTTGTTGAAAGGAACAAGTAAGACTTCTCATCACTTCACTTTGTGCTTGACTAGAAATTTAGAAATTAAACCAC
This sequence comes from Acer saccharum, assembly GCA_030490815.1. Taxonomy (NCBI): domain Eukaryota; kingdom Viridiplantae; phylum Streptophyta; class Magnoliopsida; order Sapindales; family Sapindaceae; genus Acer; species Acer saccharum. Next base: position 49,989,620 of record CM059868.1, on the reverse strand, counting down.
CATAAAGACATAAAGTTCTCCAGACTTCAGTCTTTTCTTCGTATTTTTTTTCTTTTCCATTTGATTGTCTCCTTAAAAAAAGTCTTTCATGTGGGATCCATTCATTTCTTATTTTCTCTCTCTTAGATTTTCTGATTTCTTAACTAAGATAATCTCCATCAAGTCTATTCATTTGAAGCATATTCCCTCTTAGCTCCAGTCATACGGTGGGGGTTCGAGTCTCCCATTCCATGTTCGTGTGATAGTTTTCGCTCTAGTATTGTAGATATAGATATAGATATTTAAGCCGTATATATAATGTTTGATTCCAACAAATCCCAACAGAGACCAGTTTGATGTCAAATTTCCAAAAAAAAAAAAAAAAAAAAGTCTACCCCCAACATATTTTAGCTTGTTCGGTTAGGCTTTTGAAAAACTTCTATTGGTGAAAGATCTATTTGTAATAGATTTATTAGAAATAGAGGTTTTTTTTTTTTAATTTTTTTTTTTAAAATAAAAGAATTATAGCTGTTTGGTTGGTACTTGGTAGACTTTTTTTTATTTAAAAAAAATCTATTTGGAGAAACACCTTCCAAGAGCTTTTGTCTAGTCGATGTTTAAACTCTAATGGCTTTTACTTAATTTAAAATAGACAATCTCAAAAGTTCAACAAAACAACTATAAAAAACTCAAATAGACGTTTATAGACCTTTTGAGACCGTTGACAGCTCAACCAAAAAAGCACTTACAAAAGTTTTTACTTGGAATCTTTTTTTTTTTTTTGTCAAGTTATTTCTTAAAATGCAAAGTAAAATACTAAACATTTTTTTATATATCAAAAGCACTTTTCAAAATATTTTAGGCTACTTTAATGTTGAGACAGCATATACAAGTCAAACATGAAAAGCAGGAGACAAACACAAGCTTAATGAGCTAAATATCCTTTTGCCGCTCACCATTATTGCAGTTAAGTGCTTTTCAAAACAAAAAGAAGATCATTATTATTATAAACTCTCTCTCTTGTTCAAACTTTAGACTACCTTTAATGCTATAAAACCCTAGAGAACTTGATTAATAAATATACATCAATTTTTTTTATAAAAAAAATGTTGCAGATCTTCAGTCAAACTAAATGCCACCCATTAATTTGTATTGTTGATCAGTCAAATCTGTGTTGACAATGAAATCTTTTTTTTTTCTCTGTTCTTAAGCTTAATTAAAAGAATTTGGATCCTCTACTGATTTGGTATTTTTACTGGCCTTACTTAATTTCATGATACATAAGTATTAAAATGAATGGATGGTTAAGATGTAATTGGTTTTCACAACCACTTTATCAACAACCAATCACATACTTTAAAAAGGTCAGGAAAAAAAATAAGATCAATAGAGGATCCAAATCCTAAAATAAACTGTTTCATTTTTTTCATTTTTTTTCATGTGTTGATTGTGTGAAGTAATGGAATCCTATGATTATCATGTAATTATTTTACTTCACATTATTTAATGGGACAAAAGCATCCTGCCCTCATGATTTCTATCAGCATTTTTTATTTACATTATTTTAATTAGAGTACGAACTAACTTTGTTTTTTTTGTTGGGTATGTTAGGGAACCTGTTAAAATCAAACATTATATACACAATTTGGATATCTACTCTCATAATATCGAGAAAAAAAAACCCTTCACACAAACTTGTAAAATATTCACAGTCAGAAATCAAACCTCCCACCACTAATGTGGAATAATAGTACGGACTGAATTTAAAGTCTCTTGAATTGACATTTATATATTTGAGCAATATTTTTTCCCTTAATTCAGTCCAATTTTAGAAAAACATACTTGAGCAATATGCTTTTTTGAGACACAAAGTGGAATTAAAACAGAAGTTGAGTGTATAGTTAACTCAAATGATAATTTTAGATTCGATTCCAAGTTAAGTGTTTGATTTGAAAATATTTCGATTCAACAATATAAGAAAGGGATAATTACCTCGTGGCCATCAATTTGATGACACACTATCAAAATGACCACTAGATTGGAAATTGGTTTCAAAATGACAATTTTTGACGAAAAGTGTGACACTAATGGCTATTCCATCAAATTCTATCTAATTACATCAAATTCCATCCAATGAGTGGCATTTTGATAAATAAGGGGATGACATTAATTTATTTAAGATGTTTTTTGGAAATCAATTTTTTCTTTTTATTTTTGAAACGAATAATTATATTTAGTGTGTGTGTATATGTACAGTCTTTCTATTGTCAGTTCGTCTTGAGAAGTTTTGACAAGTGCATACAATATATTTATTGTCAAGACGAACTGATAATAGAAAATCTGTATATATGTATAGCATATCTAATATATATATATATATATATATATATATATATATATATATATTCTTTTTTGAGAAGATTAATGCTACAAAATCTAAAAAATCTAAAAAATAAAGAAGAGACATGTGTATTGATCTAAACCATTTCTTTTGTATTTTGAAACGAATAATTATGTTTAGTGTGTGTAAATATATATATATATATATATATATACACACACACACACACATACTAAATATAATTGTTGTTTCAAAAAACAAAAGAAAAATTGATTTCCAAAAAACATCTAAAATAAATTAATGTTATCCCCTTATTTACCAAAATGCCACTCATTGAGAAAATTGATTTCCAAAACACATCTACAATAAATTATTGTCATCCCCTTATTTAGCAAAATACCACATATTGGATGGAAATTGATGAAATTAAATGAAATATGGATGGAATGACCATTAGCGTGACACTTTTCACCAAAAATGGTTATTTTAAAATAAATTCTCAATCTAGTGGCCATTTTGATAGTGTGTCATCAAATTAATGGCCACCGGAGTAATTATCCTTATAAAAAATTAATTTTCATCGAAACCCTTCTTGAGTTTTTGGTAAAATATGGACACACACTACTAGTTTAAAATTTAACAAAACCCCCCCACTCGAATGTTGAAAATTGTCTTATATCTCAAACTTCAAAGATCTTTTTTTAATTTTTGTAAATAATTTATCAACTCCTCTCTACTTGATCCAAGTTCTTTGAAAAATGTAATTAATTAATTAATTAGTTTACCAACATTATTAAGGGATCCTATTACATATATTGACCCACAGTAGTACTATTGGGTCAGCAGTGCTTGGATAATCATCATTTCCTTTTGTGGATTTTCAATGTCAAGCAAATTAAAAGTCTATTAAATATCAGTAATGCCTGATCATATGATATGTCCGGAATACTCTGGATAATATACATCAAGAAGAATTCCAAATTTCCAAATTTCCAAATTTTATTTTATTTTATTAAAACGTACAGAGAGGTGGTAAATGAAATATTGACTTGAATATGCAGAAGAATATATAATAATATAGACTAATATATATATTGTTTCTCTAGAATGCTAAAACAAGTCTTTAATATCACATCACTTTCTCATGTCAACTATTAAGAGAGGTGTAATTGGTATAACTGGTATAATTGGTACTTAGTAGGGAAGTTATTGAGTTATACCTTGCTTGTAAAGCGTGTTTTCCAAGTATGCATAAAGAGTTTTTTCTTGGTATTGTAGAAGTAGATATCTTCCGTCATGAATAGATATCTGGACTGCACATATGATGTTTGACATTTCGGCAGACCTCTAAGAGCATCTTCAATGCAAAAGTGGTTTGCATACCAATAATTGTTGACATGACAACAATATGAAGAGACTTGCTTCTTATGTGGCATAAAAATAGATTTGATAGACAATCAACTCAAAATTTGGTCTCCAATGCTTCCGTCTAAAACACATTTTTTTTTAATGACGTGTCCATCTTTTTTTCCTGTTTTATTTTTTATTTTATTTCCTTACCAAAAATATATGAAAAATTAATGTCAGTTTTAAATGTTTGCTAAGTCAACCTAAAAAATAGTTGTGCAACAGACTGTCTGAAAGTAGACGGTTATGTTGACAATGTCTAATATTTTTTTTGCCATGTCAGCTTGACGTTGAGTATGCACGGTTGCATTGGAGACACAATTATTAACATAACATCTATTTATCCTACGTGACATCTTTTTTTTTTTCACAAGCCACGCTTGCAATGGAGATGCTCTAACCTGTTCGATGTTATAATACTTAAAAAAAAAAAAAAAATCACATCCACTTTCAGTCAAGTGGTTGTACACCCCTTCACTTCAGTGATAGAGGTTCGAGTCTAACATTTGCCTTTATAAATTGCAAAGTGTAAGGAGACCTTACCGTGTTTCCTAATAGTGGTAGTGGTAGTTGATCTCGCCAGCTCCCGACAGACCTCGACCACCTTGACATCGGATTTCAAAAAATAGAAAAAAAAGTCTTTAATATCTCCCGAATTCATCCATGAATAACGTGTACGTCAAATCGATATTTATTTTCTCATCTGAACACAAAACAAGTAAAAAAGAAGAAAACAAATATGTTAAGTGAATAAAAAGACTCCAGTTTTCATTGTCACGATCATGGCAAACTGGACAAAGAAAACATTTGATAAAAATGGATGCTAGTGCTATACCTAGAATAAACTTTGCAAATATCAAATATGGGACCATCACGACTTAGTGACTTACTACTAGTCTACTACCACTTACATGTATCTAAGTTCTAAACCGCACTTCCAGGTGGAAAATATATGAAAACAAACAAATAGTGCAGAACTGTACATCTTGAAAGTTAAATGTACTCTGGCTTCTAGAAATTGGTAGGACTTATCACCACCGTGGCTAAGGTTCTGTCGAAACCTATCGAGATGCTTACAGTATAGCTAGTACTCCCACTCAGAATAGAGGAGGGATCCCCAACACTATATTTACAATAAGGGTAAGTACATAGACCTCCCCTGAAGTTTGGTATAAACGCAGCTAGAGAGCAAGTATCCATTTATTTACACAAACCTCTCATACCCTTACAATTAACTAATAAAAAGACCAAATTGCCATTATTTATTTAAATTCAAAGATAAAGATAATCTTTTTATAAAAAAACAATAAAAACTATTATTAAAATTTAAAATTATCTTCATTTGAAATTATTTTTTTAATATTGAAATTATCCTTATTTTTGAATTTAACTTTCTTTACTGCTTTTTAAATTTAAATTTATAATAATAAATTGTTTCTAAATTTTAAATTATTCATACATGCTTTTACGATTCTTTATATAAAGAGATTATATTCATTTTTAAATTTTAATATATAACTAAGGACAATATGGTTTTTTTTTTATTATTTCAACTTTAAGAGTAGGAGATGTTTGAATAGATAAACACATACTTGTATCATCTAACTACATTTATATCAAACTTTAGGTAAATGTCAGATTATATATTTACAATGTCAGGATTTAAACCGTGTTTGATTGAGTTTCATTTTGAAGTTTCCAACCACTGGATCTTGGTATATATATTCATGTTTCACTACAAGAAAAATGTCTATCTACTACAGGGCATTCACTACGGGCTTGGAATACCCGTGATGGAAAACCATTATTCACTACGAGCCTTTAAAAGACCGTAGTTGAGTTGAGCTTGTGAAATCATTTACAACCGGCCTTCATTGCCCGTGATGGATAATGAACAATTATTACGAGTGAAAATGGGCTTGTTGTAGATAATATACACATTACGGGTTTTGTCCGTAATCCATAGAGTTATTCATTACGGGCAAAGTCCGTAGTGGAAAGTCATTATATTAGTGAAGGGATTATAAATATTAACTAAAGGCATTAAAAGCTTGTTATAAAAAAATGATTATTTAATACAGACATAGTCCGTTATAAATTTTTATAAATTACTACAGACAATGTCCGTTGTTAAAGATAGTTGGAGGGAAAATAATTTAAAATTTTTATTTCCCTATAAAACTAAAAGAGATTTTATTTATTTATTTCATTTATATTGTTTCTATAACAGGCATATAAAGGCCCGTAGTAAAAGGTAAATTGAGGGAAAAATAATTTTGAAAATTTTCATCTCCCACCAATAACAAAAAATATTTTATTTATACTTTTCCATTCTCTAAACACTATCACTTAAACTCTTTCACAAAACCTAAGTAGCCACACCTTTGTCTCTCTCATTTCATCATTTTCTCTACATTTTCTCCAAAAAAAAAAAAATTCAAATCCATATATTTTTTATTTTTTTATTTTTATGGTCATCTTCTCCTTTATGTCTTGAACTTTTTTTTTTTTTTTTTTTTTAGGGAATGTTATGGTTTTGAAGATTTAAAATGTTTGTTTTTATAGTTTGATGTTTAAGATGTTTGATTGTTTAAAAAGAGATTTTGTTTTTTCTTGTTATTTTTATTTATAAGGTAAATTTATTTGTTTTATATATAAATGCTATTATGATTCTCTTAGTTTAATTTTATTCATAATTCTTAGTTTGTATATTTACCATTTTGTTTCCATTATGTATATAACTTTCATTTTTTGTTTCATTTTTGGTTTTAGTTGATTTTTTATGATTGTAATAATGATAATTTATTTCCTTTTTTTTTTTAAAGATATTTGTTTTTTGTTTAGGTACCAAACAAGATTTCAAAAAAATAAAAAAATAAAAAATTCATAATATGGAATTAGAGAAAGTTTGGGTGAAGAAAATATGTATTCAAGAATTATTTAAATTTCAATTTAAAAAAAAAAATCATAAATTTTTTTGGAATTTTTGGATGGACAAAATTTGATTCCCCCAATTTTATAAATAACATATATATATATATATATTAAAAAAAACGTGAGAGTTTCTAACATGGGCAATACTTGTTGAGCTGTTGTTAATAACACATTGACTATGCGCAGTGGCGTAGTAATTACTAAATTTACTACGTTTTTTACCCGTAGTAAATAACATTATCTAATACGGGCGACGCCCGTTATTGAAACGCGCTATTTTCAATCACACTCTTGGAGACGACTAGTGTTGCTACTGGCAATGCCCGTTATAGATACGCATCCAAACATTCCATATGGACCGCCATATATCATAAACAATGAGAGGATCCAATCCAACGGTCAAATTCTGTCTCATCAATGTATATCAAAGTTATAAAATGTGTCTACTATAATACAACTCCTGTGCCCTCAAAACAAAGACTATTCAGTTGCCAAATGCCGTTTGTTGACTGCTTCCTTCATATCATATACAGGAAACCAGCGCATGCAACCAATTTTTCTTTGTTTGCGAAAAATGAAGGGCACGTGCGACCTACAAATCGGTGGCTCGTTTGGCATGTGCCAACCGCACCACCGCCGCAGAGTCCTGGAAGCCAAGTGTCGTGAAGTGAGGGGCACGCACGGGAAACACGTGTGAGAACTTTCTCTGACTTGGTGTGTCGTAACACGTGTCGGGACGTGGATGCCCCTCACATGGGGACACTCAACAACTTCCAACCTATGTCATGTGCTGATGTGCATGTGCATTCTGTAAGGAGAAACACGACAATTCCATTGGCTCACAACATTTAACAGTTCTTCTCCACCCGGTCCCACCTTATTATAACCAAATTGTCAAATTAATTATTAAATTTTTTAAAAAAATTTAAACAATCTGACATAATTTAATGGTAAATGACGTTTATTCAATTCGTTAATGTTCTAAATTTAAATGTCACAACTATAGATAATTGTTTTTCTAGTTGAGACTGTTTTGAAATTTTTTTAAATCCTTTTAGATTCTTTGTTTTATAACATTGCATAAAATAAAGATGCGAAATTATTTTTTTCTAAATTTTCCCATGACCGAAAATTATTTTATATATATATATATAGTTTTTCTTTTCTTAGAACCGAACTGAACTTTTAAATTTAGGACGAGACTCATGAGTTATTGATTAAGTTTAACAATATTTTAACTTAGATGAAGTATTTTAATGGTTGATAATTGTGGAACTAATATAAATAAAATCAGTTCGTTATAAGGAAAGAAAAAAAAATATATATATATATAACACAACTTGACTTACAAACAAAAAAAAAATACTTGTTAGAGAAGGTTATTCAGTATTCTGAAAATTGAAGGATGACACGTGGTACCGTCTAATTATGGGAGAGGGACGGGATTGGATTGGATTGGATTGGATTGGATTGGATTTAATTTTGTTGGTTTTTAATTTTAATTTTAATTTATAAATAATATCACGATTGGACATGATTAGGTCGACAGGTAAAGTCGTTACTCGTTAGGAAGCTAAAGGAGGTAAAACTTAAAAGAGGCAACTGGTCTCCACTTTTTTGGACCGTTTTTCCATTGTTAATATAGTTTAATTACCATTGTACCCCTATAAGGCGGTCCTTTGCTTGCACTGTGCATTGCCTGGTTTAACTATGTCAATATAATTTTTTTTTTATTTATAAAAAACTAAGTCAATATTTTTGTATATAATGGTAATTGATAAACCTATGAGAATGTATGTATAGATTTTCCAAGGAAAATAGACTATAGGTTCTCCGGTTCTCATGGCCAGATTTTTTTTTTTAATTTCCTGGCTATAGTGCCCAATACTTTGTCCTGGCCTAAATCCATATGTCGTATTGTGTCGTGTTATACCATACAGAAATCGTGTTGGATCCAACCTAGGTTTATAATTCTAGAGTTGAAGAAGACATATTATTCGAACCCATAATACCATTTATATGATTGTGAAAAGTTTTATATACCACTTAGTAATCTCTAACTTCTGTCAAAAACATTTCTACTAAATAAGTAAATATATATATATATATATATATATATATAAATGTTCAAGTCAGTGCGCACTGATATAACCTTATCAAAGCTTCTCCATAATCAGTGGTCCAGATGCATTGGTACTGATGTAGTTACATTAGTGTGCACTAATGTGAACGGGACCGTATATATATATATATATATATATATATATGGTGGTTCTCTAGTAAGGACTTCCAATCACAGCCACACATTTATATTGGGTGTGAGTATTTGTTAATGTGAGGATGTGGGCCTACTGTGAATGTGTGGATGTAGTTAAACGTTCTGAAATAATAAAGTCAGGACGGTTCTGATTAGAGAAGTATTATATATATATATATATTAAAAAAAGCACTTAAATTTAAAAAAGAAAATTTGAAGGAAGCTTTGAAAGGGCCATAACTATAACATCATTCATGCATGCAACAACTAAAAGATATATACGACTAATTTTATTCTAGAGTTCATCCAAAAGTTTAAACTTTGATTGTGATCACTTTTCTTTATAATTTCTTGACTCTACAAGCTCTAATTTGCTTATCTTAAGTAAAGTTTGACAAAGTTAACTTATGTTGGTAGCCAAATGACATGTACAGCCAAAAATTAATTAAACAAATAATAACACTAACATACACAACACAACACTGCCACAACGTACAAGTCACTAGCTAGATTCATTGTATTAAGGGACCTTAATCCATTTTTAATTAACCACTTTTGTCTTAAACGATGCATTCATTAATTTATAAAATTTAGCAACTTTGTCTGTATTCAAGTTTGAAGAGAACCCAAGAATTAAAATATTATTGAAACCATACAAAAATATATAAAGATTATAATTATAATTATAATAATCCCATTATCAAAACACCAAAGTTGTATGCTAGATCCATGCAACTTCAATCACAACAGTTGGATTAAAAAATAATGACATAATTTATAAACAGATTAGCATCATAATTAGATGATCTAATGGTTGAGATTGAAGTGGTATATGATTTTGATAACACTAGATGTGTTATTGAATGTTTATAATATTTTTGAAATAAAATAAGGGATGAGAATAAGAAATTGTGAGGATTGTTGAGAGAAAAAGGACAGAAGAGAAAATTAAATTATAAAATCTAGTTTTTGGAGTATAATTCTTCACAATCCATGTTCATTTTCTTTGTCAGAACGAGGTTTTATCAGGTTGGTTTTGTGGTTTTTTTTTTTTAATTTAATATGAATTAATTAATATATGGATTAAGTTTCATGATGAAGCAATATGGATTCTGTCCAGAGTACCACTAATATTAATATGAATATTATTTATTGCTTTTTTATTTTTAATTTTAAAAAAAGGACACCAAACAGGTTGGAGTATATTGAGATTAAATACTATATGTTCAATCTGGATATCTACTCTCACAATCGAAAAATATTTATCATCGTGACAATACTGAAGATCATAAAACCCCTCACCCATATTTGTAAAATGCACATGGTGATATTTGACTATTGAACAATATGGAAATGGAAAAATAAAAATACTTTGATGGTTTTGGCTGCAATTTATAATGGTTATATACCAAATTGGAAGTGCTTTTGGAAAAGCATTTTGAAATTAAAAATGATTTATATGAGATCTATGAGTATTTTTGACTGAGCACCTTTTTTTAAAGAAAAAAATTAAATATTTTTATTTTAAAATAGAACAATTTATAAGATATTAAAGTAATTTCAATTTTCAAATGTCACTTTTAAAAAAGAAAGTATTTTCAAATGCAAGTTAAATTTTCTTTGATAATATGACCTGGGAAATTTCAAATTAATGAAATTTACCATGAGAATGTAAAAGAGTCAAAATGGAAATTAATTAACAGATTTTGCTTGATTTTAGCCTCTATTACTTAAATCAAATCAATGATTAATTCTCTCACTTACCATAAATTGGTGACGACCTATTTAAAAAAATAAAAAAATAAAAAAATAAAAATCGGTGAATCTCTTCAAACTTTGCATGCTGCATGCACGTTTAAATAGTAAAATCGGTGATCATATTGACCAAAATTTCAAACAAATCAAAAGCATTTATCAATTTACAAAAATAAACACTGTTACTATATATATACATAGTCAATTAATAACAAATAAAAAAGTAAAAAATATATAAAAGAATTGAAATAAACAAGTGTATTTTAAAAGGAAAAATCTTATTATAAATAAAGAAGTAAATATCAATATTATTTTCAGATATATTTTCTGTATTTTTTTGAAGATACCGATATCCAAGATATTTGAAGATACCGGCAATATTTTCACCGATATTTCCAGTAATATATATATATATATATATTTTAATTACAATAATTTAGGATTTGAGGAGATGACACACTCGAACCTACAACTTTGCGGTATAGGTGTGAGAGGCATACCACTAAACTAACTTCATCTTGTCGAACTTATAAATAATAGTTAAAATGGAATAAAATGAACTAAAATCACAACCGTCTATTGTTAATATCTTTAAAAGATAATTATTGTTTGAATTATCTTTGTTCTAATACATTAAAACCTATAAATATTTTCATTGTATGGTAATTAAATCTAAATAAGCTACAAAGTCATGAAAATTAAATAAAAAAAAAAAAAAAAAGTATGGTAAATGAGACAAGTATATTTAGAATAAGGGTAGTATCAAACTATGTTCTAAAAGCAAAGAGTAACAACTATTTTATTTTTATAAAAGGAAAACAATTATTGTATTTATTGTAACAAAACAATAAATATAGTGATTGACCGATGCATTTTATTTCCTTTTATATAAATAAATTAGTCGTTATCATGTGACCTTAGGACGCAGGTTAATTACCCATAAAATAATAACAAATGTATAATAAGTCAACTATTATATGGTTGAGTTTCAGTTTTCTTGGGCAGTTCACAAGGCAATCTAGTACATCCCTAGATAGATAATATAAGAAAGTGCTTCTTTTTCTTCATTTAATTTTATAAATGAACAATCTGATGAACCCTAATTATATATATATATTTCAAGTCTGGAGAGGTTTTCTCTGTCGTTTATTGATGAGTATATTTTATGTTCTAATAATGAAATGTATTTTGTAACTTAGAGAGGCACATGGCAATGTTACGGCTATTCATTTGATTGAAATTTTATAATATTTTGTATATTTTGAATATCTTCAGGATATTGACGATATTTTCGATATTTTTATCAAAATCGATATTCATTCTTTAGCTAGTGGCCATACTACATACTATTTTTATAAGGGCACCGAAAATGTTTCCATATACATACATATTTAAAAGTGGATGTTTTTTTTTTTTTTTTTTTTTTTATAAATAAATAAATAAATAAGTGAATATGTTATTAACAAAAGAAATTCACATAAGGAAGAAAAAGGGTATTTATGGAAACAGACATAAATAATAATAATACCAAAACCGCGTAAAAACAATAAAGCAAAGACCTCTTTTTTTATGGAAAACAGCGAATTTTATTTACAGAGGAATATATATAAGAGGAAAATCTAACTGGATTTAGTTTAGTGAATTGACCTTCAAGAAATCAAAATAGTATATCTATATATTTATATATATATAGAAAAGCAATATATGATTTTTATTTTAAGCAAGTAAGAGACAAGAGTCCTGAAACAAAGGGTGGGGTTGGTTTTTGAAAATTAATATTACAAACAGAGAAAGAAAAGCAAAGAATAGAAAGAAAAAAAAATTGGAATCTTGAAGCATTTTCTATTTGGAAGATATTGATAATTCCTTTTTTTAATTTTTCTTTCCATGATAAGGACTGGTTTTTTTTTTTTTTTTTTCTTTTTTCTTTTTTCTTTGTCTCATTTGTCTCTCTCTCACTTTCTCTATAAATCACCCTTAAATCTTCTCTATTCAACTCCCTCTCTAGAGTCTAGAAACACTTTGATTTTTCCCTTCTCCTTTGCTCCTCTCTGTATTTCTCTCTGTATTTCTCTCTGTTTGTGTCTCACTATGGAGGAGTTGGGCTCTATGTGGACTTATCATGAGGTTGGTCTTTTGTTATTTTTTTGTTTTCTCATCTCAATGTCTTTTCACTTCCATTTCTTCTTCTGGGTTCTGTTTGGTTTCTGCATTTCAGGCCTCTGTTTATATATATTATTATTTTTTTCACTTCAATTTTGTAGTTTCTGGTGTTTATTCACTGTTTGGTTTGTATTCTACTCTATATATATATATATATATATATATATATATTCATCTGGGTTTCTGTTTCATTTCAAACTTGAAGGCAAGGACTGATTTTGTTTCTCAAATTTGATTCCGTAACTGGTTTCTCTATTTACAGTATTTTTTTTCTGATAGAGATGGCAAGTGAAAAATATAGGAGTCACACAATACAGTTGAAATAAGTTATCTTGACAATTCAAGTCTTATTTTTTGTTTTTTTGTTTGTTTGTTTTACACTTCATTTGGCTTGATTGGTGCCACTTTGTTTGGTCACTCTTGGAGGCCTTGTATCGTTTTCGTATTCTAAACTACATGTTTGAATAGTTCAATTCTGTTAGGTATGAACGTGCACTTGTTCTGTCTTATTTAGAACAGAGCGTGTCCTGTTTCGAACTTTTTAGTAATAATCTGTCGTTAATGGTGATTCAAACTTGTCAATATTAACCCCCAAGATCATTTGTTTGACCATAAAAAATTCTTAGGATCTTATGGGGTCCCAAATTTAAGATTATTCAGTTTCTCCTAACTTGAAAAATCACTTTTGTTGTGGGTTTGGTTTGGTTTTTTGTTTTTTGTTTTGTTTTTTGATGAAGATTTTATTTGGTGTTTGATGAAATTCCTTTTGCAGAACATTGATGAACTGAAACAGAAGCTTCTCTACACAAGCATTGAATTGGAATCAATGAAAATGGAAGCAAATGAAACACTGAAAAAGCACAAAGAGGAAGTGAAGCAGTTGTTGAATCTTGTCAAAATTGCTTATCAGGAAAGAGATGAAGCCAAAGATAATTTGCAGAAGCTTATCAATAAACTCATGCCTTCAAGTCCAATCGAAATCCAACCAATTCTTCATAATCATAATAATATCCAAAATGAGACGCCACCATTAGTACTAATGATGCCAACAAAACCTGCAAATTCAAGCATAACTGAATCCAACAGTCTCTCACATGGTTCCTCCCCTGTTGATTCCTTCTTCGATGCTGTTTCGTCGTCTCAGGATTTCTCAAACATTAACAATATGGCTGATTCTGGAGGAAACATTTGTGGGTTTGTTAATCAACAACAACAACAACAACAACAACAACCCTTTGACTATAGAAGTGGCGGTGGTGGATCTTTAATGTCTTCTTCAGGTTTTTTCTCTTCTTCAGGAATTTCCAAGGCTGTTGTTGATCCTGAAAATGCTTTAATTGACAGCCTTATCAAAGGCAAAAGTCTCCCTAAGATAGGGAAGCTTCTGCAGACTGTGATGGAAGCAGGTCCTCTTCTTCAAACACTTATCGTCGCCGGTCCACTTCCCACATGGAGAAATCCACCTCCTTTACAGACATTCAAAATCCCACCATTTTCAATCAAAACCTGTGAGACTACTACAATGAGACCAGATCCAATCTCTGTGGTTCAGAAGTCATTGAATTCATCCCCATCGCCATCTCCGCTACCATCATCATTATCGTATCTTCCGGTGTCTCGGATGTCTCCTCAAATGTGCTCAACATCAATGTTGAATTTCTCAAACTGTCCTTCTTCAGGTTCTGCTCATCAGATCAATAATGGGCTGCTGTTACCTTCAGGTTCTGGCTTCAACACCCAAATTTCTTCCGGTGGCAAGCGACAGAGGTTTCAATGAGATGATCAAGAACTTTGATTATGGTTTTTTTTGTAAAAAAGAAATTGATTTTTAGTGGATTGATGGTGTAAATTGGATACATTTTCCGGTTTCGAATTAACATAGATTTTCACTTAGTTTTTATTCCATTCTGTCTCATTGTAGTAGTACTAGTTTCAGATTTTATTCCAGTGACTTGCTTACAAAGAGAGAAATAACAGTGGCCTGGTGGTATTCCAAGTTCAGGATCTCACGCGTTTTTTCCTGTGGGAATGTTACGTACCTAGGCACCTAGCTAAGAAACATCACATAATTGCTTAACATATCCCTTTTATGTACTTTAAATGATTATTAGGTGTGAGATCCTACACGTTTTTTCGTACGGGATTTGACTTTGTAACGTTATAGAATCGAATATCACACGAAAAAAGGATATATAAATATTGTAACAAAGCAAAAGATTCAAATGTAAGATTTGTTTGTATGCTAGTTTTTATATGGTGAAAAGAATTACGTACAAGTCTGTAACTCTGCAAAATCTGTGAACAGATTCAAGTATGATTTTCAGGTATTTTCATGATCATGTTTAATTGTTTATGTCATGGTCAGATGATCAATTTTTTTTTTTTTTTTTTGATAGAGATATGCTATGACTTTTACCAAATAAAATCAACTTCCATGTGCAGATTTCGTGCAGCTCCAATATGTCATATGTGTATCACAGCTCATAAAAATGACGACCGAGTTAGACGTGCCATGCAAGCCTGTAACTTATAAGGCAAATTGAAGAATTTTTTTTGGATTTTATAGCTACAAAATAATCTCACAATGTGTAGTAGTTTCTTGAACCCTCTTTGGCTTCTGGTTTAGATTTATGTTTGTCAATGTCCATTTTGAATTTTTTTTTTTTTTTTTTTTTTTTTTTTTTTTTTTTTTTTTTTTTTGACAATATTAAGATCAGGTATTTTTTTGAAAGTTTTTATCATTAATAGGATTTGAGCCGCTGATTTAGGAGTCATTTGCCCACGCCCCAAGCTTACTGCTAATTTCAAATTTTGTTTTATTTTCAAATGGAATTCAAGAAATAACTATTCATTGCAATTCTACAATGGACATTGTTATCATCAATCTACAATATATTTCAGAATGGAATATCAAAGAATTTTCATTAATATTATCACCAAACTTGAATGTCACTTTCTATGGCTTATATTACAATTTGATAGTTTTCATCATATTCTCCAATAAATTCTGACATTCCAAGACTCTCTTAAACAAATTTCTGATATATCCAAGAAAGCATCTCCATTCAAATCCCAGGAGAAAAAAAAAAAAAAAAAAAATCCTGTAACCTATCATTTTTGGGTAATTTACTCGAAATCCTGAGACTATTATTATGCTTCCAAGTCCAATCCCATCTCCAGAACTTGAACAAACGCATTGGAGTCCATTGGTAATCTCCCTGGTAGCTTTCATCTGCACTAGCTTCCTTGTGATCAGCTACTTCAGGGTAGTAAAGCAACTGTGTAGTGCGATTAATGGTGCAACCTTCGCTAGAAACCAGGATCGAAGACATCTAATAAACGACCCAAATCCTGAGGATTCTCCCATACAAATCTATAGCCATGGATTGGAATTATCTACTATAAACTCTCTTCCAATCACCAAGTTCAAGAAGAAAGGACAAGAACAAGAACCGAACACGAGTGCCACGGATTGTGCAGTTTGTTTAGGCGAATTCGAAGAAGGGGAAATGCTAAAACATCTCCCGAATTGTGGCCATGGCTTCCACAGTTGTTGTATTGACACTTGGTTGGAGTCTCACTCAAATTGTCCTCTCTGCAGATCACATATTGCGTGTGTTGATCAGCTATCAATCCCATTTGAATGTTCTGTTTCTATGTACACATTGCTGGAGACTCTGAGGAGAGAAGATTTTTTCCATGAGAGGGCAGAGCAGTATCGCGTCTTGCGCTCTACAGTGCTTCAAAACAACTCACTTGGACATGAAGCAACAACTAGTTGATTGATTAATTGATTTCAATGGAAACCAAATAAAGATGTGTGATATTTTCTCTGAAAATTTTCAAGTGGAATCCTCGATTGTTAGCGGTGATTGTTTAATAGCTATCGGTGGTAATCCAATAGATACATATAGAAATCCAATAAACCAATAGCAATCGAGAATTTCATATGAAAAATCCGTTGTAAAAAATTTATGAAAAAAAAAAATTGACTAGAAGATCGTAAGCCTCGTTATGTTGGTTCGAGAAACCATGTGAATAACTGTGTTATCGACCAAGTGATCATGAGAAATTTTATGGCTCCGCACGTGTCTCAGCCGCCCGCACTTGTGCGGGAGAATTTCCATACATGATACTTCTTGTTTCCGAGGCTCAACAACTAGTTTATTGATTGATTGATTAATTTCAATGGAAACCAAATAGAGACTGGTGATATTTACTCTGAAAATTTTCAGGTGCAAGATTTTTCGTATAGAATCCTTAATTGTTAGCGGAGGTAATTTAATAGCTACAAGTGGTAATCCAATAGATACCGGTAGAAATTCAATAAACCAATAGCAATCGAGAATTTCGTACGGAAAATCCATTGTAAAAAATTTATGAAAAAAAAAAATTGCACTAGAAGATTGTAAGCCCCATTATCTTGGATCAAGGCGGTGGTAATTAATAGCTACCTATCACGGCCCATTAAGCTCAAAGCCCGAATTCCAGCCAAGGAGCCCAACAAGACCAAAAGCAAGCCTAACTCTTTGGAGGATTCAAGAGACTTCCACCTAGTTCTACTTGTTTCTACAAGCTCTTGGAAGTCTCTAGTTGGTGGAAGATTCTAGAGATTTCCACACACTTCAAGCAACGGATACTTCTGGAAGTCTCTAGCAACACAATTACCATTCTAGGTTGTTTTTGTACATATCTAGATAGGCATAGAACTATCTAGAAACATGTATGAATTCTTCTGGAGACTCATTCTCCACCATTGGATCAAATTGATCCCAACCGTCCATTGAGGAGGTGGACAACTATAAATAGTTATCTCCTCTCATTTGTAAGGCATCCAAGCCAATCCAAGCCATTTGTACTTAAAGCCTTGTAAAGCTTTCCTTATAGCAATACAAGCTTTCTTTTTTTTCCATCCAAGCTCTTCTATTTGCTTTCTTTACTCTCTCTTGTGTGTGAGAGTGATAAACAAATCTTACTTAGCAACATTCACCCAGAAGTTACCTAAGTGCCGCACGGGTGTACTAAGTAAACTCTAAGCCTGTGACATACCAGTGGAAATCCAATAAACCGATTGCAATCAAGAATTGTGTACGAAAAACTCATTGTAAAGAATTTATGAAAAAAAAATTTGGACTAGAAGATCGTAAGCCCCGTTCTGTTGGTTCAAGGAACCATGTGAATAACTGTGTTATCGACCAACTGATCATGAGGAA
This sequence comes from Acer saccharum, assembly GCA_030490815.1. Taxonomy (NCBI): domain Eukaryota; kingdom Viridiplantae; phylum Streptophyta; class Magnoliopsida; order Sapindales; family Sapindaceae; genus Acer; species Acer saccharum. The sequence goes on along the minus strand of CM059868.1, from coordinate 49,971,571 downwards.
ATTCAACGGCTCCACACGTGTCTCAGCCGCCCGCACGTATGCGGGAGAATTTCCACACATGATACTTCTCGTTTCCGAGACTGCATCTCTGCAGAGGGTGGCCCGGGGACTTTCCTGGGTCAGATCCAGCCAAAGACTGGGTCTAGACCCATTCACACCGTCTTCTAGTCCGTTGTACATTACGTGCTACATGGCTTTATATAACATAAAATTCACACTGTCTTCAAGTCGATGTGGGACTCTTTCAAAACGAAAAAAAAAAATCGATGCGGTACAAATGACTGGTCACACTAGCATGAGCTTCCTCTTCACAGAAGATATGATTCTTTCATTCCTTATCGATGTGTGACAATTGTACTTTGATGATCGATTTATACTCAAAACACTTTATTCAATGGCAATCGATTCTATTTTATTTCAAGTTTCGAATCACAAATTCACAATTCGTAATCTATTCTATTTATATTCTAGTGGGCAAATCCCAAAACAGTAATCTTATTTTCCTTTCATAATTGGACTTTCGAAGACATGCCGTGGTGGTAATTGGACATGTCATAGACCTACCTCCACGGAGAAGACATGTAGACCTTTAACCTTTCACTAATGTTAGACAATCTAAAAAATTAACCAAAATAATATGGCAAGTGATTTATCATTATGATATCATCCACCACATCACCCTATCTGCCTCCATGGAAAAGACACGTCGGCCTTTACAACCTAAAAGACAACCTATCTCCTCGGAGAAGAAAAGTCGACCTTTACAACCTAGGTTGACGACCGTCTGTTTCCAAATCCAATTGAATAGGTAGTCTCCAAAAGAATTTTTAATGCACAAAGCATGAGACAGTGTGCAGCGCAACCATTGCAAAATGTAATTAACTCATTCCAAAAATAAGAGATTCAAAAATTTAAACTTCTACTTCAAAGTGTCTAACAAAAACACAAAATATAAACCGGCAGTAAAACAAGTTTACAACTTTAAGACCAAATGAAGCTTGCTCCATGTCTTAACAGAACTGTCTCTCTATGGATCAAATCGAAAAAAACGAAAATGTGATGAAAAGAACCACTATTTAGATAATTCCGATTTTGTTTGCCACGTCCAATGCATCATAATCTGGTGTCAATCTGACATATGCCTTCTTCGTACCATCAGGCCTAGATCACAAGAACAAAATTTAGATGTGATTGTTCATACAATTTAAGAAGGAATAAGATAACCAATAAAAAATCAAAGGCAGAGAGACCATGAATGAAGCATATTGTCATGATAATGATAATTCAGCCTATATGATCTGAACAAATCTAGAATATATCCAACACACTGTTCGTCTTCCATCAATTAACACCATGTGTTATGAGTAACACGCCGCATTTATTCACATGCCACATGACATAAATTGAATGGAAGATGTACACTATATCAAATATATTCTCAACTTTCACCCATAATCCATATCAAAATGGCAGTCTCATCTGGATGTCTAAATGATCGTTATCCGAGTCAACAAATACATATTTATACAAACAATCTCTAAGAAAATCATTTTGATCCTAGATACTGAAATAACCCTAGAGTTCAGGAACATAATTTAAAGCATAGTTCAACCAACAATTTTAAAACAGTTACAAATTTTTAATGTGGAAACAACAATATATATTCGGGGCTACAAAAGACGTTTGTACATAGCGTTAATCAAATAAACTGCTATAGTCAGTTATATAAAAGAGATTACAGGAAGAATAACAGTGATTGATCAAATATGGAATGCTCACCTGATCAAGGTATTGACTTTCTTGGTCTGAATATCATACATCTTCTTGACTGCATCCTTGATCTTCTTCTTGTCAGCACGAATGTCAACAATGAAAACCAAAGTATTGTTGTCTTCAATTTTCTTCATTGCTGACTCAGTAGTGAGGGGATACTTAAGGATCTGGTAATGATCGAGCTTGTTCCTTGGAGGTGCGCTAATCCGGGGATACTTGGGGCTGCGATCCTTTTTCAAGGTCTTCGGCCTGTGAAATGTAACTGATGTTCGCATCTTCTTGACCTTTTTCTTAAAGGTAGGTCCGGACTTCACTGCTTTTGCAGCCTTCAAGGCCTGTGCCTTTCCATCAGCCTTTTTTGTCTCACCTGCACACAATAGAGACACCACTCAGCATGGCTGTTAAAAGAAAGTATGGGTGCCATTGTAACAGTGCTTTTTGATGGATACTTCAAATTGATTTAATGAAAAAATGAGTGGAAACGGTGAATGAAGTTTTTCAATCGTTCATGGACTGTCAATAACCAAACCCCATACAAGAAAACAGAGACGACTATCTAAAAAAATATGCACCATAAATTTTCATCAAACCATCCACCACTTCAATAAAGATAGCCATATAAAACTAAAAGGATATACAACGTCTCTGGACTATTACTAGTGACATATTACTTGGATAAAATAAGAAGTGCGACAAGAAGATAATAGAGGGGAAAACAATAAGAATTCAGATAGTTAATATAGGGGAAGACAATAAGAATTCAGATTCACACGCGTTTTTCGTTTTCACCGTGTAAAGAGTTGAAATATAAGAACTCACAGTAAGGATCTACTGTCACTACAAACACGGTAACGCAGGTTTCATCTTGTTTCCAGTAAAATTTGGGTCAAAAGAATAGGAATATGATCCATATTCGTTTCTTTTTCATTTTCTTAAATACTTAAAACCCGAAAAAGCACAACAGCCTCAGTTTCAATAACCTAATTTAACAAATCAGCCTATCAATCACATAAATTCTGGAGGCTAATAAGCACTATTATTCCATACAATCTCTTTTCCTCGGTCAATAAACCGATCACACGACACGAATCCTCACTAACTTAATAAACCACGTTGTTCTTTTTCCGGTTGAAAACAGCCAAATTCAATGCTCTGTTTGGTTGCTGAGACAGAATCAATAACAGTTCATGCATTTTCTTCATTTAAGACACAGCAGAGAAACCTAATATAGCTACTGTGCATAGTATTTCTATTTGTTTTTATTATTATTCATTTTCTGGATACAAGAGCGAAATCAAACATAACATATAATGCACAAAGTGTGTAGGTTAAATAGATGTACGAAATTTATCAGAGAAGGGAATAGAAATGGAACAAAATGGTTACCTTTTGGAGCCATTGGTCCGCGAAGAAGAAGCTGCGACTAAACCCTAAAAAACAAGACACAAATTATTGTTACTTTTATATAAATGAGAACATGTGATTCGAGAGTGATTGAGAGTTAACAGAATGAAAAACAGAATAAAAAAATACCTGTGAATTTGAAGCAGACGAGCCGTCTCTCTAGGGTTTGAGCTGCTGTGTACAAATTAGGGTTTATAAGGAGATAGGGTGCGAAATTACAGAAATATTCAAATCTCATAGCGAATTCACAATCCGAGATTCCGAGACCTAGGTGAACATGGGCCGGGTTGGCAGACTGGGCCGGATCGCTTTGTGATTATCAGGATCCCACACGTCCTTTCGATTTGTGCCGGTGGAAATTGGAATCCCATATAGAAAAACGTATGAGAACCCGTATCTGAAAATTACTATATAATGTGAATCCTTTAAATCATATTATATCATAAAAAAATAAAATAAAAAAAAAACTTTGATCTTGTAACACTTCAAAACCAATTTCATGATAATACAGAACCAAGATTCCGCACAAAATCACCGTGAGAAGCGTTCTTATATTATATGTTATATTTTTTAGTCACAGATGATAAAATTGTTATTAACTATCTGATAAATCTATCAATGATATATAAAACTAATATATTTATATTGTAATTTTAATTTGACAGTAAAATTTCTTTTATGATTAAATATTTACATTTTTTTTTTTAAATAATAATACTTCATTTAGTTTAATTTGATTTGATGCTTTAGGAAACTTGCATGCATTCCATAGTAATTTTTTTTAATAAAAAAATTATTTTGTTAAAAAAAAATTGTTCTTGACTAGTGAGAAAATAAAAAAATCACTGAACAAGATATTACAATTTTCTTTATATTATGTGTTTGAAGACAATCAAGTTGAAACAATCTTCAAGGAATCAAAGAACTCAAAAACCTGAAGAAGACTGAAATCTATATGAATTTTATGATACAGTTGACAGAATGTGTTGACTTGTTGTAAATTGTAATGATCAATCACCATAAAATCAATCATGTGTTCTTGTGCTCTTCTTCTTCCTCTGGTGAGGAGCCTGTGTAATTTTCAGTTGAGCTGATGAATCCGGACAACGGTCCGGATATATCAGAGCCATAAATGTGACCCATCTTGGTACGTTTTGTTTCCAAGTACCTCCTGTTTTCCTTTGTGATGGTTGTCAAGATAGGAACTCGGCCTACAACTGCCAGGCCGTACCCTTTCAATCCGGTAAACTTGGCCGGATTGTTTGTCATCAGGCGCATTGTTTGGACTCCTACGTCTCTCAGAATCTGCAGGCACCAATGTTAAAGATGTTGAAATTTTTTGCACATTTTCAATTGAACCTGAATGGACTATTTCCTGGAAAATGAAGTGGATTTGTGTGACTGACCTGGGCACCGATGCCATATTCGCGAGCATCAACAGCTAAGCCGAGTTCTATATTGGCCTGAACTGTGTCATGACCCTGATCCTGTAAATTATAGGCCCGAAGCTTGTGTCCTAGTCCGATCCCTCTTCCTTCGTGGCCACGAAGGTAAACGACAACTCCTCTGCCTGCTTGCTCTATCAATTTCATTGCCAAATCCAATTGGTTTCCACAATCACACCGTGCTGACCCGAATATATCCCCAGTTAGACACTCTGAATGAACTCTTACAAGAACTTCTTCTCCATTTCCAATGTCTCCCTGGTTGTTTGTAAACATAACAAAAGCTTAGAAAGAAAAAAAAAAGTCCCAAGTCACTAGGCAAATCTAATTGAACAGTTTACCTTCACAACAGCTATGTGTTCTGTTCCATCTAGCTTCGAACGATAACAGTAAGCTTGAAATAGACCCCATTTAGTAGGCAAATGCGAAATGGCAGTCCTTTCGACCAATTTTTCTCTTTTTCGCCGAAACCTGCAGGTAGAATATGCAATAATATCAGTTACCTCTAAAGAGTAGCAATAGTACTTAACTTCCAGGGTAAGTTAATATTGTTTGAAAGCATTTTACATGTATAAGCATAGCACCAACATCCCCAAAACTCATTTTTTGGTAGCATATGAAGTCATTCTGTCTATTGCTCACCTGATCAGATCGGTTATTGAGACGATCGGGATGCTGTGCTCCAATGCTAGCTTCCTTAAATAAGGCAATGAGGACATAGAACCATCCTCCGGATCAACAACGGCCGAAAGGACAGAAACTGGCCGTAAGCCAGCCAAAACGAGCAAATCTATCGAAGCCTCGGTGTGACCAGCCCTCCTCAAAACCCCACCATTTCGATACTTCAAAGGAAACACATGACCTGGCCTTCTAAAGTCTTCAGGCTTAGACTCTAGAGAGGAAAGAGCAAGAACAGTCTTCGCTCTGTCTGAAGCCGATACCCCAGTAGACGTGCCATATTTCGCATCCTAAAAGCACGAAGATAGTTGTCAGGAATAACTTGAATTATATTACATCAATTTCACAGGATTCAGACAACATTTTTGCAATACAAAATGTTTGATTTTTTGTTTACCACTGTGATAGTGAAAGTTGGGGCAGAAGAATCTTCGTCTTCAGTTTCTGGTGACATCAAAGGAAGATTCAGCCTTTCAAGATCTTCTTCTTTCATGCCAACAGAAACAATTCCAGAGCCATGTCTGACCATAAAAGCAACATCTTTAGGACTCGTAAGAGAGGCTGCCATGACAAGGTTTCCTTCAACATCTCCGTATTCATCATCCACAACAATCACAAACTACAAATTATATATAACCTTGTTAAATGAAAAATCGAAATACGAAGTAATCAAGAACATTAGTAGTATTACCTTTCCTTCGCGTAACGTGTTGAGTGCCTGCTCAATCGATGAGAATCCTTCAGTCGGACAATCAGGATCACCCTCAGCATCACTAACAAAGAAATCAATAGTTTCAGGAGTAATTTGAGCATCAAAACCACCCAACAAAGAACCATTTTCGTAATTTACTTTCAAAAAACTATCATCTGATGACAGGTTTCCTGCTGCACCAATTCCAGACAACTCAACAGCCGAACAACAAGTACTAGAACTCAACCATAATCTCTGCTTGCACAAGCCAAATTCTACACTCTGATGATGAGGACTGATCAAGAAACCACCAGTCCTCCTTGACTCGATGATGATGTGATGAAACAAAGCTGGGCGAGTTAAGAGAATGAAGTCCATGGAATAATTGATGAGAAACTTTGCAAAGATTTTGAGATTTCTTGTACGGGTTGTGTTTTTGCCTCCATAATTCTGTATGTTGCGTGACATATATTGACATTAAAAGCCCACCTCTAGTTCTGGATGTGGACACATTATCCAAAAGTTGTAGTAACTGTTACCAACTGAAAATGTACTTTGTATTTTCAATCACTTGGTATTAAATCGGTAATCACCATGACAATTGAAGCAATAGGTGCGGCACGGATATTGACTTACATCGAGAGATATTTACTCTGAAAAATACTATGAGAGATATTTACTCTAATACCGGAAGAAAACTTCCCGCACATATTTGTAAAATATGTAAGGTGATATGGTGGGACTCAAACCTCCACTGTTAACGTAGAATGGGAGTTGCACTACCGTATATGCTAATAGATTTCCTTTCCTTTTTTTTTCTTTCTCGAACCCACAACCTCGTGATGTAGGTGTGAGGTGTATACAACCAGACCAATCTCTTCTCGTTGTATATGCTAATAGATGATATACTAATGATTTAAATATGATTTGTTTAATTAATCATGTTTGAATTAACATTAATGCCAATGACAAGATGGGGCTGGTCTGGTGGCAAATCCTTCACAGCGGGTTCGAGCCCTCCCACTCTAAAAAAAAAACCCAAAATTTATATAATATTTCTATTAAAAATAAAAATAAAAACTAATGCAACAAATTTATTAATACAGTATCGTCTAAATTCATTTTATTACTTGGATTAAACAAGTCTGTTAAGTAGAATGATGTGTACTTAGAAATTTAACACCAAACCAAACTATGTCGTTAGAGTTCAGCTACTATACATGTACTATATAGTTATTGGGTTAGTTATAATCAATTGATTTCAGTACAAAGGTTTACAAAAATCAAATATTTAAAAACTAAAATAAAATAAAATTAAAAGAGACAGTTATAGAGTACGTTTGGGAGAGTTTCTTAAATAGATCTTTTAGAGGTAGAGCTTTTAAATGAAAGTCGTTGGTCATTTGATTATCAATTAAAAAAGAGCTTTTTTAATTAGTGAATTACCAAAATACTCTATTAAATATTAAATGATAGGGTTAGATTGGAAATTTTAGTGTTATTAAAAAAACTCTAAAAAATCTACTTGAAAAAGCTTTAAATTTGGGTTTCTCCAAGTAACTTAAACCAACTTTTTTAATTATCTAAAAGCTCGAGTGACAACTAAACGATACAAAAACAAATTGAAAAGAGCTTTTTTTAATTAAATAAACTCTTTTAGTCGGTAGACAAATTCTTCCAAACGGACACATAATCAATTGATTTTGGTACAAAGATTGCAAAAATCAAATATTTGAAAACTAAAAAAAAAAATTAAAATTAAAAGAAACTAAATCTATCCGACTCTCCCACGTATGACGTAACTATATTGTTGATATATAATAACTAAATCCTTCTAAATATAGTATATGCTTTTTTTTTTCTCCGTAAGTGAGATTTACGTTTTTTCCTACTTTTGATTAATTTATTCAACTAATTTTAATTACGTGCAAATCTTTAATTTAATTATGGATTTTTTTTTTTTTTTTTTTTGAAGAAATTTAATTATGGATTGATCTAGTCATCTAGATGATGTGAACACCATTTTTGAATAAATATAAGTAGATAACTAAAACGAAAAGTCCATTTCCTTTTGAATTTTGATGTAGATCATCAACATCATCAAATCGACACAGGACTGTCAATCTCAACGGTCCAAATTGGTGCGTAATCTACGCGCGTACCAACGATCACAATACCCCACAGAAAGAGTGAGTGGGTGGGACCCGCTGACGTGGCCACACTTATGAGTTGCCCAGACCTCAGACCAGAAAGTTGAAAGAAAAAACAGAAAATGTCGCCGGCGTAAACGAGACTGGTGATATCTACGAAGAAGACTAGTAAACACAATACATTACACAGACTCACTCCTCTGCCTCGCAGCCACGTGTCGACACGTCGCTGGCCTTCGTTTTCGCCGCCAGCAAATCGACCGTACATTTCTTTACGCTCTGCCGTTTTTTGTTTATTTTTTTTCCCTTTACTTTCATTTCGTTTTGGTATCAGCTCCCACTTTTTTTTTTGGGGTGTTTTCAGTTGATGGACGATGGCCGAAACGTTGATACCGGAAACCAGCAGCGTGAAAGAGAACAAGATATGGAAAGGCGTTTTTGCTGTGTCTGGAATCATGGTCACTCTGGTCATCTATGGTGTTTTACAGGCATGTTTCTTTTTTTTTTCTTATTGTTCTCTCTCGATTCTATCTATAGACAGTGATCTTCGTTTATGTACCTTGTACTTGTAATTTTTAGTTGAAATTGATGTCGCTTTCGTTCATTTAGATATATTGAATATGCGAAATTTTGGGATTTTGAATTCAATCGTGCATTGACAACAAATTTATGAATTTTTAAGAAAAAAAAAACATATAATGTACAGGAGTTACACTGTATTAGGTCGGTGAGCAGGAATTTGTAGAGTAAAATGTAAATTAGTCGAATTAATTGGAATATTACTTGCTTAAATTAGTATTTAAAATGGTGAGTGAAAATTAGAATTGTTGTGAAGGCATGAATGAATTATAAGTAGTATTATAATTAAGAATCTTATGTTGAGGCTTTCAATGTCAATTCTTTATGTAATATCTCGTTTAGTGTTTTGAATAGTATATGGTATTGTTTCTTGCAGAATTCAAGTAGTTCAATAGTGTTTTGAAAGAAATTTATCATTTTGTTTGCAGGAAAAAATCATGAGAGTCCCATATGGGGCAAACCAGGAATATTTTAAGCATTCATTGTTTCTTGTTTTTTGCAATCGTCTCACTACGACTGCTGTCTCTGCTGGGTCTTTGTTGGTGAGTTGCTATCACTGATATTTATTTTGTTGATTATATCTTTTTGGGTAGTCTTCAGGGAGGGGTGAAAGTAGTTTGGTTAAATAAATTGGTGGTGAGCTGCTATCGCTAACATTTATTTTCATTGATTATATCTTTTTTGGGTAGTCTCATGGAGGAGTGAAAGTAGTTTGTTTAGATTAAACTGGTGATCATGCAATCTGCATTGTTGTCTGGATATGAATTGCGGCTGCATTGTAAAAATATGCAGAATTATCAAGGTTGAATTTCATTTCTGCTTAATATATTTTTTTTCTAGGCAAGTAAAAGAGACTTGGATCCTGTTGCTCCAGTTTACAAGTACTGCCTCATATCCGTGTCAAACATACTAACCACAACATGCCAGTATGAGGTAAGCTGTGTCTCATTTAGCATTCTGAACCATGATCCTAGTTTCCATATAGATTTCTGATTTTCTCTTTTGTTATAAATGTGCTGTATGTGTAGTTCCAACTTCCAGTTGGAAGTTTTTAAAATAAATATGTTGTAGATGGACTTTTATTGATCATATAAGCTTGCTCCAGGCCCTCAAGTATGTCAGCTTTCCTGTTCAGACGCTTGCAAAGTGTGCCAAAATGATACCTGTTATGGTAAGTTGAATTTTATGTTCAATCATGATAGTCACATCTTGCAACTGTGAACTTCTTTCGTATGGGACAAATTTGTGTTTTACCTGGTTTTAGTAGTCTTGCATGCCTTCTTTTTCTCCTATTTGTATTTTTCTAGATTTCAACTTTTATTTGATTGTTTATTTATGTTTTCCTGTGATAATACCGCCTTTGTCAAATGCACTTGGGGATCCTCAGTCATCTTCATGCAAAGCACTACTGGTGCCCAACCCGAGTAACTTTTTGAATAGGCATCTATCTATATAAATGGTCTATATGGTCAAAGAAATCTCTGAGCAATGTGAGGTTGAAGGTGAGGGTGCTTAGAGTTGTTCTTGGGTTCCATTGATATGATTTGAGTGAGCTTTAGCAGTATAGCAGGTTGTCATGGAAATATCTAGTTATGTCACAATTTGTTGAAACACATATTGTTTTTCCTTGAAGAAACCATCTAATAGAGGCTGTCTGTTGATAGTTAAAACATTTCCTCTCGAAACTAATTTGATGCAGGCTGTTAGAGATCACTACTGTCATGTAAACTGATATTGTATGTCCTGTATATAACGTATCTTACAGTAGAAATTTTTCCATTTAAGATTCATAGATGTACTCTTAATTGATTGATGGTTTCTCTTACTTCCATCCTTGTCTTTAAATAATCAGAGGTTAGCTTTTTGTACTCTGATTTATTATCATTATACTTTTTCTTTTACAAATGTTAAAAGGTAAACCTTTTGGACTTATTCTTTTCTTGTTGTCTTCTGTAGATCTGGGGAACTTTCATTATGCAAAAGGTTTACAAGGGATCTGACTATATGGTGTCTTTTCTAGTGACCCTGGGTTGTTCTGTGTTCATCCTATTTCCGGTAATTTGTGCATACTTTGTTTCTGATTATTAGTCTGATTTCAAATTTTCCTTTAGTTTTCATTGTTTTATAATCCTTTATGTCTCATTGCTAACACCTTAGATTGTTAATTGTTTGTATTATTAGTTTCTTACACAGTATTCAACTCGAGTATTTAGCATTCTGTTAGGTTTTTAGAGTCCGCCGCAATTCTGCCAAAATCCTTACTTTCAAAGACAGGATCACAACATGTACATACAATATATATCAATCAGGTCGCTTTAATTATTAATTGAGTAAATGGTAATTGTCGAACTCTTGCAGCCTGCTTGTAATTTTTTTTTCTTTCTATTTTCTGTTGCTTCAACCTTTAACCCTGAGAGTATACACATAGGTACCCCCCAGCTTCAAGTTCTGGCTGCCTGCTTATATGTTTGATCATTAATCATGTCCGGTCTGTCACTAACTTTCAAGTATTGGTGTCCATCAGTAGTAGTTATGCATAAAGGATCAAGATTTGACCAGCATATACTTTGTTAGATGACTTGAAAAAAACTTGAAAGATATTTTGTTAGTGGATGATGGGTTGGAATGCCTGTATGCGAGAAATGATTCTTGTTTGTCTACCTATGTTGATTGGGTGCTGTTGTTCTTGATGCAAAACTCTGTTGATGGATTTTGTTTTTTTTTTTTAATGCACAGTAATTGGACTTTTATTGTAATGCATTTGGATGTAACCTTAAGTAATTCTATTTTTTTTTATTCTAGGCAGGAGAAGACATTAATCCGTACAGCAGAGGGAGGGAAAACACTGTTGGGGGTGTTTCCTTGATGGTTGGCTATCTCGGGTATTAACTTGAAACTCATTTCCTCTCATGACGAGGATGCTGACAATTACTTTTACTCGTCAATTTCTTTGACATTAGTTATGAAAAAATACTTTTGATTTCATCCTCTGGTATGGAGCACAAATATAAATTTTTTTTATGCCTGTACATGTTTTCACAATGGTGTGTACTTATCTACTCTCCATCACTATGCTTGCACCTAGGACATAAAGCCCGTGAATCACTTTAATACTAACTCTAGGTCACTTGGGTATGAGTGGTATTGGTACCCACCAGAGTTAAATTATTTTTATATAGAAAAAATTTAACTTCCTTAAGGCATACTAAATGCATCTGAAGAGGAAAGAGTATGTTTTTCACTCTTTTTCATTAGTCTTTGTACTTTTCACTCAGATCATTTGTTGTTCAGATTTCAAATGAGATAAGTGTTGACAATATTATATTTTAAATAACATATAGAGACATTTCTGAAATATCTTGTTATCTTATACAATCACTGTTCATTTGTTTCTCCGAACAGGTTTGATGGATTTACAAGCACATTCCAAGATAAGTTATTTAAAGGCTATGATATGGTTATTCACAACCAAATATTCTACACAGCATTGTCTTCTTGTATTCTTAGCTTGACAGGTGAGTTCCCTGTAAAAATTTGATACTTGAATTATTGTGGTTTACATCTGGCAGTTCATGTTCTTAGACTTAGAGTATATTGATTCTTGAGAAGGATATATGTTGGCATTTAGTTCTGTTAAATGTTTATGTATCTAACTTTATTGGTAGACAATGGTTTGTTGAGCGATAAATGTCTAAAAGTTTACCACATTTTGGAATCGATAACCTTTCTCGTAATATACTATGGTAGTGAACCAGTCATTCATGTGCAGCGTACTTACTAATGGTGGGTCAAGGTTTTACTATTTAACAAGGAAAGAACAATTTTAGTATGTTTCGCCCTATAAAAAAAAAAAGTACCTGTAAAGAGTGCTTGAAACCACAGAAGCACGGACACTTTGTTGCCATGAAATGATAATTAATGACATATTTGGTCGTGTCAAGGCTTCCTGAGTTGATTGATAGGATATATATATATATATATATATTTCAGAACAATAATGTAATTAATTGATTGCATATATAGTAGTTAGTTACTGATTGTGTTTGTCTTCATTTTGGTTTAGGCCTTATACTGCAAGGACATGTGCTTCCAGCCATAGATTTTGTTTATCGCCACAATGATTGTCTCATTGACATCGCATTGCTTTCAACTGTAAGTAATCATAATTTTATCGTTGTATTTTCTGTATGGCGTTGTTATCATTTATTTTCTCTTGTCAAAACAATTTTCCATTTCTTAAAACCATCGGTTCCTCCATTAGTACTTTTCAATATTGCCTCTATTTTATCTGACTCTTGGATTATACCTTGCAGGTAGCAACCGCCAGTCAGTTCTTCATTTCTTACACAATTCGCACATTCGGTGCCCTCACATTTGCCACCATAATGACCACAAGACAGGTAAAACACACGTGTTCATGTTGAAATTTATTCTTCTCATTTACCCCTGAATTTACACCTCTAATTATTGACACCTTCTCCTGCTCTCTCTATCTTAAAAAAGTTGGCGAGCATTATGCTGTCATGCGTGTGGTTTTCCCATCCTCTTAGCTGGGAACAGTGGATCGGAGCTGTAAGCCTTCAATCTCTATATTTTTCGCCAAATTTTATCTCAAGTTCAATAACAACACTATTTTTGATACATCTATCAGGTTATTGTTTTCGCTTCCTTGTATGCAAAAAGCTTCCTGAAAACTGCACCCGCGAAGCCCCCACCTCCAGAACTACCTATAGGAAATGTGCCCAATAGAGCTTCTAGTCCTGTGAAAGGGAACTCTTGATACAAGTCTTCTCGCAGTTATGGCATGCTCAATATGATCACGAGCTGCCTTTACGAGATTTAAGGTATAGAACTCATCGGACCCAAACACACCCAAACACTCCACGGCAAATGATTTCAATCAAAGGTAATGCCGTTGCAGTTGATAGAGTTGAAGAGATTTAATTACCACGCAATATTTTTGTAGGTACATTAATTATAGGTTAACCACATTCGAGATTTTTTTTTTTTTGTTTTTCCTTTTTTACATTTTCGTTTCTTTTTCGTGTTTTTGGTCATTTGAATACAAAAGGTTTAGAAGATGTATAATGCATCTCTGTCCAATTAAACATGTCTTTGTTTCTAATTTATGTTTTGTCTAACAAAAGACTAGACAAAGATGATTGAAAAAAGAATTTTTCTGTTTTCTTAATGAAAGAAGGGAAAAAAAAAGGTTAAGCTATGTTGGTACTTGGTATGATTATGCCCTTTCTATGTTGTATCTTCAACTGATTAGATTCCAACTTTTCTTTTTAAACAACAAAAATAATATTCTTTTTTGTGATTTTTGAATAATTATATGATATATTTTGGTCTCCTTTTGAGCACTCCAAGAGCATGAAATCCTAAATAAGCGAATTTTTGTGTTATATCAACTTAGGGTCAGTTTGTGTAATTTTTGTGTTTAAGGAATAATCAGTTTAAATTAGTTACAATGATTAAAATATGTATGATTTTATAACCTCGTTTTTTTTTTCCATTAATTATATATATTAAATCAATATTTAAGTAGAATATTTAAATTAGTAAAAAATTTCCATAAGAACAATAAAAATATTTTTAAAAGATTTTATAAATCAAATCAATATTTAATTAGAATATTTAATTTTAAGATGAAATAAAGTATATAAATGATTTTAATTTAATTAGAATATTCTTTATTTATTAAAAAAATTATTAAAAAAATTAATTTGATTTTATAAGGATAATAATAATATTTTAAAAGATTCATTAAATGTCAAAATAGATTATTTTATTTTATAATCACTTTCAAAAAGTAACTTTCCACCTACTTCTTAAAACCGTTTTATGTCAAAATTATAAAATAAGTTGATTTTAACTTCTCAAAAGTAATACCAAATTAACCCTTAAATTTGTGAGTTAAAATTTTCTATCTGTACGTCCAACTATTTATTAGCCAACTAATCAACCCTTGGATTAGTAGTAAATGTTTGATCGGATGTTATATTTAAATCACAATCACAACTTTAAGTTAATATAAGCCGTCTATGAATAATTTGTTCTAAATTAAAAGGAAGTGGGTAGAAAAGATGCATTACTTTTGAGGTTTGTTAACAAATAACAACGAATATATTCATTTTGTTAATGCTACAAAGTGGCTTTCAAAGAATATATTTCTTGACTCTTGTAACAACATTTTCCTTTTTATTACTATATATTTACATGAAAGAACTTTGTCCCCGTAATATATAAGCTTGAAGTTGAAACTATGTAATGATTTAACATTTCGATTATCACAAAAAATTCTTCATACAAATTAAACATTATTCAACTTCAAGATTAGACAAATTACAAATATCACTTTAAATTTTGATACATTTATTCTTCATACCATTATCTCGTTATGGTTCAATAAATAAGTAGCTAAACTTAATTTATGTTTTATAAATGTAATAAATTAAAATCTCAACCATCAAAGTGGCTGTAGTTTAGTGGTTAGAATTCTACGTTGTGGCCGTAGAGACCTGGGCTCGAATCCCAGCAGCCACACTTTTTTTTTTCTTTAATTTCTTACTTTTTTATTTTCTTTTTAATTAAGGACCTGGGTTCTACGAGTTAAAAATTTTGATAGGACCTATCAAGATCAAATATTAAATATGTGATCCGAATTGAATACAACATCCCACAACGGGAAATATCTACATATAAATCCAAAATGGATCTCCTCCCATAACAAAAAATATATACTTATATAGAGAGTAGATGTGTTTGTTTTTCCTTATATAAATATAATTTTTATTTAACAAATAAATTAAAAGCAATGTGGTAGGACATGCACATACATAACGTGACAAATAATGCTAAAATCCACCTAACGAATATATTGAAAACAAAAACATAATAAACGCATGATTTGATTTTGAAGCTTTTAATTAATTAACTTGAATAATCAAAGCATATGCAATTTTTTCTTTGTAATTTCTATCTAAATATAAAAAATAAATAAATAAATAAAATCTATATCTGAAATGACATTATTTTAGAGGAGAATTTCGAGATGCCATTAGAAAAAATAAAATAAAATTAGAATTTTTGGTAGATATGAGTTACTTGTTTGCCAAGTAACCCTACTTTTTTGTGTGTAATTTTTTTTTTTTTTTTTTTTTTTTTTTTGGGTTAATGGATTTGGGAATAAACTTAGATTAGAACTACAAAAGGTATGTGCAGATAAGATAGAGATAAAAAGATACCATAAATTAATTATTTGTTAATCTAAGTTGGATTATCTATTTTTTTAGTATATAATCAAAATAAATCAAAACAATTAATATCACTAATCATCTTATATCCTATTGGCTGCCTCACATTATTTCTATTGCCGAGTGCCGACTTGTCAAAAATTGGAGCATCCACTACAAAATAAAATAAAAATATATAATATTTTAAAAACTATATTTAAATTTCTTTGATATTTTAATAATATTCACTGTATTTTTGATATTTCCAACGAAATTTATTAAAATTAAAGAAGTAACAAATTTAAATCCAACTTAACTATAATAAAATAATTTCACATTATCCAAGAATATAAAATCTAAATAACCATATCCAAAAAGCCCGGTAAATGGTATTGTAATCCAAATAAAATCCAAATTTTTAAATTTTGTAATCTTTTCTGTTTCTAACACTTATCTGTAAAAAATCAAATCTTTTTGGGTTTTGACTCCTATAAAAACCCAGTGGGGGGAGTCACCATTTTCTCAAATCTCTTTCCATTAACAAAAACAGAGCATCCTTTTTTTCTTTAGTTTGTTATTTGTATTTTCGTGAGAAAGTTAAGTGAGTGAAAATGGAGATTGATTTGACACCCAAGTTGCCGAAGAAGGTGTACGGAGGAGATGGAGGGTCGTACCACGCTTGGTGCCCAACTGAGTTGGCGATGTTGCGTCAAGGGAATATCGGAGCAGCCAAGCTCGCTCTCGAGAAAAATGGCTTTGCTCTCCCTCGCTACTCTGATTCTGCTAAGGTCGCTTATGTTCTTCAAGGTATAATCTTTTGAATCTCTCTGTTTACATTTGATCGGTTTAGATTTATATGTTGATTGATGGGTTTGTGTATTTGGAGAACAGAGTGCATGTATGGAATTTCTTGATTTTGTCATGTTGAGGGTTGGATTTTCCAGAGACCCTTTTGGTAATATAATTTAGGATTTTTATTTGATCGGTTTAGATTTTAACTGTTGGTGTTTTGTAAAAATTGTTTCGTTTTGTTAATGGGTTTGTGTATTGTGACAACAGAGTGCATGCATAGAATTCTTGTTTGAATTTCTCGATTTTGTCATGTTGTGGGTTGGATTTTCCAGCGACCCTTTTGATCATATAATTTAGTATTTATTTGATTTCATCGATTACAGTTCTTTGTTTTTCAACATAGAAAATCTTGAGAGAAACAATTCAATTTGTTCTACTGATAATTAGTTCTGTGTTTACAGTTCGATTACAGTTCATAGAAAATTTGTTCGACATAGAAAATCTTGAGAGAAACAATCCGATTACAGTTCTTTGTTTGTCTCTGTCATTGTGAAAAATGTTTGATTGATTTTGATTGATTTTTTTTTTTTTTTTTTTCTAGGCAATGGTGTTGCTGGAATTGTGCTTCCCGAGAAAGAAGAGAAGGTACTTGCAATCAAGACGGGTGATGCAATTGCTCTTCCTTTTGGTGTTGTCACATGGTGGTACAACAAGGAGGACACTGAATTGGTTGTTCTTTTCTTGGGCGATACCTCGACAGCCCACAAACCCGGTCAGTTCACTGATTTCTACTTGACTGGCGCTAATGGCATCTTCAACGGCTTCTCAACTGAGTTTGTGAGCATGGCATGGGGGATTCCAGAGAATGATGCCAAAACCCTTGTTGGGAAGCAGACAGCAACCGGCATTGTCAAGCTTGCAGCAGGTTTTAACATGCCTGAACCGAAGAATGAGCACCGTGAGGGTATGGCTCTAAACTGTATTGAGGCTCCACTTGATGTTGACATCAAGAATGGTGGAAGGGTTGTGGTCTTGAATACCAAGAACCTTCCTCTTGTCGGTGAGGTTGGGCTTGGTGCTGATCTCGTTAGGCTTGATGGTGGCGCGATGTGCTCTCCTGGTTTCTCTTGCGATTCAGCCCTCCAGGTTACTTACATTGTTCGGGGCAGTGGTCGCGTTCAAGTTGTTGGTGTCGATGGCAAAAGGGTCTTGGAAACTCATGTCAAGGCTGGTAATCTGTTCATTGTACCAAGGTTTTTCGTGGTTTCGAAGATTTGTGATCCTGATGGAATGGATTGGTTCTCCATCATCACCACTCCAAAGTAATAATCCTTTCTCACAATGTTTGTTATTATTAATCAATATTGTTGCATCAATTTCACATTATTGATTAATTGTTTGTTTATTTTTTATTTATTTTTTGCCATTGCAGTCCTATTTTCACACATTTGGCTGGAAGGACATCAGCATGGAAGGCCTTGTCTCCTCAAGTGCTCGAGGCAGCTTTCAACGTGCCTTCGGATCTGGAGAAGCTGTTCCGTTCAAAGAGGACTTCCGATGAGATTTTCTTCCCTCCATCCAAATAAGCAAAGCTGCAGCTGCCCTTACTTGATTTTCTCTTAGGCCATTTCAATAAGAAAAATAAAAGGTTTTTTTTTTTTTAGTGTTCTTAGATGAGGACCTCGTCTATCTTCAGTGGATATTATTAGATTTGGTTTTTTATCTAACCCTTTTAATGGGTTTAAGAACATTTTAGTTTTTAGTTTTTATAATTTGGTATTTGCTGCAATTTCTCAAGTAATCAATGGTTTCTTCTTATGTTCTTGACTTCTTGTGGATGGTTTTGCATTGAAATGTGACGTATATTAATTTTGTCAAACATAAGTTTAATTAAACAATAGACTTTTACTATTTTAATTAATTGGATAATTCCATAATTCTGACTATAATCTAAAAATTTCTCAACTTTAGTTTTTTATTTTATTAATCTCATCATTTTCATGCATATTTTTGGATATTTTCTTCAATGGTTTGACAAAAATTGTAGTTTGATATTGCTTGTTTGTCAATTTTTGTTTTTCATGGTTTTTCTTATATTATTCAAACCCAACAACTTAGAGCAACTCTAAACGGCTCTTCTATTTTAAGAGTCATTCCAAAAGTCTCTTCAATTAAAAATAGGTTATAAATAGGTTTATATTATTTTAATGAAGTCAGATATATATTATTTTAATGGGAAAGTATCATTTCCCCCCCTGTAGTTTACCATATTCATAAATTTGCCCCCCCTAGTTTCAGAAATGGTTGGTCTTCCCCCTCTAGTTTGCCATATTCGAATATTTACCCCCTACCGTTATGATTTCTGTTAAATAAGGGTTTGACCGTTAAATACAAAGGAGAAAATACATTTTCCCCCCTGTAGTTTGCCATATTCATAAAGTTGCCCCCCCTAGTTTCAGAATGGTTGGTCTTCCCCCTCTAGTTTGCCATATTCAAATATTTACCCCCTACCCTTAGGATTTCCGTTAAATAATGGTTTGACCGTTAAATACAAAGGAGAAAGTACGTTTTTACCCCTAATAATAACGTTGATTTAAAAAAAAAAAAAAAAAAAAAAACAGAATTAGCTTAACAAGGTATATTTAATAAATATTAAAAGATATTAAAAATAATATTAAAAAATTAAAAACATCAATTTCAACTTTCAAGCCTTAATTATCTCTCTCTCCCTCGAAATTAAAAAACAATTATTAATTATCTCCAGATTCAATCTTTACCATCCATCTCAAACATGGACGGTGGAGATAATTATATAAAAAAATATTAATATCAAAAATTATAAAATAATATAATTGTAAAAAAAAAAAAAAAAACTAATCAAATTATATAATAATAATAATAATAATAATAATAATAATAATATAATTGTAAAAATAAACAAAAACGATATTAAAAAAATCTCACTTTCTCTCTCTCAACATTATCTGTGATACTTTCCCTATTATTATTATTATATTCATTAGCAAACACCACCTAACTTTTTATTTTGTTTTATTCTCGCCGGCGATAGGATGAAGAAAAGAGAGAGATTAATTATCACAGATAATGTTGAGAGAGAGAAAGTGAGATTTTTTTAATATCGTTTTTGTTTATTTTTACAATTATATTATTATTATTATTATTATTATTATTATTATTATTATATAATTTGATTAGTTTTTTTTTTTACAATTATATTATTTTATTATTTTTGATATTAATATTTTTTTATATAATTATCTCCACCGTCCATGTTTGAGATGGATGGTGGAGATTGAATCAGAAGATAATTAATAATTGTTTTTTAATTTCGAGGGAGAGAGAGATAATTAAGGCTTGAAAGTTGAAATTGATGTTTTTAATTTTTTAATATTATTTTTAATATCTTTTAATATTTATTAAATATACCTTGTTAAGCTAATTCTGTTCTTTTTTTTTTTTTTTTAAATCAATGTTATTATTAGGGGTAAAAACGTACTTTCTCCTTTGTATTTAACGGTCAAACCATTATTTAACGGAAATCCTAAGGGTAGGGGGTAAATATTTGAATATGGCAAACTAGAGGGGGAAGACCAACCATTCTGAAACTAGGGGGGGCAACTTTATGAATATGGCAAACTACAGGGGGGAAAATGTATTTTCTCCTTTGTATTTAACGGTCAAACCCTTATTTAACAGAAATTCTAACGGTAGGGGGTAAATATTCGAATATGGCAAACTAGAGGGGGAAGACCAACCATTTCTGAAACTAGGGGGGGCAAATTTATGAATATGGTAAACTACAGGGGGGAAAATGATACTTTCCCTATTTTAATTAAGTCAGATAGAGTTGTTTGAAATCTTTCTAATAGAGGTGTTTGAAATTAGAAACGGTTGTTATCGAGAAACAACAAAATCTCAATCGAAGAAGTTATTGAAGAGAGAGAAATAATGAAATCTCAATCGAAGAATCTCATTTAATGAGTTTGTTGGAGCCACATATCACATATGCTGCTGTGGTCATTTGACTTTCACACAAACTCATTAGAGTTAGTTGAGTAGCTCACTCTTTCAAAATCTAAAAATTCAAAATGTTAGAGATATCTAATAATCATAATAAATATTAGATATGAAAACTATTTTGAATATTCTTCCCAAAAAAAAAAAATATATATATTTCTATGTAAAAAGATGATTTTTCCCTATATATTACCTTAATATACAGAAGTAGTTAATATTTTAATAAATCATTGAAAAAAAAAAACAGATAATAGAACGATTAAAAAAAAAAAAGTTCAAATATTTCCATGTAAAAAGATGATTTTGCCCTATTACCTTAATATTCAGAAGTTGTTAATATTTTAATAAATCATTGAAAAAAAAAAAAACAGATAATAGATAATAAAAAAAATAGTTCAAAAAATATATAAACATAGAATTTGTTTTTTTTTTTTAAAAAAATTAACAAAAAGTTTCGGTTTTTGTAGGTAATAATATTGAAGAAGAAGATGATATGCAGAGTACAGACAAAAAGAAAGACAAGTTATTGAAGATCAATAAATGGGCTTTTTATAGGAGGGTGGTGGGGGCCTTGGCTACTTATTGGGCTTTTGTTGGGTATTTTGGGCCTCTTTTTTTTTTTTTTAAAGTCGAAGGATTCTTGTTGAATACATCTTCGTGACAGAGTTAGATCCTCTCATTACCTCATCTAATCTCATGACACATGAGCATTGCCATGAATATATGGTTAAGAAGTAACTAGTTTTCACGATCATTTTATCAACAACTAATCACATGTTAAGGATATGATCCAAATCCCTTGGTGACGTGCCCAAGCCCATTTGAGTTCGGTTAGAAAGAGATGGGCATCAAATCACTTATTGGGCCTTTACCCGATTCGGTTAACCGAATCCAAACTTCTTATTAAACAAAAAATGCTTTTTTCAGGAGGGAAAAAAACAAAAACAAATACAACCTTTTCAAATTTTTACTTCGATTTCACTTCAAAGTTTCCATATGATCCACTCAAGATCAAAAACCATCATCAACCAAACACAATCTCTGTTCTATCAATGCATCAATTATATACAATTTCAACACAAGCACACTTTTAGTCCCAAAAAGAACAGACCCAAAACCAGAACAACGAAACCGAGAAGAAACCAACAGCCTCCTCACAGAGACGCCGCCATTGCAAAGCCGCGAAAAGATCCGATACCGTTTGTGACCGATTTGAAAGAAATTCGGGACCCAGATGACGCGTTGTCTCTCTTTCACGAGTACCATCAGATGGGCTCCAAACACGACTACCCTTCGTATGCTTCTCTCATATACAAGCTCGCTCGTGCTCGTGACTTCGACGCTGTCGAGACTGTTCTTGGTTACATATTGGATTACAATATTCGCTGTAAAGAAATCATTTTCATGGCTTTGATGCAACATTATGGAAAAGCTGGTTTGGTTGATAAGGCAATCGAGGTTTTTCATCGGATGACTTCTTTTGATTGTGTTCGTACATTACAGTCTTTGAATACGTTGCTTAATGTTCTTGTTGAAAACGATAGGCTTGATGATGCGAAGAAGATGTTTGATGGTTCTAACAAAATGGGTTTTCGTTTGAATTCGATTACGTTTAATATATTGATCAAAGGTTGGTTGGTGAGAAGAGAGTGGGATGAAGCATGTAGACTGTTTGATGAAATGCTTGAGAGAAGAGTTCAACCAAGTGTGGTTACTTATAATAGTCTGATTGGCTTTTTGTGTCGAAACGGTGATGTGGAGAAAGCTAAGACATTGCTTGAGGACATGATTAAAAAGGGGAAATACCCGAATGCGGTGACTTATGCATTATTGATGGAAGGTTTGTGCTTGCAAGGTGAGTATGATGAAGCGAAAAAGATGATGTTCGATATGGCTTATCGAGGGTGCAAACCGAAGCTTGTTAACTTTGGTGTGTTGATGAGTGATCTTGGAAAGAGAGGGAAGATTGAGGAGGTGAAATCTATACTCAGTGAGATGAAGAAAAGGCGGTATAAGCCTGATGTTGTGACGTATAATATATTCATAAATTATCTTTGCAAGGAGGGCAGAGTGGCTGAGGCTTATAAAGTTTTTATAGAGATGCAGGTTGGAGGTTGTGAGGCAAATGCTGCTACGTATAGGATGATGGTTGATGGGTTTTGTCGGGTTGAGGATTTTGAGGGCGGTTTGAAGATTTTGAGTGCAATGCTGACAAGTCAGCATTGTCCTCGCTTGGAGACGTTCTGTTGTTTGATTTCAGGACTATTGAAATGTGGAAAGATTGACGATGCTTGCTTTGTTTTGGAGGAGATGGAGAAGAGAAAGATGAGATTTGATTTAAAAGCTTGGGAAGCTCTAGTTAGGGATGCTTGTGTTGAAGATGATGAACGTGCATACGGGCTTGTGGATGAACTTATCTGTGCCCTTTAAGGGTGGTACAGGAAGAGATAATGATGTGTCATATTTGCAGCTTTTCGTGGCTGTTCCAGTGATATTGTTCATTCAACGCCCTGGTTTCAGCTATGGTCTCTGTCAAGGTGGAACAGTTGATGGAATTTTTAGCTTGGTTTGAAATCTGAGACTCAAAAGGTTTTTGATTCCAATGGCAAGATGCAGTTTTTTCCATGACATAAATATGATTACTGTGGGACTGTATGTATTTGAGAAAATGGGTGGTGATTGTTTGGTTGTATAAGAGGAAAGTGGAAGTTGGTTTGGAGTTTCGGGAAGCGTAGTCTGGTTTTTCGGCTAAAGCTGCGGGTAGTAAGCTTTTAATCGAATTAGTCTGCTAGCATATAGACTTCAGGGGAGCGTGGGGCAAGCTCTGATTGTCGAAACTTTTTATTGTTTTTGAAAAATGTTGATGCTCGTTCACTAGCCTTCTCTTTTTATTAAAATTCGGGGTACATTTTTTTTTAATCTTATACGAAATTATTGGTCACTGTAACTGATATAGTATTTGAAATCATCAGGTTGCAGCATTCATGTAATCCTTTAATTTTTTTTACAGAGGAAGATAAGTTTCAAGCTTTGAGGTCGATACTTTCATTCTATACCTCTTGATGGTTTCTTTTCCTTGAAAGAAAAATTGCTGTCAAAAGTTGAATTTTACTCGACTTTATGGGACTAATGGGAGTGATTTTCTGACCAAAAATCATCTGATTGGGTATTCAGTGTAACTTATCGTCATATTATTATCCATTTTCTGCAAAAACACAGCTTACATATTTCAAGTTCCAACCAACACACCAAGAGAAAACAATCAACTCACTCCATCTAACCTGCTCCATTTCATCAACTCCATCTCACAACTCCAATTCAGGCCCTTCTATTCACAGTATATATATACATCAGAACTCTCTTAATTTATCATCAACACCAGAGAAAATCTCGGATTCCTCTGGTAATCTCAGAGCTTCTCTCATGGCGAACCGCAAGTTCTTCTCTTTTCCATTGAAGCATCTGCTATCCCTACTGCTCGTAGCTCTCACAGTGACTTGTGCTGCCTCAGCTCGAATCCTCGATGAGGAAGAAACTCCCGTTCCCACAACTGGTGCACCTGTCGCTTCCGGTTCAGTTGCAACACCTGTTGCCAATGCTGGTCCGGCTGGTGTAGCCACCTCTGCTACAGTGGCCAATGTAGACCCCCACCATCCATTGGTTTTCTTCATGCATGACATACTCGGTGGCTCAAAACCCTCGGCTGTAGCTGTGACCGGGATCGTTTCCAACTCAGCTCTTAACGGTCAAGTCCCCTTTGCCAAGCCAAATGGTGCAAACCTCCCATTAAACAACGGCGTTCCTCAAAACAACAACAACAACAACAACAACATACCCTTCCTTACCGGCCTTAGTGGGAACACAGCTAACGTGATCCAAAACAATGGAAACAAAAACAACAACAACAACTTCAACGGTGGATTTACCAACGTTCCAGTCCTGAATGGAGGCCAGGCCCCTTCAGGATCTATTCTTCAGAAACTCATGTTCGGGACATTGACAGTGATCGATGATGAACTAACAGAAGGTCACGAACTAGGTTCAGGTCTTGTCGGGAAGGCACAAGGGTTTTATGTGGCAAGTTCTGAAGATGGAACCAGCCAGACCATGGCTTTCACAGCCATGTTCGTAAGTGGTGGTTATGCGGATTCAATCAGCTTCTTCGGTGTCCACAGAACAGCTGTTTCGGAATCTCAGTTTGCAATCATGGGTGGCACCGGAAAGTACGTGAATGCTAAGGGTTTCGCCACTGTTAAGACCTTACCAGCTAATACTCAGCACGAAACTGATGGAGCCGAGACTCTTCTGCAGTTTACCGCGTACCTTACCTATTAGTTTCCGGTGTGTTCAGGCTTTTCAAGGTGGCTTTTCTATGTATGCTAAAAAGTAGAAACGTTGTGTGTAAGAAATTTCACTTCAGATATCTTGTGTTGTGTATCAAAGTTTTTATTTCATATGCAAAAGTTCCATTAATGACAATAGAGTTCTCAGTTTCTTTCCTTGAAAAAACAATTCTCTATATATTCATGATATTGCAAATCAAATTCATATAAACTATAAGCATCAGAAATGTTTATATACACAGAATTTTCACTTCTATATCAATCTATTAGAAAATTTTAATACAACATCGTCCTGACTGTTGATGTTTAACAGCAAAATTGAATTACTTCATAGGATAGCAGAAGTTCATCATTCTTTCCACTTATTTGCAATATCGTTTTATAGTTTTTTCGACCCATTGAAGCACGAAGGAGTGAATTTGGATTGCAGAAGGTCCCACAGTTCATTTCAAGCTAGAGATATACAGCCAATGAAATAAATAGAGAGCTAAGAACAACATCCAGCACTCTGGATTTGGTGTTTATTGCACAAATTCCTACTAGGCTTATTTCAAATCATGGCCTCTAAGAAGGAAGTGTTCAAGTCCTTTATGCTTGCAGTAGCTTGAATTGATCATGTGAAATTTACATATTTACAGAGAAAGATCGATTCTTTGGGATCCTTCCTTTCTTCAAACTAAACGAACAATGATAGAATCAGACCGATTCTCTAAATGCCTTTCTAGATATTCCTCAATGTCCTGCCTATTCATCAATGAATTTCTTGGGAATCTTACAAGATCTATTCGTTCTTTTTTCTTTGACAAATGATCAAAACTTCATCTACATTTGAATCCTACTAAGAGGTCGATCCACTAGAGATCAAAATTGTTGAAAAATGAACAAGATATTTCTTTTTTCCCTTCCAGGTGATCGGAGCTTCAATCAGGTTAATTCTTAACAAATTAGTATTTGCAAAATTTGTGAGAGCCATTCTAGATATATACGAAATCCTTGATTAAAGACTACTTTTCATTCAAACCAGAGAAAATATTACAATTATAAACCAAAAACACATAGACTACTTGAATGCAAATTACAAAACACAACAAAGAGGTACGTACTAGCTTGTGACTAACTAGTGATCAGTGAGATAGACACTAATCTGAAGCAGTGTTTCAACACCGTCAGTGGTGTGCTGATCAGTCAAGTGCAGAGTCTCAATGGTGGCATGCCCTTGTGCATTCTCATATTTCCCATTTCCACCAACCACAGCAACCTGTGATTCATGCGCAGCCGTCCGATGAACCCCGAAGAAACTGATTGTATCCTCTACGTGTTCACCAAACAAAGCAGTGAAGGCCATGGTTTGGCTACTTCCATCTAGTGTGCTAGCCAAATAGAACCCCTGTGCTTTGCCAATTATAGAGGAGCCTAGCTCATGTTCTAGTGTCAATTCATCGTCGATGACTGTTATGGCCCCGAAAATGAGCTTCTGTAGTGTAGCTCCTTGTGGGAGCTGGCCTGCAGAGACAAATGGGAGGCTGTTGCCATTATTGGTGGTTGCACCATTTAGGCCTGCAATGGCTAGAGGGACGCCACCGCTTATTGGGAAGACCCCACCTTTCTTTTTCGAGAAAGGTAGACCGTTGATCTGAGGACTAGTACTGGCTTTGATCCCAGATACAACCCTCCCTGATGGGGCTGTTCCACCAAGGATGTCATGCATGAAGAATGACAATATTGGGGGGTCTGCTGCCTTAGTGGGATTGTGGTGGGGCCCACGACCGGTGCCACGTTGGGTACTACAGATGTCGGAAGGGGTGTGGATGGTTGAGGAACAGGTGAGGGAGATGAGTCATCATCATCACTGAGGATTCTTGCTGAATCGGCACATTTTAAAGAAATGACTAGGATGAAGAGGTAGAGTACTAGTATGGCGGCTTTGATTACTTTAGAATTGGAGGTTGATGAGAGATTTTTATTACCCATTTTTGAGAGACTTGTGAAGAACCAAATTGGTTTGAAAAGAAAATGAATTTGGTTTGTGTATTTATATTGGTTTGTATATATACACCCAGGGACGAAGTCAGAATTTTGGTTTCGGGAGGGCCAAGACATAAACTAATATTAAAGGTCGCACAAGAAAAATATATTAATATACCAAAACAAAAATAAAACTAACAATATATTAATAATAAAACTATTGAAGGTCGCACAAGAAAAATATATTAATACAAAATAATAATAATATATTGACACTAATTTTGTTAATCAAAATGAAAATCGACTCTATTTTGTATCTCAAAAGTCATTTATAATCAAATTTATTTAAATTTCTTTGTGATTTCCATTTCAATATGCATAATCAAAGAATTTGGGGGAAATGATATTTCATCTTGTTGCATAAATGCAATATCTCTTTCAATAGTTCCTAATTAATAAATATATAATTCATATAAAATATTTAAAACAAGATGGGTATTGCATAATAAAATAGTAAAGAA
Source organism: Acer saccharum (assembly GCA_030490815.1). NCBI lineage: Eukaryota > Viridiplantae > Streptophyta > Magnoliopsida > Sapindales > Sapindaceae > Acer > Acer saccharum. The sequence goes on along the minus strand of CM059868.1, from coordinate 49,943,954 downwards.
TGTCTTAATTTGTTCTAGTGAATACCTAATAAAAATAAAAATACATACATATATGGATGGTTTTAGCACTATACAATTAATGTATAGTTGTGGGGTAATTATGAGAGGATGTAATTTCCTTTTAGTTTTAATTTCTTTTAAATTTTTAAATCTTTGATTTTTTATAGATCTTTGATTGAAATCCAATGATTGAAAATTAACCCAATAATGTAGTAGTTGAACCCATATATGGAGTAGATTAGGAAATAATGTATGAAATTATAAAAATTAAAAATACAAAAAGAGATTGATTTTGCCTTAAACAAAAAACAAGTAGAAGAAATTTATAATATTAATTAAATGGGGGACTAGGTTGCAATTACACATATAAGAAAATTTTCTAAAACTTTCATTGGCTGGGGGGCGACGGCCCCTATGGGCCCCCCTTGTATTCGCTTCTGTATACACCGGAGCAGCTGGTATTGGAGTTGTTTCAACCTAGCATGCTATATGGATTTGGTTGAAAAAAAAACCTAAACCCTTATAACTATCATGGGTCAAAATTGGAAATTATGAAAGTTGACATATTTTTTATATATATCTGGCGCGGGAATTCAAACCTTTAGACATTGACAGACTAAATGAGCGTCTTTTATCACCGACCTGTATTGGGAGGTGGTACACTGGTTGACATTTTACCTTCACTGACTTGGAAAAGAGTATTACTAAATATGCCCCAATAGTGTTTGAACTTTGAAGTGACCCACTTTGTACAATGGAAGGTTGTACAAATTAAAATTATATAAAGTGGGGCTTAGAAGAAATAGATGCGGTGTATTTAGAAATACACATTTCTTCTCCAAGCAACTTTTATTTTCTTCTTCTCATTATTATTAGCAATGGAGAATTTCTTTCAGGTTTAACATGGAGAAAAAAAAAAAAAAAATCAAGAAATTATGCATTTTGTATGTTCTAGGTAGAGCACTGGTTCTATAATTTTCTTCTTCCTTGAATAAACCAAGAATCGTTTTCTGCTTTCAACCACTCTAGCTAGTTGTACTGTAAGAAAGCACTCGGAAAATAGTTTCTAATTAGCTGGATAAAAAAACAAAACATTAGAAATGTAATTAATTCAAAGTTTCAACATTAAAATATGGATTCATGTCTGGAAAAGTAGAGAAACAAAACAAATATGCTGAGGAGATATAATCATATAAATGATTCAACATTTTTTTATTCTGGTCCCTCTCTTCCTCACTATGTTGCCTATCATTTTCACCTTTTTTTTTTTTTTTTCCTACCTTGTTTGATTGCATTTGCATACTACATAGAACTCAAATATTCCAACTGTTCTTGACATTTTAGTGGTTATAATTAAATTGTACTTAACTTAAATTCTGGCATGTGCAACCCCAGATATGCGTATCTTAATTAATGAGAAACTATTTAACAAAGTTGAATTTGGTCAAATGTCACCCTCTTACAACAATATTAATGAGATTGTGCGTTCGAATCATGTCTCGTTCACCGACTTCCAAATCTCTGTAAATAAAAAATAAAAATAAAATGAAAAACAAAGAAAAAAATTTATAACCACAGAACGGGCAAAATGTATTAGTCAAATCAATAATGTTAATTAGAAGGTTATAAGTTAACTTTTATTACTGAGTTAATTAATTAATAATCATATAAATGATTCAACATTTTTTATTCTGGTCCCTCTCTTCCTCACTATGTATTAGTCAAATCAATAATGTTAATTAGAAGGTTATAAGTTATCTTTTATTACTGAGTTAATTAATAATTTATTTTTGTCACATAAGAAATTAAAAGAAGGATACCTTACACGAAAAGAAAGAAGAATTTACATACTCAAATCACAATGGATGGTTCGCCAACCAAATTTAATGACAACAAAATTTCTACTAAAAATCATATAATAATCCTCTAATAAGTGGACCGTACCCTTTTCATCTTTTCTTGTATTTTCTTTCCAGCCGTCCAAAATTTCTAGTCAAAGAAAGTAAAGTTACCAAATATATTTAAAAAGATAATTAAAGATTATATAAACTAACAATCAAATGTAATTCAAATTCATCAATATATATGTTGGGAAAAAAATTGAAATGGACTTTTCAACAAAAAGTGTAGCTTGGTGTCATCATTTTGATTATTGTTGGAGAAGGCACACACATGTACATACACACAAAACATATGAATATTGTCATCATTCAACATGTACCATGGCAGAGCTGGGGTAACAGGTTCATTGTGGACCTAATTCATACATGTAAAATCGATCTCAAGTGTATTTTCGTCTTACCGAAAACTTTATTGTAAATTTTTTATTATGAACTTAATACTTATGCTAAGATTTTGTTATTTTTTTTCTTCTTCTAAATTTATTAAGGTTAATTGGGGTCAAAACTATTCATTTCAACTTAAATGTATAGTTGGGTTGGTATTTGGTGGCAATAATTAAAGGGTAGTGTTAATTTGTGTCATAAGGGTAAGGGCACAGGTTAACAACTAAAAATTTGCTATTATAGGAAACTCAATAAATGCACGATCACTGTATTGATTGTCTTGTCTCTATTTATACATTTATTGAGTTTTCTAATTTAGTAAATTCCTAATTATTAACCTATGCCCTAAGGGTATAGGTTAACACTATCCATAATTAAATTAACACACAAAGCATATTCTAAGGTAATTAATTATATGAGACATCCATCACATGCTTTGCAAGTTTGCAAGGTCTTTTTTTTTTTAATCCAAATATCAAGACAACTGATGAAGTGGGCTAATTTTCCAAATATTTGACCGAATTTTGGAATAATAATTAATATTTTTGACAAAATATGTCCATATTATGCATGTTTTGTAATACAAAAAAGAGAAATTAAAGAGTTTTCAAAATTCTGACCATCCAAAAAGAACAACCACCCAGAAGAAAAAAGAAAAAAAGAAAAGTGCCTTGTGTTGTGTCCCTGTCCCATACCTAAAAGACTTCTCTGTGTACTTAGTCCCCACCATTATCAATTTATCATTACACAATTTTTTTCTCCAGAACTCTTCTCAGGTTTTATCATCGTGAAAACTTCAAGTGTTTCCCTTTACAGAGGAATATACTGTTGTTTGTAATTTCCAACATATACAACACTAAATGCTCAGTACTTGGTTAGAGATTAATTTGTTGGAGTACTACTTTATATAATCTGGTAATAAAAGAAGATTCAGACTGATAATAAGAGAAGTATTTATAAATTAAAAAGTTCATGAAATATTTTAAGATACAATTAAGCTCATAGTACAAAAGCAATTATAAATTGATTCAATTCTGTGCAGAATTGCCCCCATAACCAGTTTGGTATCATGCACAAGAGTAGTAAAGAAGAAGGTTGCTTAGAGATGACAGCCTCATAATTAGCATAATTAATTATTTTAATTTTATTAAATTAATTGAACAAAGGAAAAAAAAAAAAGGAATGATATTAATAAAAGAATATATAGAAAGGCACTCTTGTTTGTTCCAAGAAATGATCACAAAGCACACATAAGAGTACCAAACTGGTACCTCTCTTTAATTATTTTACTGTAAAATAACAAAAACTACAATTAAGATTAATTAAGATGAGATTCTAATTAACATTTACAAACATTACATATTTAATTAAACATCATGATTAGTACTGTTGATACATCATACAAATTATAACACACACACATGGATCTAAATCTCAAGAAATACAACAACAACAACAACAAAAAAAGACAACCCTAGTTTTTACGATCATGATTTATCAGTTACTCATCATCTTGACAAGAGAAGAAGAAGATGGTGAAGAGGATGATGATGATGTTGAAGAAGGCCAAAACTGTGCATTCTTCACTTTAGACACACTTGCAAGCACGCCTAAAGGTGTCACGTTCCCGATGATTGTCACTTTCTTTGCTGTTAAATCTATACTAAATGATGTCACACCTGCACACAAAAAATAAAAAAAATAAAAATACAATAGATGTTAATATATGATAATGTTTAAAGAGTTCTTATAACTGGTTATAATTATAAATTAATTAAACTCTGATCACCTTCCATTCTTGAGATATGTTTTTTCACTTTTCCTTCACATCCCTTGCAATGGATTGAAACCCTCAAAACCACAACCTGTAATTACAATTTGTCCAATATATATATATGATCTAATAAGAAAATATGTTTTGTTAAGAGTATACAAGTGGAACAAATTAGAGAGAGAGAGAGAGAGAGAGAGAGAGAGAGAGAGAGAGAGAGACCTGTTCGCTTGACTTGGTAGATGAAGAAGAAGACTTCAAAGCAAGAGAGTCGTTTGAGCTAATTACATGATCGTGTCTAGGCTTTGAAATTTGAGTGGTATGGCTAGTAGGAACCAATGCTGAGCTGGCATGATTGCGATGATGATGGTGGTGGTTGTGGTGGTGATCGGATTCCGATAACCAATCGATGAAGGGTCTGTCACTGAGAAGATATCTAGAAGAAGAATTACCAGGAGGAGGACTAGTACTAGTGAGATGATCAGTAATGTCAGCTGAGCTTTTTCTACGTAAATTAGTATATTCATTTTGCTTGTTGGTGGCAGTGGTAGCAGCTGATGAGCTCTTTCCATTGATGATCTTTTCGTGGTAATTATAATTATAAGCAGCAGCAGGCTTGGGAATTATGGGCAGTTGTGATGAATTACAAGGTGCATAACGGCGGTCAATAACCGGGCGGTGGCGGTGGCGGTGGCGGCGGCCGTCCAAGGAGCGGCGGTGGTCCACCATGCTAGAACATATGGCGGTTGAAGCTGGAGAAGCACAGAAAATATCCCTTCTTTTCATGTTTTGGGACAATACACAAGAAATGACTTTGTGAATAATAATTTTGCAAGAGTACAAAGAGAGTGATATAGGGAGACTTTCCTTAAGATGAACCAAACTAATCTTCTTTTAAAGTTATTGACACACACTAGCGAGAGATAATTAATATAATATTTTATATTAAATTATTAATTACACTGTAGCTACCAGGGTCCATTAGAAATGTTGAATAATTACACCTTTCTATGTATGATAAGTGATTAAGTGATTATTCTAGATAGTGATTGTGGACCTTCAAAGTTGTGTGATCAACTTTTAATTAATTATCTTAAAATTTTGATGTGGAGTTTTTTTTTTTTTTTTTTTGGATGATAAAACTTTTGTGTGGCATGGAATTCCATACCAGCTACCACACTAGGGACCATGAGGCTAGTTTCCAAAAGTAGCTAACTATAGTCTATAGCTATATAGAACTACTCTCATAATTAAGACATAATTGTGTGTTCATGATAAACATAGCTATATATAAATATATAACAACAATCACGTGTGGGATTTTTGTACGTTTTTTTCATACAAAATCGGATTATGTAACGTTAAAGAATATTGTAATGTTACGAAATCCGCTCTATAATATTGTTATAGATTGAAATACTCATTCTCCCAAAAGTGATAATATCATTATGTAACGTTAACTTCAAATAGTGAACTTTATAATCTTATAGAGTTCATCTCACCAAAAAAAAAAAAAAAAAAAAACATACGAGAATCTTGCACCTGAAACTTTCTATACCTTTATCATTAAAAATTGTTAGGGTATAACCTGTATATGTTTTCAACTTAGTGTACTTTGTTTGAGATCCATTTCCCAATCATAAAATTAACTATGACTTTCTAGCATCATTGTAGCCATATATAGGAGATCGAGTTCTTTCACATATATCAAATTAACTGTACAAGTACTTAAGTTTCTAATTAAGATATCTAATTGCTTTTCGCTAATTAAGATATCTAAAATTGCATACGAAAATGATATATCTCAATTGTACTTTTTATGTATCCTAATAAAAATTATAAAAACAACCCGATTTAATTAATTTCTTTTTTATAAAATTAATAAAAGATGTGATCGGCGGAGGACCAGCTGCCGCTGCATGCATATAATATATAAACATAGATTTAATAATATTCTACTGGATTTATTATAAAAATTCTGTTTTTATTGTCATCTTCCTCTTGATAATTAGACACTGTTGATGATAATGTTGCAAAAAACATATTTGTGTGACTTGTATAAAGTTGTATCTAGAAATTCACTTTAATCTAATTTGATATTATATACTAACTAAAGTTGGTAGAAATTTGTTTTCTTGTGGAAGAATTGAGCCAATATTCAAGGATTGTGTTTAGACCAAGACAAAGTAACTGTCAAAAGTCACAAATTAAATGGTCTTGTCTGCTAAATCCTGTGTAATGACAACAATTTGTATATGAAAAAAAGAAAAGAAAATTGATTGTAGGGAAAAATAAAGGATTTTATTAGTATATTGTAAATCTTAATTTGTTTATATGTTCTTAATTAAATTTTGCAATTAATGCATGGAATACATTATCAATATTAAGCTTGGACAGGAGATCATCCACAAAAGAAGAATTTTCAACAATTAATTGATTCAATAATTAAAACCAATAACAGGTTTTAATTCTTTAATTTTTTCTTTGTTTTTTTTTTTTTTTAGCTGTATCGAAATTTTACTGTGTTGATGAGATATATTTTGTATATATGAATTTATTGATTGGAGCAAATGCCCTAATAATAAATAACTCAAATGAACTTTTAACATTAAAATGGGTTAAATCTTTACATAATTTGAATTATTAAGAGATAAAAGAGATTTATAACTTAATAAAGTCAGAATATCTCCGCAAAATATATATCATTAATCATCTTATATGTCTATTTGGGAATCGATAAAGCGATCATTTTAGTAAAGAACTAAATACTCAAATAATTAGTAAAAGAAAAACTTCATTGAGAAATTAATCTTGTCATGAAGACTGAAGAGAGACATGAGATATATACGAAGAAGGAGGATAGAGACAGAGAGACTAGGGATTAATTTAATCCAAAACATATAATTTTTTAATTGATATGCGCAAAAAGTGAAGAAGATTTCATAATGATGATTTTTGTCAAATAATTCAAAATAATTAAATCTTTGGCATTTTATATAATAATTAATTAAGCAAACTTTTTTATCTTTACAGATTGAAACAAATGGGTGTAATGATGAAACGAAGAAAATAATGGTCGAGGTAATGAGGTGTGTGATCCACCGTATGGCGACTCATGGGGATCCTTAGAATAACATTTTTCAGTTGTCACTTGTGTGAGTTGTGACTTGTCTAGTGTATTGGATTGTTGTAGAATTTTCAAGCCACGAAAAGTACAATAATCATCGATTGCCCACTGATTAGCTTAGCATTACAAACCTTAATTATTTTATCAATTTTTTTGACCACTTGGGAGGCACGATTTAACTAACTAGATCTTTTTAACTTTGTCTTGTTTTTCTTTTGCATGGAAAAAGCCGCATTTTTTGACTTCTATATAGAGATCAACATGAACCTCCAGTAGTAATTTCAATATTACTTACATACAGTAATTCCTGATATATATATATATCACGTCGATAAAATGCCACAGGTACGTTCTGAATATTTATTTATAATTCGATCAGTTTTAACTAACGATAAGAGATAAAAGTTGTTTTAAATTTTCAAAGAGCAAACCTGATCAGAGAGATATATATATATCTCGAAACATGTCGACAGATCAAATGTTACATATACAGTCTAAATATCTACTTTTATTACATATGTTTGTAAAATACATACCGTTAGACTGGAATTTATCAAAGAGTGATACTAGGATATATCTCACTCACATATTTTTTTGAACATCTACCGATAAGATTCCTTACTTTGTTTCTCTTTTATCTGGATATACAGAATTCCTGGTATACCTTTACATTATCCAAGCTAACCCCAGCTTTTGCATATAAATTGTAATTGTTATTGGTGGGTCTGATCTGAAATTGATCGAAACCATTTGTTTTATAATCACGCGATTAAAGATGCTTATGCGGACCGCGCGGGCTCTCGTTTTTAATCTGTAGTTTGTACTGTACATATTAATTGATTATTATTATTTTATTTCTTTTTGGTTTGATATATTTCTCCTTTTCTTTCTTTAATTATTAAATTATCTGTTTCTTCTTTTCTTATCTTATCTTATATACTGTAATAATAAAATTAATGAAGCTTTAAACTTTAAAGTTACACGTTCTCCGGAATCCTTGTTGCGATTTTGGCTCACTGATGTTTTCTTGTAAAAATGAGTAGTTTTTATCTTTTTTTTTTTCTTCTTTTTGTTTGAATAATTTGGTTATCAACTTTAGCTATATTTTTATCACCGAGTCTGACTGGCTTTTGGTTCATGATAATATTCGGTTCAATTACCTAATAGACAACTGTTTCAACGATATAAAACCATAAAATAATAATAATCAATTAATATGTACAGTACAAACTACATATTACAGATAATTTACATATTACATTTTATGAATTTATAGATAAAAATGAGATTTTGATGATCTATTGCAGATATGAACAGGAAGTGTACATTCTCGGTGCATTCGAAAAATGCATACAAGATGTATCAAGAATTCAATATGTTGGACCAATTATATGAGAAAGGAAGCACCGATAAGACACACAAAAAGGTTGATTTAAAAGATTGGGTTGAGCACAATAAGCTTTCTCTAGAAGGCCCTGACTTGCGATCCTTATAATAATTAGCTACAAATTGCAATGTAAAGCACAAAGCTGCCTGTAAGTACTGCTTTTTTACTTTGGTTGAGGGAAGAAGTTTGTTTTTCTTTTTGGAGCCAAAGACCTACTATGAAGATCTTGCTATTCTACTTTCCCATAAGCAAATAAGTAATCTTTATAAACATTCTTCAACTTCATGGATGTGCAGAGTAGAGATGCATGCTCTCAAAAATAGTTTGATTGTTACAAATAATTTAGGGCTTGAGGGAAGGGCATATGACTTGAACTGCACAACCTCAATGGAGTATGCATGGGTGGACCAAAGAGAGGGCTGCCCCGGGCTATAGCCGAGGGCCCGAGGCAGCTTTCTTGAAGAAAAAAAATTCATTTTTGTGTAAATGTCTTAAATTATCCTTAATTTTAGCCAATATATATTACTAAACTTACCCGGTAGATAAAAAATTATCAAGTTCATTGTTTTCTATTTTTACAAGTATAGATTATATTATATAATTTAGATAATCTAATATTTTAACCATTTTTTTTTTACATATATTTAACTTCTTTTTTTTTCTCAAAGTTAAGTGAAATGTAAATATCTTTTATCGTTCAACATGAACAATAAAATCAATTATAATATTTTATTTATTTATTTTGATATACCACTTGCGGTGACGTTTCAAATTTGAGACATTATCAGATTGAATGAACGCTCTTTCCACCAAACCACATTAGACGATAGTACACTTACAATATCAATATTTATTGTTTCTACAATTACAGAAGTAAATCATTTACAAGTCTAAATAATTGTTATGCATCAATTTTACAATTTATTCCATGTTATTGAGTAGTTCGTCATTGAATCAATTTCAGTTATCTTATTATTAAAAAGGAAAAAAAAATACATATATATATATATTAAGAATCACTTTAAAATGTCAACTAATAATTAAATAACTAACATACATTAATAAAGTCAACTCGTCTCGATAATAGAAAAAATATATGCATATTGTTATGAAATAAATAAAATAAACAAGAAAACAATAGAATAAATATAAAATAAGAAAAGAGAGCAAATAGTAGCCTGAGATAGGACAAATCATTTTATTCTTCAATACTTCTCCAGATATATACATCAAGATGAAGGTTTATATTTATAGCCTTACAAATCTTTATAATCATAACTTACACAATAATTGATACAAATTACAACATAAAATTGACTATAAAATCATTTGGGTACGGTGTTACAAGAGAAGTTAGGAAGATGATAAGTTTGATTTCTTAATGTGGACATCCACTCACATTGAGACATTGAATAATATTTTCATAAAACATATATAGTTTAGCCCGGTCAATAAATATTTCCTGGGTCTGCCCCAGGGCATGTGGAGAATAACGTGAGGAATCCCGCGCATGTAATACTCTCTCAAGTCTCAAACACTTTGATTTGATAACCTTGTAATAAAACCAAATCTTGAAGTTTAGACTACACAATCCGGCCCAACAAAAGCCACTTAATCTATTGGGCCTATTGGGCCCACTAAACATAAGAAAAAACCAACCCAGCTCTATTTTACTATGCACGTGCAATAAACACGTGTGCCCAAAATAGGGTTTTGCAAATCGTCGTTGATATTAAAACCGAGTAAGAAAGCTAGGGTTTTCTTCTCTGCTCTCAAACACTTCTTCACACACAAACGAAGAGAAACAGAGTCTCGAAATCCAGCAGCCATGGGTATGTACAACAATTAACAACAACCTAAAAATCATTTTCTAGTTCCTTGATATTATTATTATTTTCTCATATGTTGTTGATTTTGATTTATTTTTTGGTTGATTTGTAAATAAATAAAGCAAGAATTAAGGTACACGAGCTGCGAGACAAATCAAAGACCGATTTGTTGAACCAATTGAAGGATCTGAAAGCGGAACTCGCTCTCCTCCGAGTCGCCAAGGTCACCGGTGGCGCACCCAACAAGCTCTCCAAGATGTAAAAACCCTAATTTTTTTCTTCTATCTGTACATTTTTATATTCATATGTTTACAAGTTTAATAATTTGTTGTTTATGTGTTTTTTTATTAATGGGTTTTTCGTTTTGTGATGACTTTTGCAGCAAAGTGGTGAGGCTATCGATAGCGCAGGTGTTGACTGTGATATCACAGAAGCAGAAGTCGGCTTTAAGAGAAGTTTATAAGAACAAGAAGTTGTTGCCTCTCGATCTCCGTCCTAAGAAGACCAGAGCTATTCGCAGGCGTCTCACCAAGCACCAGGTACTTTTTTTTTCTTGCATTGTTTGTTTTTTTGATGTGATTTACTGTTCTGGGTTGTGTAGAATTGTATTGATGTATCATTTTTTGCATTCTGCTTTGTTACAAGTTGTTTAATTAAAACGGAAATTAAGTTGTTAATTGTATTATTTCACTGCTGTCTAGGTTGTTCCTTCGTTTGTGATATGATTGTTTAATTTATGTATTTACGATAATGCTTCATTTTTGGTGTTTTGAATGCGATTGAAATGGGAGTCACTCATTGTTGTTCCAGTGAACGATTGGAATTCGTAGTATGGTTAATTCTTATCTGTCCTTCTCTGTTGTTTTCTCGTAATGCTATGCGTACTTTATATTAAAAAAGTTCAAGCAGTATATATATTTCTTAGATTAAGTTGAAGGAATGTAATCTCGTGTTTTTGGGGGCCTTGGGGCGTTAAACTCTTATTGTTAGTCTTTGATCAATTTACATTCTTAGGATTAGTACATATCCGGATATTGGATTAGTAGCTTCAAAATAGTGTCCATTGGACTAAAATACTGAAGCCATTATGGTTTAGCACAAGTCGTCAAGGCAGCGTGTGGAGGGATTCAAGCTTCAAGGTAGATCTTAGGCTCATATATTTCCATGCAGGAGCAGAGGGTGTTGAAGATAGAACAGTATTTATGTTTTACTTTATGGGTAGGCTGTGTTATATTCTCGAACAATGCCCAGTTTATGTATGAGCTTTGAATTCTATTTTGATGTACTATATCCTTGCTGAATTAAGTACACGTTAATAATCCCCATCTACCATTCGAGTATTGTGTGATTCGTTCAATTTTATTTCACGTACCAGAACTGGAACAACTTTACTTGATTGTTGTTGTGTTTGCCATTCTTCTGCAATTGTTTGTGCATTGTCTCCTTATTATATTGAGACATTGTTGAATTTACCCTTCTGCTCTTGTGTCTTATGCAGCTGTCTTTGAAGACGGAACGTGAGAAGAAGAGGGAGATGTACTTCCCAATGAGGAAATATGCCATCAAGGTGTAAGAAGAAGATTGGAATTTATGTTGAACTTATCGAATGTTACCCACAAGGATGTTGTTTTATGATTTTTGACCTGTTGAATTTTAAATTTTGTTATCTCCTCTCCATTTTGCTAGTTATAATGGATATTTATCAGGTTTTTTCTTCTATAAATTTTGAACACTGTTGCTTTCATGCTTGGTTGAATCACTTCCATTGCCCTTCCTTTTTAAGCTCCAGTAGTCTTATACTATCACGCCATTAATATTTACTTGTAGGCAAGTAAAGGAAACATATAAGTTGCAGTCATTGTATGACTAACTGTTAATGTCTGTTGATGCTGAATTGGCTCAAAAAAGCACATGCCAACTTGGTAAGATCAAACCTTTCTATATGTCAATCGACTCCTTTAAGTTGGGTTGTCCAATGGTTGGGCGATCTTATCGTTCCAATATCAGAGATATTCAACTCCACCAAGCTCTTTTGTTGTCTTCGTTGTTCAACTGATGCATTGCAAACAAAGCAGTAGCTCACTCAAAACGAGTTGTCTCAACTGAGGGGTCGGTTTTTTTTTATTTTTTTATTTTTATTTTTATAATTTAAAACTTAATCAATCTGAATAGAAATTATTAAGTCGTTAAGATAAAAAGTAAAAAAACCTGACTTTTAACTTAATTCCAAATCATTGAATTACATTTAATATATTTTCTTTCAAGATTATCTTACATTCCTACCAAATATAGCATATTTTCAATTTTATCATAATGTTATATTATACAAATTTATTTATTTTTTAACTATTACTTGTGATAAACATCTCAAAAAAAAAAAAAAAAACCCTATTAATCACATTATCACTTTCAACACCATTGTTGAGCCTTCAATTCCAATTTCTTTTTTTTTTTTTAAATTAAAATCATTTCTAAATCATTATTTATCTTCTTTTTTTTTTTTTTTTTTAACAATTATTTATCATATCTTAGTCATGAATAATATATTGTAATTATTACATAAAATTGGTTCAACATTATTTTTATTTAGTTATTTATATCATATAAAATGAAAATAGATAATAATTAATAATAATAAGGGTATAAATGTCAAATTACTTGTTTTAAAACCATTTTATAGTTAAAAAAAAAAATAAAAAAAATAAAAAAGTTGACATTCTATTCAAAGGTGACAAAAATAAAAAACAAACATGTCATTCAAATTCAGGTTTCAGTTAATATTCAGTACAATTCAGGACTGTTCAACAAACGACCCCAGAGTCTCCTATTCTGGAAATTAATAGTATTTTAATACAAAACAAGTTAAAGTTAAAGGATTTCTCAAGATTATGTAGTAAATCCCCTTTAGAAAAAATTATGTCACGGCAATCAAGGTCGGTTGGACCTTTATAATTGAGTTTTGTCATCTTGGGCCAAAAATCAAAACACAATTCACATGGTGGTCCAACATTTTATGATTGATTTGGCATGACATGATCCAATTGTATTAAAAGATGTTTGGATTAAAACAAAATTTCAATCGACCACAGTGGGAGTCGAACCCACGACCTTTTGATCCGAAGTCAAACGCGCTAATCCACTGCGCTATGCGGTCTTTGTTGATGTTAGATTGAATTACATTGTATAAAATATGAAATGGAATGAGTCTACTTGAAAGTTGAAACCATGCATGAACCATCACTTCATTTGGATAAAATAATAAATATGTGAAGGTGAAGCCATATGTCTATCACAGCATTTGTTACATTTTTTTATTAAATTTCGTAATTAATACAAATTACAGCATTTGTTATGGAAAATGCTCCAAAAAATGTTTGGACATAATTTTTTATAGGTGACGAAATCTCTAAATAAAAGATATCAATCGGTTTTTATTTTGCTTATTGTGTGGGGTTGCATTCGTACTTAATAATTTTATAACTTTTCCCCCAATTATACCCTGTCCGTTTCTCTGCATTGCCCTAAAAATTTCTCTCAATCTCCGATTTTTCAATTTCTCCTGGTTCTCTCCCAAATTTCTCTCAATCTTTGATTCTTCAATTTTCGTAAAGTCGTTACTCTATTCTCGTAGTGGTAGATCGTCTCAGCTCTTTGCATAGATGCCATTGCCGCCATCACTAGCATCGCAATCCACAGGGGCGTACCCAGGATTTTTTACGATGGTGGGCTAAAATAAAACTATATATATATATATTAAAAAAAAATTACTGAACTTCGGCACTATTTAAAAAAAAAAAATTATTCCTTCGAAAAAAAAAAATTTAAATACAAATACGCACTATTTAAACTTTGTCTTACGAGGTTTTACATCATCAAACTCATCTATTATGGAATCTAAGTCAATGATATCAGCAATCTCTCTCTCAATATATATGACCATACAATCAGTAAGAAAATCATCCTCCATCTTATTGCGAAGTGGTGTTTTAACAAGCTTCATCGCTGAAAATGCTCGTTCTGTTGTTGCAGTGGATACGGGAAGAGTTAAGACTAAACGAATCAATTTATCAATCAAGATGTAGTGTTCTGACCTTTTTGTTTCAACTAAACATTGACATAATTCCGAAAGAGAAGCCAAATTCTGAAATTCTGGACAACCAAGAACATCAAACCTGTAATGACTCAATTGTCTTCTCAAATCTTCAATGTCATTCTTACTGAAATCTTGAGAGTAGAATTTCTTGGCAAGAGTGCAAATATCATCAACATCAAAGGATTTAAACACGTCAATAGGGCTTAAAGCCATGCTAAGAGTAAGAAGTTCTATTGTTTGCTCTGGAAATCTATTATTCAATTCCATCAATTGAAAATCTATCACAGCAATAAATATACTAAAGTGATAGTAATGCTCAACTGTGACATTATCTTTCTGCTGACAAGAACGTTTTGTCCCTTCCATATGACATGCATTCATATTAGGTATATCAATTTCATACCTTTCACAAAATGACACTACACTTTCAAGAAAAATATCCCATTCAGTCTCCCTTAAATTTTGAAGAAGCATTTTTGTAGTTGACACTAAATTCATAGCATTTAAGATATCTTGAGATTTCAATTGTAAAGCTTGACAAAGCATATCAGATATTCCTAAAACTTTGTGCAATAATAACAAGATAAACACAAATTCAAAGGATCTTAAATCTTTATATGCACCTTTGGCTTCTCCACGTATATTACTGTTCAGTCCCTTGTCAATCAAATTTTTAAGAAGAGTGGAAGTTGAACCAAACATATTAATCAATCTACTAATAGAAGTAAAATAAGAACTCCAACGGGTAGTTCCAGGTCGTTGCAAAGTACGAATTTGATTAGCCCCTGTACCAGTTTCAAGTTCTCCTAAAGCTGTCAACTCCTGAATTTCTCCTACTCGAATAGATTTCAACTCCGAGTGACGCTTGAAAGAAGCACTCACAAAGTTGACAATAGAATTCAATTTTGAAAAAAAATAGCCAAATATCATGCACCTCCTTGGCTACTGCAACTAAAGTAAGTTGAAGCTTATGTGCAAAACAATGTATGTAATAGGCATATGGACAATCTTTGAGAAATAAGGCTTGTAAACCATTCCATTCACCCCTCATGTTGCTTGCACCATCGTATCCTTGACCTCGCAAGTTTTCAATTGATAGATCATATCGAGCAAGGACATTGCATATTTCTTTTTTAAGAGTTGAGGAATTTGTATCATTAACACTCACAACTTGAAAAAAAAACGTTCTCTAACAAATCCTTTGGAATCAACATACCTCAAAATAATTGCCATTTGTTCTTTGTTGGATTCATCAACTGCTTCATCAACAAGAATATAAAATTTAGCATCCCCGACTTCCTCACGGATATTAGCCCGCACTCTATTAGCAAGAATATTCAACAACTCTTTTTGAATTCTGGGTGATGTATACTTGGCATTTTGCGGAGAATTTTCTAGAACAATCCCAGCAATTTCTTGATTTACTTTTGCTTGCAACTTTATCATCTCAATGAAGTTCCCACGATTAGTAGAATTTATGGATTCATCATGTCCCCGAAAAGCACATCCTTGCATTGCTAGCCACTTCACCGTCTCTAGTGAGGTTTTGAGTCGTAATCGATTTTGCAAAGTTTCTTGTATAGAGAATGTATTCATGACTTTGTCGATATGTCGAGATGAATCTTTTAAGTTATTCCATCTTTGCATGGCAAAACTATGTTGTGAATTATGCACCCCTTCATGTTGTGCAAATGTACATTTTTTCCCACAATTGATTCTTTTCCAAGTTTGAAAACCATCTGTTGTGAATGTGGGATGCTTTGATGGAACAGTATCAAAAAGATAGCATGGGAAACAAAATGCCATATTTTTCTTTATTGAATATTCGAGCCATGAAAATCGTTTAAACCAAGAATATTGAAATCGCCGAGTTTGTTTACCATCAAGAATGGGTGGATATTTATCCAACATAGGTTGATAAGGACCCATTTTGATATAAGCTTTTCGTACATCATCACGCTTATCAGCAGGATAAACTTCTATTGGGAAGCGTAATCCAGGATCACGTTCATAATAAGGAGTATTAATATCTGATGGAGTGTTAACATTCTCAATTTCAAATCCTTGAGATGAAGAAGGAAAACTTGAACCCCCGTCCCCGACGTTACATGGAGAACTTGATCCACCCCCATCCGATGATTGATTATCTTTTTTTTTTTCCAAAGTATGAAAGCATAGTTTTTCTCGGCTTTGATGTGTGGTTGTTTGACATTGTAACCTAAAATTATCAAACAATTTAGTTAAATTAATACTTTATAAATTATAATATAACACTTGAAATAGTAAATTGCAGTCGGAAAATAAATTCATAAAAAAAATAACAAAATACTAATTTAAAATTATGAATAACAAACCAAAAATCTTAACTTGTTAATAAAAAAATAAAAAATAAAATAAAATCTAAAAAAATACCTGAATTGAAGAATGAATATTTTTTATTTTCAATTTTGTAATTGAAAATTTCAAGGAACCGAACCAATACTAGCCAAGTAACCAGGATGAGAGATGTAATTGGTACGGGAGACAGAGAACTGGATTCGGAATTTAGTGAGAGAGAGAGAACTGGATAGTTAGAGTGGGCGTAGCCTAGGTTTGTGTGTGAGAGAGATATATTAATAGATAGGAATATAGGTTATAGGATGGGTTGATTTTTTTAGTATTTAATATGTGTTATATGACCTTGTTTGACAAGGATTTTAATTGTGAAAAGGATTGTACCGGGAGGGAAGAGATGATAGTGAGAAAACTAAACTACTAATAAAACAAGTGATGTACAATTAAAATAATATTATATTAATTATAATTTTTTTTTTTTTTTTTCAAAAAGCTGACCCGGGCTACAGCCCGGATCAGCCCTCTATAAGTTTCACCCCTGGCAGTCCAGCCGTTCTCGAACAACCTCGTCGTTCACTAGGTGGCACCGTTTACATCGGAAATCATACTGTATATACAAAAACAAACGGCTAGCGCTAGCTGTAGGGCACAGTCCAACAATTTGAATTGAGCCACCAAATTAATTACGTAATTGGTGATGTTTGTTATTATTTGATGCGCACACATATAGTGACCACACACATGACACAACATATGAGACCCACAGAATACAACAAGAGTCAAAATCCACTCATATGATCTATGAGTACGTTTCTTGATTTTTCTTATGGATAGATCATGAGTTGCCTGGAAAGTGGAAATTAACATGTCTGAAATTCATAACAGGAGAATATTGATATATATTTGAATATTGATTGGCTCAAGAGGCTCCCACCACAAAATTAGATCAGAATATATATATCGCTTTTTGAAGTCATAGAAATATTTATTTATATATATATATTGTTTTTCAAGTGTGCAATTTTCAATTTGCATGCACAGAAATGGAAGCCGTGACGTTGCATATATCGCATGATAAAAAATAAAAAAGTAAGTCTAAATTGTCAAATTCAAATATGGAATGATTTTGAGTATAAACAAATCACGGCTTTTGGAAAATTAAAGCTTCATTTGCATTCTTTAATTAATCTTTGAAATTTGACATGAAGTGAAAGAGATTGAGATTTTGCATGCATCCACGTTAATGGTGTGGGTTCAAGTCCCACAATGTACATTAATTATAAATATGTATTGAGAGTTTTCTCTCAATATTATTGGAGTATATATTTATCGGTTGTGTGAGTAATTGGATTGAGCATATACCGATTGATCTCGACACGTCTTGACATAACTTAGAACACAAAGTATGATCATGTAATTTTAGTACTAATGCGGGTGCTATAACGACTCTATCTAATTAAACTATAATAATTAAGAAGGCAACAAAGAGAGAATAATTTATCAGTAGAACAGGAAAATATTTCATAATTAAAAATTAATAAAGATGGTCAATTACTAAGGGCTCTATATATTCTCTTATGTCATGTATTTTCATTCTACTTTCGATTCTTTCAAGGATTCCAAGCTTTGCATAAAAACAACAGAAAACCTCCAAGAGTGATTATAGAGCAATTTCATATGATATACACATTAATTGTGCTAACTAACTTCGATTAATTAGTTTTTGTGGTAAACACGTTCTCCACAATGTTATTATTTAATTCACTAAAAAAAAAAAAAAATTATGGTATAATTTCTACTATAATTAAAGGAGTATAATAATGGAATCCTATTTAAATCCTATTACAGTACTTCTTTTTTTTTTTCATGAAAAAAAAAATATATTTTATCTTTAAGAATATATATGGTTCTATCTATACATATAGTGTGGTCCAAAAGTTGTATTATATTCACACAAAGGACACAAGAATTAAAAGGGTAATATTAGGAAATTTTGTAGTATTGTAAAGGTATTCCATTTCCATACATACGGTACTTCAAGCGTCTTCTAAAATTTCTAATTATTAAATAAAAAACAAACATATAGTTGTAATTAATTATGCCTCATGCATAAATATATATATACAGTTTTTCCATTGTCAGTTCGTCCTGATATAAAATATATCAGGACAAAGAATGTGGATCATTAGATTTACATACTTTCATTGACTCAAAGTGTGTCAAAGTTAACCCGGCAACATAAATATGAAACAAAGTAAAAAAATTCAATTAAAAATATAAAATTTACATACCTTAACTAGGTTAGAAAGATTTCAAGCACAAAATCAACTATATATCATTCAGTCTTTTTCTTCGATTTCTAGCACATATTTCCACTGATTTCTCGATATGAAAACGTTGTTTGACAACAATTTGAGAAAAATGAGGTGTATGTGCAATAGGTTTTGATTGTAGAGAGAGAATAGAGAGAAAGGAAAGGTAGAAGAAAATGTAAAGAAAATAATGTAATTATATGGTTATTTGATGCAAAGAAATTAATATGAATGGTTAAAAACAATAGTTTTATGGGGGTAAAGATAAGAACAAAAAGCAATAGTTTGAATGGATATTTTTGGCAATTTCCACTAATTTATATATATATATATATATATATATATTAAAAAAAATACAACTACTGCTGGGACCTGGTGAGATTAATTAGAGTAATTAGACTTTACAACCATGGCTCGGAATACCACTCCTACTATCGGGGAGAGGTTACATATGGACTACAACTCTCACAACCGGAGAGAGGGTTGCTCCCACAAACCAGGAGAAAACTCCCATCACATACTTATAAAATGCGTATAGTGGAACTCAAACCTCGACCACTAGGTGTGGAAGGGAGGTGCACATCCATCTCTACTAAGAGATGATGTGCATTTATATGTTCTCGTTAAGGTGTGCTATTTAGTGATTATATAACATTATATAATGTAAAAAATAAAATTTCACAGATTCACAGATTAAAAAAAAAAAAAAAAAAAAGGATTATGTAACTTAAGTAAAGGTGTGTCATGAGTACACACATAAATATAATCCAATTTGTACATGTATAAATATAAGTGGGAAGACAGACAAGAGCAAAAGGTTTTGATGATTACAATATGATGGGTTTAATAACTATAATTAGAAAGTGTTAGGACTAAAATAACTTAAATTTATGATTTAAAATTTTGATTTCAGCATCTCAATCATCTATGTATTCTTAATCAAAGAATTATAAACACATTTAAATCTCAAATATTGGATTAAGAGCATATGAGTGGTTGATGTCAAAGTTCAAATTTTAAATCATAAATTTAAGTTGATTTAGCTTAATCCAATTAAAAAATACACCATACTTATGGTCTCTGTGACAAACTAACCCATATATATATATATATATATATATATATATATAGTTTGGCAAAAGGCGGCATTTTTATATGTGAAATTATTTTATTTTATTTTTTTAGGAAATTATCATTCTCCTCCTGTAGTTTACCGTATTCTCCAATCTCCTCCCTCTAGTTTCAAAATTCTCTAATTTCTCCCTTTCTATGCCTATTTTTATATGGTGAGATTGGTTATATTTGTGTATAGGAGGGGGGGAATTGGTGAATTTTGAAACTAGAGGGGCAGAATGGAGAATACGGAAAACTACAGGGGTAGAATAATAATTTCCCTATTTCTTTCCATCGTCCAATCATGATAAGGTTAAAAGACTGCTGAGTCATCATGAGATAGAATTTCTAACGAATAATTGGTCAAAATATTAAAATATATAAACATATTTTAAGCGGATAATAGAAGAGTAAAAGATGCGATCTATCATTTTATTTTAAACATTTTTTTTTTTTTCTCTCCCTTAGGACCTTAAAATATGTTGAGCCAGCCTTGATAAATTCAATAACATTATTTATGTTGACCCTCCCATGTATTGCATGCCATGATTTATTTATTTATTTATCTCGTGAAGAGAAATTTAGATGAGATCAGTTGACAAATTAATCTAAATGGAAAATGGGTTTTAAATCGGCATTGAAAGAGATTTTCCGGCATTGACTAGGCATTTATCATCTGGAACTGTGGAAGAATACAGTGTGAATGAGTCTTATATTCTGGACTAGTAGTTGTAAGTCAGTAAGTGTATACTGCATAAAACACAACCCGTGATCTATATAGACTAATGTCAATCTCTTTCAAGTTGGTAAGAAAGAATGTCAAAAAACAACAGCACTAATCAAACATATCGACTGAGCCGTATAGACTCAAAAAAATTCTACGCGTTAGATTCATGCACACACAATATGAGTATCTACTGATTTTTATTTTGTTGTTCATGAACACGTCTGAAATTAATATAAAACAGACAACTACCTAATTTCTTCATTTTTTTTTGGCTAACTTCAACGCTGTAATAAAATTTATTAATTGGAAAAGAGAAATTATGATGTTAAGAATTATTCGAACCGAAAGGTGCAGTGTGCAATCAAATAAACGCATACGAAAACAAATAAAGAATAATAAAGAGAGACATGGGATTTACTTTGTTCAGCGTAAGACTACATTCACGTAGTGTACCAACAGTCAACTTCCACTATCAAATATTTGTTTACAATGGTGAAACATACTCTTTCTAATTTGAGGGCTCTCTATATTCTATTCTCTATGTGACATAGAAACCCTATAAACACAATCGTTTAAGTAATAGAACCACGAGAATAAATCTGTGTGGTGGTAGTGTAGAGCAACGACAATATATACTGTCTCAAGCTTCACCACCCAACAGAAGGATAGATTCGAACCCACAACTTTATGAGGTTGGTGTGAGGGTAAACCATGGGGGGTAATTAAAGAGGGTATCTGGCCAGTAACTATAACTGATCATCACTTTTTGAAGTCAAAGATTTAATCGTTAATGGAGAATAATTAATGCAAGTTGCATGGAAGAGACGATAAGCCATGATGTGGGGAGGTTAAAAAAAAAAAGTAAAGGTAAGACTTAAAAGTAACAAATTCAAACATTATTGAATGATTGAGTATTAATTATTAATTAATGTGATGGATTTTGGAAATTAATTAATTAATTAAGTATCCATTACTTGCATGCTTTTCTAGACTTAAAAAGTCCTTGGTCTTTTTTTAATGATATCCGAGGAGTTGCTATATAAATAAAATAATTATGATAGCACACTGTTCAATTTGGAACCCTAACATCAATTAGATTAGATTATATTTTAGAAAGGAATCAAAACAATTAGAATTGGTGACTTATTTTGAGAGAGACCAAAAGATCGATCATGTAGGATTGTTGTTTAATTATAATATATTTATGAGGTAATTAGATCAATTTTTTTTTTTTAATATATAGTTAGTAATTAAACAACTGATAGATCTAGACATCTTTTATATAATAGATCTAGACAGTGGTAATAAAATTTAGATAAATTTATTTAATCTTTACCATCTATTTTTTGTTATTTGCATTTTACTTTAAAAAAAAAAATTGTGATAGCCTCCGCACTTTAAATTTAATGAAGTTGGGTTTACCTTTGAATCATATATGTTTAACGATTAATTAATTAAGATTAAGATTGGCCGTGAGTCATTTGATTCTGAAATTCACATAAAAACAAAAAGAGATTAACTTGCAAGAATTTTGAAGTGCGCTCAATATTATTTTATTTACAATAATTGTTAACTAAGTGGGATTAGTTTAGTAATTAAACACGTTCACCAGAAATTAATGTTAAAATTGACTAAAATAATGATAATAATCAAATGAGGTCTCCCAAAATTCCTGCTACTTTAGGCCAAGTATCAGTATAATAATGGAAGAAAACAACATAACAGATTGAAATCCCATTTGAATCTTATATGTCTCAACTGGTATTAAAATAACATATAAGAAAATGGGCAGATAAGATTTGCATATAAGATTCCATGAGTTCAACAAACTGAAGAAATAGTTAAGTGTAATTAAATTTTAATATTAATTAATGTGTTTTTGTTGAATCATTATCATCGTATTTTTTACTTTATTTTTTTTATGGAATTTTAAGTCTATTTTTCTTAAACATTTTAAAAATATTTCTCAAATTTTTACTTACACGTCCGCAATAACAATATTAGAGAACACAAATTTATAGTAAACATGCAAAACCTTGAAATCCACAACGATGTTGATACAAGTTACAACTACATATAAATATCCAGTTAAACTCGTTTTGACTTATTGTGGGGTAATAATTAAGTCATATGTAGTTGACCCTTCTATTTTTTTTTTTTTTTTAATCTGTGATTTGAGATTATATATAGGTTGAAAAATTGAATTGGAAATTAAACAAACAATATATAAGAAGTCATTTTCAAGTTTCAATTCAAGTCTTTTTCTTTGCTTTGTGTCAACAATGTATACTGCGGCCTGGTTGATTAACAACCAGACGTGGTGCTATCTCAAAGAAATTTCGAATAATTTATTCTCACCATTGATTTGGCAACACATCTTTTACTTCTTCTTCTAGAAAATTATACCAATCAAAGTGACTGTGTGATGCTAACTTGTTAAGTGGCTAGCGAAATTGACTAGTTTCCTTTTGTGGAATTGTAATTTGTTTGCTTTTTAATTGTTAGAAGAATTAAACATCATGATTCGTGACTCCTATATCCCAACTTGTATAGCAACTTGTTGTTTCGGACGTGGGGTAGAGCGTTGTATTGTTTCTGGGTGCTTGCTTCCTCTGGTCTTGGTTGTTTGGGTTGTTTTTGTTGCCTTCTTATTGTAATAAAATTTACCATTCAAAAAAATAAATAAATCACGACACGTGATAAGAGAAATAAATTACGATTAATGTATGTGTATTTGTCGATTGCCAATATCAATTTCGGAAACAAATTGGGATATAAAAATGGAATATCCAGCATTAGTGCATTACTCATTATATAATTATATAAAAACATCAAATTCTGCCCAAATGTGTATCAAAACTAGTCTATACTCTACAACATTCCTTTTCAGCTACTTAATTATAATAACAGTGTACACAATTAATTAGTTAAAAATATTTATTTTTAATAATTTAAAAATATATTACACAATACTTTTATCTTCATTAGATTTTCAAGATGATTTATAATTGTAAATCTTTACGGTTTAGTAATGGGCATGGGCTAGTTTAGCTATTATTATTATTATTATTATTATTATTATTATTATTATTGTGTTTAACAAAAAAGGTATTGCATTCAAATTTTCGCTTGCATAGGGAAAGATCATGTTTTTTTTTTTTTTTTTTTTGAACTGGATCATGGTTTATTTATTGTAATAAAAAAATCATTTAATTGTTAGTTACCAATTAATCAATTTTCCACATTATTGAATAATTTAGGGTTTTGATTCCCACATATACTTTAAAATTTTTGAATTAATTCATAAACTATTTTTACTTTAAGTATGGTTATCAATGGAGTCTAAATTGGAGTTTTTCTTTTCATCACTTCTTGTCATGTAAGCATTATTTGACCCAATTGCATTACATTTTCTGGTAAAAAGTGATGAGATGGATAAATATGCTCACAGTTGTGTGCATACCAAAGAAAAACTCGTCAAAATTGAGAATATTATCTAATTTTTTATATATTTTTTAAGTATTACATCTATTACAATGAGGTTGTCGAAACTTGTCAAGATCAGACTATACATGTGCGGTTCGGATAACTACTCCTATAAAACGGGAAAAAACTCCCCCACATATGTTTATTAAATGCATATGGTGGGACTTGAACCCTCATCACCACGGTGGAAGGGATGTGCACTACCATCTCTGCTAATAGGTGATGTGCAAATTGAGAATATTATCTAAGAAAAGTTATTACTTAAAGGAAATTAATGGATTTTTCATCATGGTTATATTGAAATTTCTAATGGAAATTATCCAATTAGGTATCTCTTAATTACTTTTATAATTATTGTCAAAGACAAAATTATCGTCATGAACTACGTGAGAATTTGACATTTTGTAAATATCGGTGACACGTACATAAGCCACGACTTACATAAAATAGAGAAAAAGCTTTTCAATATATAAATGGCGGCCTGATAAGTGGAATGGAATTATTCATATTCAAATGTCTCTGAAAATATTTAGGAGAACCAATCTCATCGTCCAACAAATGATTAGTTACGACACAACAAATGATTGACCAACCAATATTATATTATTATGTATATGCCATCGCTGACTTTTTTTTTTTTTTTTTTTTTTTGAAGAAAGCCATCACTGACTTCATTAACCTAACTTACAAAAGATTAAAAAAAAAATAACCTAACTTACAAAATGATAGGAGTCACAGAACAGTAGTATACTTGAGAATTATTAGACTATATATTTGATTTCTAATAGAGAATAAAATCAACTATATCTGTTTATCGTACTAGAAAATCAAAATCTTATCTTAGTTCAAATGTTGTGCACCTTTCTTTTCACATTATTTGTAGATTTGTAGGGATTCGAATTACATCATGAATATTTTACAAGTATATATGAAGAGTTTTCTCTCCAATATTATGGGTTGTGCATATATAGTGTTTGATTTCGGATGCAAGTCCCGATATATAGTCTCATGGCCGGTTCAAGTGTCAAATTTTTCTTTTTGTTGTAAACAAAAATAGAAAATCATGATTGATTTGGGTATCTAAAACTGAGAAGATCATTCTAGATCATCTTATCATAATCAAATTTTCCTGCTAGAAATTAATACAAGAGATGTAAAATTAATATAAGAGATGTAACATATACCAAACAGGTTTGTAAACGCAAGTGAATATTTCTAGAAGTCGCTTTGTCATTTAATTCCTTATTAATTTCCATGCATGTAGTTATATTTACATTGTTTTCTCCATCATTTGCTTACAACACATGCATTTTCCATGAAACTGCATCTTATTATTCATATAAATAATAAATCCAATGCGTAATATTGTTGGGTACGTATTTAATTAATTATATTCACTTGATGCCACAAATTTGGGATGAATATATATATATATATAAATATAGAGTAATTTTCCAATGAAGACTTTTTACAATACACACTTTAAGCACCTTTGATGAAATTGTATGGAATATATTGAATTATTATTTGATTTTTTGTATGGATAGTGAAAACATTGAAATACATTTATGGAAAAAAAAAAATTGAAAAAATTTCGGGTGCAAGAACAATTTTTTCTGATTTTTTGAAGATAAAACATTTAAAAATAGAGAAATATAAGAAAAAATAGTTCCCAAATCCAAAAAATTTCCAAATTTTTACCAAATGTGTATTTTTATTTTCTTATGATGCATACAAAAAATCTCATCGAAAAACATTTGATTACATGCAATTTCATCAAAGGTACTTAAAGTGTGCATTGTAAAAGTCCTCATTGGAAAACTACTCTCTCTTTATATATATGTGTAGTTCGTAAATTATTTGAATTAGAAGTCCTTGATTGATTTATTACGAAGAAAGCACAAACAAATGATGTCCGATGTTATTGTGACCCAGCTAATAATTTAATTAATTGTTTTGATTATTACAGCATTTTGACAATATATCTAAATTAACTACTGCCATTGAAATCACAGAACTTGAAGCTTAATTTGGATGATCCGCTTAGGGTTCGATCATTGTCACTATGGGTGCGTTTGGCACAGATATGGGACATGACAAAGTGGGATGGGATAGGAGAGGACAGGACGGGACAGTTGTTCCATATTGTGTTTGGAATGTCTGTAACAGAACTGTTAACTGTACTGTTATGCGTTTGGTATGGATGGGACATGACAGAACAAGAGGTTCAAATGACCAGAGTGCCCCTCATATGTATATATATAATATTTTAAAAATTATTTCATATACAATAATATATTATTGTATATGTAATGATTTTTAATATAATATATATAATATATTATAATATTAAATATATTAAATATATTATTAATATTTATATTGTATTATATAATATAATATATATATTATATATATATATAATATCTTATATATATTATATTATTATTATATATAATAATAAAATATAATTATTAATATATAATATTATTATATTCATAAATTATATAATATATATTATTTAATTTGTATATATACCCAAAAAAGCAATGTTCCATCCACAGTTGACCATTCATTTAATTTGACTTCTTAGACTTGGTTAATTAACTTTTTGAATAGTTTCAACAAAATACAATAAATCTCCAATCATCTTGGTATAAGATACGCGTACCTGTTTTCGTGTATAAATAATTAAATATAGAGCAATATCATTGAAATTCAAATACATGAGTATACATTTTATTATAAGCCACATAAATGGTCAAAATAATATATATTTAGTACTAATTATAAACAAATATTTCTTACAAAATATTTATTAAAGAATCCATTTGATGAAGTTGAATATATTTGTAAACAAAAATAGTGATATCGGTCTCACACCGGTTCTTCCTTTCAATTTATAAATTAAATATATAGTTAATACCTAGCTTATCTACTAATATAAGTTCACTTAACATATAAAGAAGAGTATTATAATATATGAATAATAATTAAAAATAAGTTCATTGACAATGTTGTACCACACTTCTCATTTTACGTATTTGACTTTGACAGGAGTTCGAGAGGGCAACTGTGCGTTTGAACCCCTCCCACTAGTCATATTTATAAATGGCCAACCCTTAAATATAGGAAGGTAAAATAACCCATGGGGATGAGGCTCTGCGTGGGCTCGCACTTATAGGGTGGGGATGAGTTTCAATTTGGTGAGAATGAGCATAGATAGTAAAACACATAATGAGTATGAGGCAAGGATGGGACTCTACGTGGACCCGTACTTTTTTGTTTAGTTTTTTTTCGATGTTTATTTTTTAAAATTATTGAATTTATTTGTTTAGCCGTTATATTTTTGTTTATTAGATGAGTTTGATAAATGAGTTAAATGGAGTAAATGGAGTGGGGGTGGGGAAAACACATACCCCAATACATATATATATATATATATATATATATATATATATATATATATTGATGTAGAACATGGCGGAGTCCTTCGTGGCTTTGATTTAAGCATAAATGATTTCTACTAGAGCTGGCAACGGAGTCAAAGTGGTGTGAAATTTTCACGGTTGAAGCGAATCGACGAGGTCTACAATATTCATTGCCTTTGGCGATATGGCATGACCTTTTTTGGTCAAATTTCATCGTTTAAGCCCCGTAATTACCGTTTTTGTTATTTTAGGAAACTTTTGTTTTGGTAATAAGTTGAGTTTTACAAGTCAGAATCGTCTACTGTCAATTCTGCCTTAATTTAGGACTTTAATATTATTTGTTTCCTCTATTATCTCAATTTTGCTATTTTTGGTAATTTTCCCTAAATTTGGCTTATTTCCTTGCTCAACAAATATTAGGGTTCGTTTATTTTAAATAGGCTTGTAAGCTGAAAGGCAAATCAACTTTTATTTAATAAAATTCATAATTTCTCTTAAGAGTTTTCCTCTTTTCTGGTGGATTCCAGTTTATCTTGGAGTATAGACGTTGGTCTTATTCCTTCATTGTTTCACGCTGCGTCATATATATATATATATATATATATATATATATATATATAATTTCAAGTCATTGCGCACTGATATAAAGTTATATCAGTGCGTTGCATATGGACCACTAGATTTACATATTTTAATTCAAAACAACTGATGAAGTTATATCAGTACGAACTGACCAGAATGAGACTATATAATAATAATAATAATAATAATAATAATAATAATAATAATAATAATAATAATAATAACAACAACAACAACAACGATTACTAATAATTTAGGGTGTCTTTAAGGTTAGTGGAATGAGTCATTGAATTTTGCCCAAGAATGAGTCCAACGGTTCTCTTTTGCAGTAAATTTATGAATTCATTGATTTATGTAAGGAAGCATTCCCTCTTGAGATTGTCAAGTACTCAAGTATATTGCATACAGCCCTACTTTCTCCTTTTCATTTTAAATTTTAAAATAATAATAATAATCAAAGTTATAAGTATTTAAGAGAAAGTTTTCAATTGAACAAAAGTCTTAGGTCGTTGGAACATTTCATTCAAAATATGTAAAAGAAAGTTGTATTCCAAATCGTACTTGTAGTGATTAATCTAATCAGATATTGGTAAATGTAGATCAAACAAAATACGGTTTTTATTAGATAGAAGGTTTGGAATGGTATAATACAATCTTTTATACTAAAAATTCTAGTATTTATGAGAAGTCAAACTACTTGAGAAGACCAAATATTTGAAATATTTTGTTATAATTTCTTATTGTATATAATCCAATTATTTGGAAAAAAAAAAAAAAGAAGGTAAGACTAGCTATAAGCGATCGAATCATCGAAGTGCCTTAATTATGTTGACCAACTTATGCTATCTAGACATTGACCAAAAATTTCATTAGCTTAATTGTATTTCCATTTGACTATTATTTTTTATTATCTTTGAAATCACAATTTGACTATTATTTATTGCCTAAGTTTACACTCCCCCAGTAACATATTATCCATTTCTTTTTAGTGTTTGAAAAGAGGCACCAGAGATTAGTTCAATAAGATATATATTTTTCGTAAATATACTATTGAGGTTATAGATTTGAATTACACTTAAAAAATCAATTTAAGAATAAAAAAGATAAAACATGAATATTAATTAATGGTCTAGTTAGTCGATAAATATATTATAATTAATCGAAGGAGATATATAAAGAGAAGATTTTGTCTGGGGCTCACATCGTTTTACTTGTTTTTTCTTAAAGAGAGTTTTTCTTGGTTATTAATTATATATAATTTACAGAAGGATAACACTTGGGTGCTGACCGGGTCAGCACCCAAAGGTATTGACCAACCCAATGGTTGGTTGCCACGTAACACAAAGCAAAAAGAAAAATGTAAAAAGTGAAAGAGTTTTGACCACGTGACAACACCCCATTGGGTGGTCAGTATACTTGGGTACTGATCAGTCAGTACCCAAGTATTTTCCTTTACAGAATAGTTCAATGACAGCTTTAATTAATAGATATAATTAATTACCAACAAAAAAACAAAACAATTAGCGAGAGTTCAAGGTTTTGTGTAATTGTAGTTTAGGATATTTAACGCGTGAAAGTGATGTTGAAAAGGTCCCAAACTATGTAACTTGCATGCAATAAATCCCCCTTACAGCTGTTTGACAATGTAGCATGTACAGTTATACATTAATTACATTCTACATTTATTTTTATTTTTTGTTATTTACATTTTTCTATTAAAATATTAATAGTTTTTCAAATTGCCTCATCCCCAGATTTCGAGAGCTTACTTCGCCTCTAGATATAGGTGTAAGGGAAATACAATTAAGCCAACCTCATTTTATTCGATCAGATCGAATTAGTATTGAAAACTAATTTGAATTACTATATACCCCACTCATGTTAGAATGGAGGGTTTTTGGTTTATTTATTGTAATTTTATTTGAAGTATAATTTTTAACCTGAAAATATATCTTCATCTATTTCAATGTCAACCACGGAGAGTTGTAGATGATATATATATATATATATATATAGGATAATATTTTGTTTTTTACTATATATTTAACGATTAATCGATTAGATTAAGTGTCTATCGAGACTAGCAAAGTAAAATTAACCGGCACAAATATGGTTTAGACGTTTCGTAAACAACTTTCAATATAAGGAGAATGGCTTATCTACGCTTTATAATTTAATAGATAAAAGTTAGAATTGAACAGCTATCACGAATGTGAAAAAAAAATTAAAAAATCACCACCGCTGGAACTATAAATGGTCGTCCATTGGCGTCATTTTCATTTTAACCTTTTCTCTTTGTCATTGAATGCCTGTAATTGCATTATCAAAAACGTCAAAAACAAATAATTATCATTTTAACCTCTTTCTGCAAACAAATCATTAAGAAAATGACTTTGTTTCTACGTAACTTCAACAAGTATGGGAATTGCAGGCCGGGATTGTATAACTAATAAGTTGTTTTTACGTTGTTTGAAAATATTTAAATATTAAATATTAAAAAGCATTATATTATCATTTAAAAAAAAAAAAGTAATTTAAATTTACGACTTCAACATTCACCCGTTTGGTTTAAATATAAGTGTTGTCAATTTGTCATCTACTATTTCTCTCCAACATTGTGAATAGATAAATATTGAAGCCACTACTTCAAATCAAAATTTTAAGTTAATTTAACCTAATTATTAGTAGTTATAAATCAAGACATTAAATGTGACAATAAGTTACTATCAATCCTATAATTGTTATCATTAATTTTCACCGATTACGTGATACTTGATGAATTCACTCGTTCCTTAGAAGAGAACTTTTATTTACTAATAATGTGGTTGCCTTGGTGGTCCAAGACTTGGGATTAAATATCCAAGTCCTTAGTTCTACTACTAACAATTATATTGTGGCTAGCCCTCAGGGCGTTTAACTCTGTTGGTGGAAGGATAGACATGGGGCTAACGTCAACGGTTCGAATTCTACCTAGGTAGGGGCGAGTTTTGATTTACCCGCTTGTATCATGAAGGGTGGCTGTACATACAACTAAAAAATAATAATAATAATATATATATATAAATTAATAGTAAGTACTAGAAAATTATCAAACAATTTGGTTAAAAATAATATTTTTAAATTATAATACAACACTATAAATAATAAACTGTATTAAAATTATAAATAATAAAGTTTTTTAAAGTTGTTTGATTGGACTTTAGAGATTATTTATCTTAAATTCAATAGAGGCTAATAGATTTTAAATTTTTATTATTTATTTATTTATTTTTAAAAGCTCTATTTCTTTTGAATAGAGGTTTTTCAAAAAAAGCCTAACTAAATATGCCCCCTAACTCTAACTCTCTTAACTCTACACGAATTGTTAGTTAATTAATTAAAATAATATTAAATATTATTAAAATAAAATAAATTAAATAAATAAATAAATAAATAAATAAATAACTATTGGTCTATGTCTATGCCAAAAAAAAAACCCATCAAGTAACTAATAAGACCGCGTAGAAATTAAAGAATCGACATAAAAAAAAGTCAATCTTTTTTTTAACAGGTCCAAATTGTCCCACTTTCGATGTCACCCGCTCGTAGCTTCCCCCATCTCTCTATAAATACCCCCTCCTCACCCAAAACAAGAACAACTTCCAATCAAATACACAACACAATCATCAACCCCACACTCTCTCTCTTGTCTTATCTTATCTTCTGCATTTCATCAAAAACCTACAAAACAAAACTTCTTCACTCAATCAATCAAACAAACAAACAAACACCATGTTTTTCAAATCTCCATCTCCGTCAAGAACAGCGACACCATCTTCTTCACCTCCTCATCGTCAAACTTTGTCCGAGTCTCTGATTGAAGAGAACATCTTGATTGCTCAATCAATCATCACCAAATGGGATGTTCACTCTTCTGCTCATGCTTGTAACATCGACTCTCTGTTCTCGGCGGCCAACAACCGCCAGGAAGCTAAAAAATTTATCAAGTCGGTTAACGACTTGCAGTCTGCTATGCACTACTTTGTGTCTCACCACTCCGGTTCTCAGAAGCTTGTTCAAGCTCAGAATCTCATGCAGACCGCCATGAAACGGCTGGAGAAGGAGTTTTATCAGATGTTGAAAGCTAATCGAGACTATTTGGATGCAGAGTCCATGTCCGTCTCGAATCACTCTTCGACGACACTGTCGTCTAGAGCCTCCAGAGCTAGTCTCTCGGATATGGAAGAAGATTCCGAGGACGAGTTCAGATCCACTGATGACTTGGTTTCTGAGAATACGGAACGGCCATCTGTTTCTATGATCGCTATGGCGGATTTGAAATCCATCGCCGATTGTATGATATCGTCCGGTTACGCGAAAGAGTGTGTCAAGATTTACAAACTTGGTCGGAAGTCGATCGTCGACGAAGCGATTTATAATCTTGGAGTGGAGAAATTGAGTTTCTCTTTGATTCAAAAGATGGACTGGGAGGCTGTGGAGATCAAAATCAAGCACTGGTTACACGCCGTTAAATTCGCCGTTAAGACGCTGTTTTACGGTGAGAGGATTCTCTGTGACAACGTGTTCTCCGTTTCGGACTCTATTAGAGAGTCTTGTTTCACGGAGATATGCAAAGAAGGGGCTATGACTCTGTTTGGATTCCCGGAAAATGTCGCAAAGTGCAAGAAAACTCCCGAGAAAATGTTCCGTACTTTGGACCTCTACGAAGCTGTCTCAAACCTCTGGCCCGAGATCGAGTCTATTTTCGGCTTTGAATCCACCTCCGACGTCCGTTCACAGGCTGTCAACTCTCTGATCAGACTCGGCGACGCTGTTCGTACGATGTTGACGGACTTCGAGTCGGCGATCCAGAAGGACACCTCGAAAACGCCGATTCCCGGCGGTGGAGTCCATCCTCTGACTCGCTACGTGATGAACTACTTGACATTCCTGGCCGATTACTCCGGCTCACTCACCGATATTATCGCCGACTCGCCGCTTCCGACCAACTCTCCGTTGCCGGAGACCTACTACGCCAGTCCGAAGAGGGACGACGACCTCTCCTCGCCGGTCTCCATGAGAATTGCGTGGTTGATACTTGTCCTCCTCTGCAAACTCGACGGCAGAGCAGAGCTGTACAAAGACGTGGCGCTCTCCTATTTGTTCTTCGCTAACAACCTCCAATACATCGTCACGAAAGTCCGTACGTCGAATCTGATGTTCCTTCTCGGCGAAGATTGGGTGGCGAAACACGACACCAAAGTCAGACAGTATGCCGCCAACTACGAGAGATTCGGCTGGAGCAAGGTTTTCGCGTCGCTGCCGGAGAATCCGGCGGTGGCGACTGAGATGCCGATCGGGCAAGTGAGAAACGGTTTCAGGTTGTTCAACTTGTCTTTCGAGGACGCATACAAGAAACAGAGCTCGTGGGTCGTACTTGACCCGAAACTGAGAGACGAAATCAAGGTTTCGCTGGCGAGAAAGATAGTGCCTGTCTACAGAGAGTTCTACGAGTTGAACCGGAACACTGTTGTGAGGAGCGAACCGGGGAGTCAGAATTTGGTCAGATATGCCCCTGACGATTTGGGAAATTACTTGTCGGATCTATTTTACGGGGCAGCGGCGGGTGGGTCCGTATCCGGAAGTGTTTCATCCAATTCGACGCCGTCTCATAGTTCGAGAGGCTCACACTATGGACGGAGTCGTTGAAAATAATTCAGATTCTTTCTTGCCGGCGAAGGAATTTGTGTTTTTTTTCTTTTTTTTCCTCTGTTTTTTGTGCTTAAACGGAATCAACAGAAGTTTGACACATGTAAAGAATATGGAAAGGATCTCATCGTTTGAGATTGTAATTTTAGAGTCTATTACTCTATTATGTATATTTTCAAAATTCTTTGATTTTTTCACATTATATGAAAAATACCTTTCTAAGTTAGATTATGTGTTTAGAATAACATTTTTGTGGGTATGGGTGTTCTCTCCCCGGTGTGGGAGCTGTAGTCTGGGCTGTGCCTCGATGTCTAATCTCGATGGTCCCAGTTGTAGTATCTGTCTGAATCAGTTATCCAGTTAATGTAACTCGTTGTTACTTCCAATAAAAAATAAATAAATAAAAAATAACATTTCGGATCGTATTTATAATAGTTGATTTACCTGCAGACCCGTAATCCGATTTGGTAAAAAAAATTGTCATGTCCGAAGTTTAATTCGATTATCATAATTTATTAGATGATGAATAGGAGTATTACATATTTATTCATTATCTTCCACGATTGAATCTAAATTTTATTTTGTTTTTTTAAAGAAAAGACGGTGATGTTAGAATTTTTATTTGACATACTTATGTAAGAAAACATTTGTGTCTTAATCAAATAAAGTTGGATTAATATTGTAAATTATTTCAAAGGGATATTAACAAAAAAAATAATGAGGTGATTTTTATTTTATTAATATAATGAGTGATTGAGAGGGAAGGTTTAGCGAAAATAACTTGATTGATAATGATAAAACTCACTGATTA
Organism: Acer saccharum; assembly: GCA_030490815.1. Taxonomy (NCBI): domain Eukaryota; kingdom Viridiplantae; phylum Streptophyta; class Magnoliopsida; order Sapindales; family Sapindaceae; genus Acer; species Acer saccharum. Next base: position 49,908,978 of record CM059868.1, on the reverse strand, counting down.
TTTCAATGATAGAATCAGAGAATTATTTGTCTAACCCAAGAAATTATTAAAATTTAGATTTAGAAAGAGGAACAAAGACCAGAAAGTTTATTTAACTAAAAAGAATATTTAGTCTTAATCGCCAAGTCTAAATTTAGAATCAGTCCAGCCAACTGAAAATACAATTGTATATTAGATTATGATGCAATAGCATCTACAAGTCTAATGGTGACATGCATTATTGTTCTTGCAAGTATATATATATATATATATACTATCTGCGAGTACGGTCGAATTTGGTATATTACTTGACTGAATAAACACTCTTTATTACTAAACCAAATTTGATGATGATGATGTTCTAGACTTCTAGCAAGTAATTGATTCTTTTGAATTAACAAAAAGATTTTTGTCAGGGGGGGTTTCTCCCATCTTGAAGTGGAAACTAGTTTGTATGGTCCAATAGGTCAAAGTGTACAACACAAACCAGTAAATTACCATTTACTGAAAGCTTATTGTTAAAAGTTTCTCCCATATCTATTGAAGTTAAAACTAGCTATAAGAGTCATTCTAAAGACAAAACCATGAGACCTAATAGTCTAAAGTGGACAATACCTCGCGGTAGTGGTGACTGCGGTTCTGATTCAGTTCGGTTCCAGTTTGGAATTGAAACCGAAACCGGGAGTCCGGTTCTTTCAGTTCCGGTTCCGACCAGTTCGAACCTTAAAAAAAAAAAATAATAATAATAAACAAACAAACAAACAAACTTCAGACTACAGCTCTGCTAATCTGTTTTGCTCTCTCTCAATCAATCAAATCAAATTCAGTTAAAATAATAATAATAATAATTCAAATTTCATACTGCAGCTCTGCTATCCTCTCTCTCTCTCTCTCTCTCAATCCATCAAATCAAATTCAGCTTTTTTTTTTTTTTAAATAAAAATTAATTACTGCAACCGGTTAGAACTGCTGATTCCAAACCAGACATGAATCGCTAATTCCACCCCGGTTCCGAAAAATATAAATCGGAATCGGAAATTTCAGTTCCGGTTTGATTTGAATAGTAACGATTTTGGTTTGAACTGGCGATTCAAACTGAACTGTGGTCACCTCTATCTTGCGTGTGATGGCCTTGTTCGTACATCAGCTAAATTTTGAGTTCAACATAGATTATATAAATGCTTCCAAAGGCGTAGCTCTATTGGTATATTGATGAACGTGGGACTTGGGCAAATAACTTCCAAGTTAACAGCTCGAATCTCAATGACAAAAAAAACTTAAAAAAAAAAAAAAAAAAAAACATAGATTATATAAATAAACAATGATTGAAAGTGTATACAATTTATATATATATATACAATTTTTCTATTATCAGTTCGAACTGACAAAAGATATATCAATTCCTTGTATGTGGGTCATTGGATTTAAATACTTTGACTTGACTGCATGCACTTGTCAAAGCATCTTTTAAATCCAATGATCCACATGCAAGGAACTGATATATTTTATATCAGTTTGAACTGATAATAGAAAGACTATATATATATATATATATATATATATATATATATATATATATATATATATATATTTGCTAATCGTGCGCACACGTATAACAAATATAATGTTTGAAGTATGGTTAGTTTGAAGATTGATTTGTGAGGGGTCGATATTAAGGACAAAATTTAGTGGTTGTGTGGTGCCACCTTTTTCGTGGGCCTCCAAACTGCAACACCACAAAATTGTTATCTCCTTTTTCACCCACTTGCTTTTGCCTTTTTGTTTGTTTATTTAGGGGCCGATTGGTATGAGATAATCAAAATAATATGATTATTGGGAAAGTAAAACCCAGTAATATGATTCATGGGAAAATTGTATGCATATGTTTGGTTTATACATGGGAATATTATGTAGAATTCCTAGGAATATTAAGTAATAGTGTTTGGTTGTACATGGGAATTTGTTTTTTTTTTTTTAATTAAAAACTAAAAACTAAAAAATAAAAAATTTGAAGTCCACTGTCCACGTCTCCACATCATTGTCATCTTCATTTCAAATAAAAAACCAGATCAAGAAAAGAAAAAAGAAAAAAAAAAACCGAAGAAGATCAGTGAAGAACGTCTTCATTTCAAACTGTCGATGTCTCCATGTCGTCGTCGTCTTCGTCTTCATCTTCTTCTTCTCGTCGTCGTTGTCCTTGTCCTTGTCTCCACGTCTTATTATCTTCATCTTCTCGTCATTGTCGTCCTTACCTCTATGTCATCGTCGTTGTCCTTGCCTCCATGTCATCGTTATCGTCGTTGTCACCACCTCTAGTCGGGTTCTTGATCTTTGTCGTCCTTGCCTCCATTTCTTCCAAACGGCCGGAGAAGATTTTTTGGAAGAAATTGATCGATTGCCCAGGAATCACATTTTGATCTAGGGTATTATAATTTTTTTGGGAAAGTGATCAATGAAGAACGAAGAAGAAGAATTGAAATTGGGGATTTTTGGTGTTAATTTTGATCTAGGGTATTATAATCAATGAAATGAAACTGGGGGTTTTTTATGTTAATTTTCAAAAGCATCAACGAAGAACAAAGAAGAAGAAAATAAAATATTTTTTTAAAGAGGTGGGTCCCACGGTGGAAATCAGATGGAGGGGCATCTGAAATCCACCTATTGGGATGGGATTCACATTACCCCCAAGGAGGGTAATGTGATTCCCATGGGATTCACTTTCCTGGGAATCTAAAAACGCAAACTTGTTATCAAACATGGGAATGCTATGAGATTCCCATTCCCATGCCAAGATGCCCCCATACCAAATGGCCCCTTAATAATTGCTGAAAATATGTTTGATTTCGATTGATTTATATTGAATTGTAAGTATTTTTAGTGGGACTGACAATTTAGTTCCTAAAGTTTTAATCCAATTTCTTAGGACAGGCCTCAGGAGTCAGGACCTGGCCTGTTCAATTTACAGGCCGATACTATCAACAGCTCAAAGCCCATTTATAATACACGGGCCCAATTTCAAGCTAGGCAGATTTTGGGCTACGTATGTGTCTTGTTCCAAAAAAAAAAAAAAAAAAAAGGGACAACAACAAAAGATAAAAATAAATTTCAATCATCAAATCCGTGAGTAAATTAAAAGATTGATGAATGTTGAAGTCACATTTATATGTCAAAATTTAAAGTTAATATAGACTAAATCTTTGTATAAAAACTGCAATAGGCGAAAACTCATCACACATATTTGAAAAATACGCATTATGTGACTTGAACGCTCACTACTAACATAATATGGGAGGTGCATTACCGTCGTTGTTAAGAGGTGATGTGCAGAGTCCTTCTTAATTTCAATTGTCAGCTTAAATATCACATTAGAATTTGCTGAAGATGTTGACTTCAACACAGACTCTTATTTGAGTTGGTAATTGTGTCCTTACCATCCATCTCTGTGAAGAGTGCTCAATGAATTAAACTTTGCTCATAAAAATAAAATATAACTGCATGGAGATCTCTATGGTATTTACTTGATCTCGGTAGTTTTCGATAAACTCAGTGTCGGGTCTAAAAAATATATATTTAAATCTAAACCTTCTTTTATATACAATAATTCAAAAATATTGGTCAAGCTTAGATTTTTTTTTTTTTTTTTAATTACTATTTAATTATTAGAATAGGTCCTCTCTTTATGATATCTTATAGGCCAGATAACAATTCTGTAACCTATGATCAATATATGCCTTTCGTATTAAACTAATAATTAATATTAGGGTGGCTCTATTAACACCCACAAAATATCTTCCTGCATCCATATTAAAAAATTAAAAATATTAATTTTACTCCCTATACCATTTAAAATACCAAAACTATCCTTTAATTATATTTTTTTTAATTTTAAACATTTTTTTTTCTCATTGCACCTATTTCTCTTCATTTGCTTCCACCACTGCAATAAAAAAAAAAAAAAAAAAAAAAAAGGTACAGTTTCTTCGTTCCCTTTAGCTAATATTATAGAATTTACTCTGATAAAAAAAATCATATTCAAATAAAACTCTACAATTAAGATTTTATTTGGGAAAAAATAAAATACAAATTCAACTATAAAACTAATTATATATTTTTTTCATTGTTACTTGCGGAATCAATATATTGAAATCATAATGGTTTACACATCCAAAAACAATAATATGTACCTTCTTTTGTCTTATAAAAAATAAAAAAAATAAAAACTATTTTTTCAATCACCAAACAAATCAATTTTTTAAATTTATAAATTTATTTATTTATTTATTTATTTTTAAATCCATCCACCAAGTTTTTCAGTTTACAAACCAATTAAACTAATAAGAATTTGTTGTTGAATTAAAGTAAAGTGAGCGAGTGAGTTGTGTTTGAGAAGTGTCATGAGATATCTCAAAGGGACGATGCATACTGGTATTTGGTTTAAGCCAGCAGCCTCTCTTACATTGGAGGCTTATAGTGATGCTGATTGGGCCAGTGATGTTGATGATTGTAGATCAACAAATGGCTCATGTGTTTTTCTAGCTGGAAATCTTATCTCATGGTCCTCTAAGAAGCAGCAAGTGGTGGCTCGATCCAGCACAGAGGCCGAATATAGGTCCATGGCCAACACCACCACTGAACTTTTGTGGTTACAATCTCTTTTCACTGAACTTCGAATCTCTTTGCCAAAGTCTACTGTGCTGTGGTGTGACAACATAGGTGCGAATTCATTGGCCAAAAATCCTGTCTTCCATGCTCGGACCAAGCACATTGAACTTGATGCTCATTTCTTGCGAGAAAAGGCGGAAGCAGGGCTTATTGATCCTAGATATGTGCCCACAGAGTGTCAAATTGCTGATATATTCACAAAGGGGTTAGCACGAGATCGGTTCTTGTTTCTTCGTTCCAAACTGAACATGGTGCCTTCCCCACAGTTCAGTTTGCGGGGGGATGTGAGAGTATGCAATGTTGTTAATCAGAATAATGCTCCAGCAGAACAACATTCTGCAGCATACTCTGGTTTGGTAGTCTACAAGCCGTTTGATGATAAATCAAATGTAAATCATTTAAATCATCAAGGCATCTAGAAGAAGCTTTCTAGTTAGATATTGCCAACTGAGAAAAGCTGAGCTGGCACTAAGTTAATTCCCGCCAGAATAGGATTTCTGTTAGAACTGGCGGGAAATTAGTTAGAGGAGTGGAGTGGTCATTCTCTGTATATATAGACTCACTCACTCTCTTAGAAGGCAACGAATCATTTTGTAAAAACTCTCCTGAAATGAAAATATCTTCTCTTCCTGAAATATCTCTTCTCTCCATTAACATCTCTCTCAAAGTTTTCAATACTTTGTTCTCAGATCTTCTCTGAGTCAATATATTAAGCATCTATTGTGCTGTTCTTCATTTCTTCAATACTCTGAAATTTTACACACCCATCAAGTGACAACTTAGCTACCACATGTATTAGGATAAAAAATATGGGATTGTAGGTGACATGTTTAGCAGTACTCTTTATGAGTATATATATATATATATATATATATATATATTTATAACACAATTAAATATATAAAAGGGTGACTGGTGAGCAAAAAACTACCTAACCCAACCTAAACTTTATGGGTTGATTTGGTTACATACATAACAAAAAAAATTATCGATCTGTTTGTCATATAATAAACCGATCAAAGATTGGTTTTGGGTTATTTAAAATATATTCATGCAATCCAAAACAACCTATATATTTAATAAAAGTCGATTTTTTTTTTTTAGTTTATTTTATTATGTCACAATTAAGAAGATAATATAAGTACAAACTTGTAACTTATAAAAATAATTTTATTTAAGTAAAAAAATATAATTACTCTTGTTTTCTTTTATGATACTTTTAAGAATATGCGTTTTATGATTTAATTAATTAATTAATTTATTTATTTATTTTTTCTATGTTTGACGGTTTGACTTGATCTTATTTTTATTTTTAGTCCGATTATGTTTTATTTTTCTGTTATTTATTTATTTGTGAAAAGTTTTATTTTTATGCTATGATACTTGTTATTGTTAAATTGTTAATTATATAATAATTTTCTTAATTTTCAAAATAATTAAATAACACATATGATTAAATTTTTATTTTAAAATAATTTTTATAATAATACAAAAAAAAAAAAAAAAAAAAAAAAAAAGTTTGGTTCAAACTTAAATCAATAAATCTATCCAAACCAACCCGACTTTAATTGGTTTGGTTTGAATTGATTTGGCGGTTTGGTTTGGATTGAAATATAACTAAACCAATACATATTGGTTTGGTTTGACATTGAGCTTTAACCTAAACCAAATTGGAAATGCACACACACACACACATATATATATAAATGTATATACGGTCCTATTTATATCAAGTATGTAAATCTAATGGTCCACATGTAATACATAATGGTCCAACATATATCTGATATGTGGACCATCAGTCCACACGATATTAAATTTATTTTTTGAGGGGGAGAGTCCACTGCAGTAGCTTGCTACTGGGGCTCTCGCGTGTCGCCCATACGTTGCATTATTGCAAGGGCCTGGCGCACCCCACCAAAAAAACATACGCGTGTCGCCCATGCGTTGCATTATTGCAAGGGCCTGGCGCACCCCACCAAAAAAAACATAATGGTCCAACGTACTATCTAATAATTAAAGATATGACATCCTTCAAAAAAAAAAAAAAAAAAAATTAAAGATATGACTAACATATCATGTAATTAAGTATAGTGAAAGGACGTGCCGTGAGAAATTTGTCAAGAAACTTTGTCAACTATATATCACTTTCTTTTCTTGCTGGCCAAGTGATTTTTGATCGTGACATATTAAATTGGTTGGTTTTATTGGAGCCGAAAGGCCAGATTTGATCAAAATCTTAGATGTAGCTTTGAGTGATTTAATTTCAGGTACATGGAATTTTCCATATCTCGTAGTCATGGATGGATCATCGATCACTTAATTAATATTATATAAATTAAACAGCTAATAAAAATTTCAAACACATGCATGTGTGTTTTTTCAAAGTGATTTTAACATTAGATAGAACCACTTCTCGTCGTGCCATTTATTGCCCACCAAAGTGGTTTGTCTTTTTTCTAAATTTGTGTTTCTTTTTCTCATCCACGCAACTCCTTCTTGTACTACTGGCAGATATATATCATTGGCTTATCATGAGAATATAGTTTAATATGTGTTAAACATAATTTATTTCTCGATATATTTTTAACAAAATTCCTTATGAGATCTTGATTTCTAACCCAAAAAAAAAAAAAAAAAAAGAAAAAAGAAAAAAAAAAAAAAGAAGAAAACTCCAACATTTCCATAGAAGGATATATATAAAAAAAGAATAAAAAAAAAAAAAAAGTAGTTTCTAAGGGTTTTATAGGTCCCTTTGAGATTCGAGTTGTTTATTATTATTATTATTATTATTATTATTATTATTATTATTATTACAAATTGTTTAATTAACACTTAGAATTTGAATATATACACAAGTTTATAATGCATATACTGATTACAAACTACAATAAATATCATATATAATAGCAACAGGAAAATACTATAAAAAATAAACAATAGCATTCAGGTACATGCCATGACAGCCGGTGTGATTAAAAGTTTTATCTTTTCATAGTGTTATTTGCATGCTATAATTTTTTTTTTAATGCTATTAATTCAAAAAGGTATGATTGTGCCAAAAAAAAAAAAAAAAAAACAAATATATATATATATATATATATATATATATATATAAATATTTATTAATGAATCAAAATAATTACATTATTCACACAACATATCAAACTTACAAGGAAATTTCTATATACAAAAATTTGAATTTATTTTTATAAAAAATAAAATTACAAGAACATGATTTTTTTTAACTAATTAGAGCATCTCCAATGCAATGCTAAATCACTGTGCCAATGCTATAATTTAGCACAAAGTAAAAAAAGCATACTCCAATGCAATGCTAAAAGCTGTGCCAAATTTGGCATATGCTATTCACTGTGCCAAATAGCATATGCCAAATTTGGCACAGCAATAAATACAGCCGTATTTGTTGACTTTTTAATTTTAAATAATAAAAATTTAACAAACTTGGTAGGAAAAATTGAGATTAAAATAATTCTAAGAAAATATTCAAAGCATCCATTAAATGCATTGGTTGTATTTGTTGACTTTTATAATTTTAAATAATTAAAAAATAAAAAATAGCATATCAAATAGAATTTTGCATTGGAGTACAATGCTAAAATGATGTGTCAAATATAACATTTTACTTTATTTCATTTCAAATTTGGCATTGACATTGACATATGCACTGGAGATGGTCTTACAACAACATGATTGCTCCACCAATTTTCATCTTTTACTTTTGACAAAACACAACAACCTTCATCTTGATAACCTGAAAGACATCAATAAAATAAAGTTATATTTAATAAAAAATGAATAAACATATATGAATTTACATAGCCATCACAATTATGAAATAGAGATTGTAACTAAATGATATGAGATGGAAAAAAATAATCAAATAATGAAACTAACAAATAATATAGAGGAAATCATAAATCTTTTACCAAAAAATATAACTTCACAATGGAAGACATGTAATACTTCCTCACGTAAATTCATAACCAAATTTTCTAATTGGAAAATAAAAATAAAAAAATTCAAATAAGCACATTTGTAGTTAATCAAATAATTAACAAGAATTAAAATTGGGTTTTTGAACCAAAAAAAAAAAGAAAAGAAAAAAGAAAGAAAGACAGAAAAACTTACCCAAAAAATATGAAGTTTTTAATGAGAATAGAAGATGAAGACATATTGATGTTTGAGAGCTTTATGGTAAAAGTATGGATTTTGAGTGGGTGGTTTGGTGGCCATAAAACAACTCTAATAACAGGAGAAGAGATTATAAAAAAAAAAATGAACTCTTTAGATGTTCAAGTGTAGTTTATGTTTTTATTGGCTTTTCTCCTATCTCCTTTGTGTTAAAATATATGGAAATCAGAGGAGTTCTTGTTGGTTTTATAATAAAAAAAAACAGGAGAAGAGATTATAAAGTAAAAGATAGGGTTTTAAATTTTGAAAAAGGAAATAAATTTGTTTTCCCTCTTTATCTTTGGAAAAAAAAAAGAAGAGGGATATGGATTTGTTTTCCCTCTTTATCTTTAGATGTATTTTTAACATGTATTATATAGCATTCTTAAATGCAATAAAATTAGTTTTGTAAATTACTTAATTTTTTTAAAAAATAATTTTATATTTAATGTACGTTCCATTGTATTTTTGTTAATAATAATTTAAAATATAATAATAATTATATAATAGCTTTTATGATTTCATAATATATCATAACATATTTAAAATGCTATTAAATTATTATTATTTTTTTTAAAATAATCAACATTTGAGCTATATAATTTAATAGCATTAAAAGTGCTATTATAAACTAAATTGTTATTTGTTAATATATTTTATAGCATTTTACTATAATATGCAATAATATGGATACATTTGATTGCAATTTTGAAAAAAATGCTATTGTATAATGCTATAAAAAGTCATATTTGTTGTAATGATGTCATATGACATAAATTAAACAGTAATGCTACATATCCCACCTAAAATCCCACATTTTTCATCCTATTACATGTGGCATGTGAGGTGTCAAATTGTAAGTGAATACACGTTAATGACACCTACCCCATGTATCCACTCACAATTTGACACCTCACATGCCACATGTAGTGGGATAAAAAAAGTGGGATTTTTGGTGGGATATGTAGCATTATTGTAAATTAAATTGAAGATGTATATATATATCATGACGATCTTTCAACTAACATTGCTTTCATGTAATTAATACTTGATTTAGTCCAATAATTTGATATGTTCTTATCTTAGCTATAAATTATACATTAATTTCTTTAGTGAGGTAGTCAATAAGTATTTTTTTATTGAGTGTCTGAGATAGTCAATAAGCAAACTATTATTTAAAAGCAATTAACAATCAACTTAAAGACGTACAAGCGCATAATACAGTTGACTTTGAATAGCCGCTTTTGTGGATCAAAAGTAATACAGTTGACCTTTGAATAATACAGTTTTTTTTTTGAATAATACAGTTGAATAATACAGTTGCAACTACATGATCATACGTGGGTTTTCTCCTAATATTTTTATATAAAATAATTTTTCGATCATTGTTTGGGATCAGAGTTGTTAGATCAAAACTATCATGGTCGTGAATGGTCTTCATCACATCTGTTATAGTAGAGAAGGATGTATCGGTGAAACTTTCATTTCAAAGAAACTTACTACATAAAGTTCATTCTTGTTGAAGTGATCCATCGATGTTTTAGAACAATACAAAAGTGATGTATAATTCTTCTACTTCTGCAGACATCGTAGCTGATGATCAAGAAGTTTAATAATTAAAAAAAAAAAAAAAAAATGGTAGATTGATCAAACAAAATGGGTTTTGAATTTGATTATGAGTAATGCTAAACAATCCCACAATTTTCATCTCAACACATATGGCAGTTGATGTGTCACTTGATGAGTGAATATAAATTAATTGTTGTGTGGATATATGGGTAATTGGATACACATTACTCTTTGATTATACACATCATAAACGACTCTTTCTTCCTTATCCAGTTAACAATTATTATTCTTTTTTAAAAATATTTAATTTGGGATTGACTTCTTCCATTTAATTAATTAATTTACAAGATAAATATTAAAGAGCCAGAGAGAGTACTTGGACAAAATTTCCACTGGGATTTGAAAGGTTGACCTTATCAAGTTATCATGATTCTACTAGGGCCCAAATAATTAACTTGACTTATGACTTAAGAAGTCAAACTACCAGAGCAAAAAAAAGTCTTTCTTCACAATTATCTTATTAATTCACATCCTCCTTTGATTCAAGTGGTGTATCTCCCTCCTCTCAGTAGTGGAGGATACGAATCTTACCATATGTATTAATATAAAAATATATATTTGAATAGTTTTTTCCTTGATTTTTAAAGTAAGTAGATATCCAAACCGCACATATAGTTTCTTAATCTCATCAGGTCCCGACAAACTACTAACTCATCCCAGATTGTAAATCAAAGCAATAAATGCCCAAGTTGCCAACTGTATAGAAAAACAAGTGCCTGCAAATTGAAGTCCAACCCAAGTAGGTAAGAAATCTCTCTGAAAATGGCTGAAAATTATTGTATGGTAGACAGATATAAAATAATTAATAAAAAAAATATGGTCGTAAAAATCCAAATCCAAATACATCGTGATCGTAATAATAATCCAACTGCTATTGCGACCCAACTGCTGATCATCATTGCTGATCAGTCCCTTCTTACAAGAAACTTGTTTATTGTTAGATAGGTCATTTAATCACCGCAGTACTATAGACAACCACAAGTTTTAATTTGTATTAGGCAGTGAAGCTGATGTTGACTTTTGTCTCTCGGTGAATTATTTATAGCCTTATAGGGAAAAAAATTATTATTTTGATCCTAGAAGCAACGAAAGATTTGATTCTTTGTATATAGAGTTCACAAAACATGGGAAGGGTTAAAATCAAAAATCTTCCATGACAACCACCCCTGAAATATTATTGAATGTTTAAAGATAAATGTTTTTATTCAAAAACCACCCCTGAAATGCTACAGCGATAGTGTTCTATTTCATTGGCTTTGGTTTGATTGTGAAAAATATTGTTCTATTTTAGAGTATATTACTTAGAAATAGACCGTTATGCCCTTTACATTGAAAAGCTTATCTTCTCTGGAAAAAAAAAAAAAACTATAAATTCTTGTTAAAAAAACAGATATATAATAATAAAATATTAATCTTTTAAAAAATATTAATAAAAAACCAAAAGATTATTATTTTTTAATAAAATAATTAAAAATAATAAAAAGGAAAAAAGTAAAGCGCATGTGATCAATGGTACAACGACCTCCATTGGCCACCAGCAATCTCTCTTTGCGTGGAGGAGCGACCTCTGCTACACGCGAGGACAAGTAGAAGTCATTGCCCACCCTGAAGTTTTACATTTTTATAAATTTGTCGTCTAAGCTTTCAGATTCTTTTGCTTTTACCCCTGTTTCATTTTTAGAATTATATTTCTTTTACAAAATAAACCGTTAATAATTTTCTCTTCATCACGTAGAGAATATATTTGATTCTAAATATGTTATTTCTTTCTTTATATCTCAAATATAAATCAAATCAAATCACAACATATATGCTTTATTATATCAATTATAGAGTCAATCTCTCATAAAAGATTCTTCATTTCAATTTCGGTAAGCAACTTGTTGAAATCACATCGATTTTTATGAATTTTGATTTGATTTTTTTTTTTTGTTGGATGATAAGTTTATTGAAATCTACATATGAATAAAATTTGATAATTTTTCAAGAACTAAAACTATTTTTCTTGAATTTTCTTATATTTCACCCATTTTTTCTATGTCTTCATATTTAACAAAATTGAGATAAAGAGTTCTAGTGTTTGAAATTTTTTCTAATTTTATTTATAAGTACATTTCTTTAAACTTATCATAAATAAATAAAAAATCAGATCAAAATTCATAAAAATTAATGTGATTTCATCAATGTCCTTACCGAAATTAAAATAAGGGATATATCCCTTGTGAGAGACTCACTCATCAATTATAAATCTTCTTCTTATCAAAATTACACTTGCTCAATTCTATCTTAACTAATTTTATTATATCCTTCAAATATTTTCTCTCTCTCCAAAACTTATTTATCTCACTCTAATACCTTGACATACTTTTGATAGGTTATTTATTTATTTATATAGTTTTTGCTTATTTATTTAAAAAATAAAATAAAAAATGTGTTAATTAATATAATTAAAACATGCCAAACTTTTGATAAGCATATATTTATGTTTAATTATATATTAAGAAATTTTATCAAACAAACTTTTATATTTTTTAACAATTAAAATATTTTTTGGATATTAGTAAAATACTAGGAGTACAAATTAAATTTAAATTTGTTCTTTAACTCTTTTTTTTTTTTTTTTTTTTGAAAGAATTTGTTCTTTAACTCTTAAACACTATTATTGAATCTTAAATTAATGTCCATAAATTTTAGTTTATATTGTTTTTAAAGTAATGCTAGACATTCCACCAACTTTATATCTCAACTTGTATTCGAACTAGTAACGTGTCAATTGAAAAATTGATACATTACTAATTATGATTTATTTTACTTATCACATCATATGTATTATATTGTCTAAGTTACAAGTTGGGATATTGGTTGGAATATCTAACATTCTTTTTATTATGTTTTCATCATTATTCAAGGATCAGCTTAAATGTTTTTCATAATTGCTTAAATTAAGATAATTTATCTCAATAAAAAATTATTATTAATTTTCAACAATTAATGAAAACAAATTAATGTTTTAAAATATAAACAACATTTTATAATTAGTGTGAGGTGTCAAATTGTGAGTGGATACATGGGGTAGGTGTCATTAATGTGTATTCACTTATAATTTGACACTTCACATGCCACATGTAGTGGGATAAAAAAGGTGGGATTTTTGGTGGGATGTGTAACATTATTGTAAATTAAATTGAAGATGTATATATATATCATGACGCATCTTTCAACTAACATTGCTTTCATGTAATTAATACTTGATTTAGTCCAATAATTTGATATGTTCTTATCTTAGCTATAAATTATACATTAATTTCTTTAGTGAGGTAGTCAATAAGTATTTTTTTATTGAGTGTCTGAGATAGTCAATAAGCAAACTATTATTTAAAAGCAATTAACAATCAACTTAAAGACGTACAAGCGCATAATACAGTTGACTTTGAATAGCCGCTTTTGTGGATCAAAAGTAATACAGTTGACCTTTGAATAATACAGTTTTTTTTTTTGAATAATACAGTTGAATAATACAGTTGCAACTACATGATCATAAGTGGGTTTTCTCCTAATATTTTATATAAAATAATTTTTCGACCATTGTTTGGGATCAGAGTTGTTAGATCAAAACTATCATGGTCGTGAATGGTCTTCATCACATCTGTTATAGTAGAGAAGGATGTATCGGTGAAACTTTCATTTCAAAGAAACTTACTACATAAAGTTCATTCTTGTTGAAGTGATCCATCGATGTTTTAGAACAATACAAAAGTGATGTATAATTCTTCTACTTCTGCAGACATCGTAGCTGATGATCAAGAAGTTTAATAATTAAAAAAAAAAAAAATGGTAGATTGATCAAACAAAATGGGTTTTGAATTTGATTATGAGTAATGCTAAACAGTCCCACAATTTTCATCTTAACACATATGGTAGCTGATGTGTCACTTGATGAGTGAATACAAATTAATTGTTGTGTGGATACACATTACTCTTTGATTATACACATCATAAACGACTCTTTCTTCCTTATCCAGTTAACAATTATTATTCTTTTTTAAAAATATTTAATTTGGGATTGACTTCTTCCATTTAATTAATTAATTTACAAGATAAATATTAAAGAGCCAGAGAGAGTACTTGGACAAAATTTCCACTGGGATTTGAAAGGTTGACCTTATCAAGTTATCATGATTCTACTAGGGCCCAAATAATTAACTTGACTTATGACTTAAGAAGTCAAACTACCAGAGCAAAAAAAAGTCTTTCTTCACAATTATCTTATTAATTCACATCCTCCTTTAATTCAAGTGGTGTATCTCCCTCCTCTCAGTAGTGGAGGATACGAATCTTACCATATGTATTAATATAAAAATATATATTTGAATAGTTTTTTCCTTGATTTTTAAAGTAAGTAGATATCCAAACCGCACATATAGTTTCTTAATCTCATCAGGTCCCGACAAACTACTAACTCATCCCAGATTGTAAATCAAAGCAATAAGGGCGCGTTTGTTAACGTTTTCAGAAACTATTTGTTTTTTAACGCCATTATTATTATTATTATTATTACGAAAAGCTAATAGTCAAATTGTTTAATTAACACTTAGAATTTGAATATATACACAAGTTTATAATGCATATACTGATTACAAACTATAACAAATATCATATATAATAGAAACAGGAAAATGCTATAAAAAATAAATAATAGCATTCAGTTACATGCCATGACAGCTGGTGTGATTAAAAGTTTTATCTTTTCATAGTGTTATTTGCATGCTATATATATATATATTTTAATGCTATTAATTCAAAAAGTTTGATTGTGCACACACAAAAAAAATAATAATAAAAATAAAAAATACAAGCGTTAAAGGAAAAAAAATATAAATATTTATTAATGAATCAAAATAATTACATTAATCACACAACATATCAAACTTACAAGGAAATTTCTATATACAAAAATTTGAATTTATTTTTATAAAAAATAAAATTACAAGAACATGATTTTTTTTTAACTAATTACAACAACATGATTGCTCCACCAATTTTCATCTTCTACTTTTGACAAAACACAGCAACCTTCATCTTGATAACCTGAAAGACATCAATAAAATAAAGTTATATTTAATAAATAAACGAATAAACATATACAAATTTACATAGCCATCACAATTATGAAATAGAGATTGTAACTAAAATGATATGAGATGGAAAAAAAAAATTCAAATAATGAAACTAACAAATAATATAGAGGAAATCATAAATCTTTTACCAAGAAATATAACTTCACAATGGAAGACATGTAATACTTCCTCACATAAATTCATAACCAAATTTTCTAACTAGAATATATATATATTCAAATAAGCACATATGTAGTTAATCAAATAATTAACAAGAATTAAAATTGGGTTTTCAAACAAAAAAAAAAAAAAAAATGAAAGAAAGACAAAAAAACTTACCAAAAAAATATGAAGTTTTTAATGAGAATAGAAGATGAAGACATGTATTGATGTTTGAGAGTTTTATGGTAAAATTAGGGATTTTGAGTGGGTGGTTTGGTGGCCATAAAACAACTCTAATAACAGGAGAAGAGAATATAAAGTAAAAGATAGGGTTTTAAATTTTGAAAAAGGAAATAAATTTGTTTTCACTCTTTATCTTTGGAAAAAAAAGAAGAAGAAGAGGGATATAATATAGCTCAAATGTTGATTATTTTAAAAAAAATAAATGCCCAAGTTGCCAACTGTATAGAAAAACAAGTGCCTGCAAATTGAAGTCCAACCCAAGTAGGCAAGAAATCTCTCTGAAAATGGCTGAAAATTATTGTATGGTAGACAGATATAAAATAATTAATAAAAAAAATATGGTCGTAAAAATCCAAATCCAAATACATCGTGATCGTAATAATAATCCAACTGCTATTGCGACCCAACTGCTGATCATCATTGCTGATCAATCCCTCCTTACAAGAAACTTGTTTATTGTTAGATAGGTCATTTAATCACCGCAGTACTATAGACAACCACAAGTTTTAATTTGTATTAGGCAGTGAAGCTGATGTTGACTTTTGTCTCTCGGTGAATTATTTATAGGGAAAAAAATTATTATTTTGATCCTAGAAGCAACGAAAGATTTGATTCTTTGTATATAGAGTTCACAAAACATGGGAAGGGTTAAAATCAAAAATCTCCCATGACATTTTAACTATTATTGAATGTTTAAAGATAAATGTTTTTATTCAAAAACCACCCCTGAAATGCTACAGCGATAGTGTTCTATTTCATTGGCTTTGGTTTGATTGTGAAAAATATTGTTCTATTTTAGAGTATATTACGTAGAAATAGACCGTTATGCCCTTTACATTGAAAAGCTTATCTTCTCTGGAAAAAAAAAAACTATAAATTCTTGTTAAAAAAAACAGATATATAATAATAAAATATTAATATAGATTCATCAAATTCATTTAGGAAAGAATCTTCCCACATTATGGCAAACAATACCAGTCTTACGCCTCCTAGATTGTCTTCTTCTTTGTCTATTACCCCCACTCCCTCCATAAGACGAACCCTTTCCCGTCGAATAGAGAATTTGGTCGAATACTCCCATATCCCACAACATGCTCAAATAAATGATACCTCAGTTCCTCTTCTGAACCCTTACAATATTTTCAAACGAAACAAGTCTATGGTCTCTCGCATGACTCGCCTTGTTTCACACAGGCCTCTTCCTGTCAAAGAGTATGTCCAATCTATAGGACTTGATAACTGTCTCATTCCGTCAACATCTGCAGAACAGTATGTTGATCTTGAAATCGGCCAACCTATGATCAATCACTGGATTAATGAAGGCTATTCCCACCTTCACATTGGTGCGGTCCGTCTCATTCTCACTCTGCATGGCCGGAAAGGGATCCCAGTAACTGCAAAGGTAGCTTTGCTCAACACCATTTACAAAGATTATGAGCAGGCAGTCATCGGCACTTGTTTATCCACTCTCCATGCCGGTAGTATTTCCCTGACCTACTATCCAAATTTCAATATTCCTCTACGGGACCCAAACCTTAATACTTGCCTGAAAGTCCAGATCCAACTCACCGGTGCTACTTTGCAACCTAACTCTTTCATGGCTACACTCCACCATCAACTCGCCTACCGTCTCCAAGATCATGCTCTTGATCTTCCCATTCCAGGCCATACCGGTGACACCCTCTTCATTAAAGCGGAACGAGAAGATGACATCCCCACCATCATCCAAATACCAAAACAGCTCCCGAGAGATAAGATGCTTGAGATTATGCCTTTGGAATGGATATCCAACTATGAAAAGGCTTTTCAGAATACCACTCCTGTTGTTGCCTCAGAGTCCTCTCATAAAAAAAAGGCCAGATGGCTCCATTTTGACAACCTTTACTCCTGTCGCAGAAGCCTCTTCTAGTACCTCTCCGACAGCTCCTCCTATTTTCCAAGCTCTTCTGATTAAACCAGTGACTACTGAAACTGATATTCCCATCCACAGCTTTGAAGCTGATGGTACTCCCATCTTCACCGACAAAATCAACGGTCACTTCATATGGGATGATGATTATACTATGTGTGACCCTGACTGTGATTGCCGAGAATGCCTCCGGATTTTCTCCATTCCTTGCAAGCCTGCTCCCAAGCCACAAAAACCCGATAGATCATCCAAACCATGGATAGGACTCCACCCTATCAAAAACAAACCTTTACCTATCTATGACCGAGCTCTACAGATCTTACGATCTAAAGGCTTCTTACCTGACCCTGAACACCAGATCCCTATGCAACAACCAATCCCTTGCTTCATGGCATCCAAATATGACAAAGACTTCCCACCTTTGGAACCCAGGTCTGCTCCAGACCAAAACCTATATTCCCGACCTTTCATCCAGACTACAGAAGTCCAATCTGATGGTACATTCAAGAAACCATCTCAAGCTGAACAGGTCCTTAATTGGCACACTCAGAATGCAGAAGCTCAGAATAGAGTTCTTTCCTCCATTGATTAAAAGATTGATAAAGTCAACAATCGTGTCAAAACACAGGACCAACATCTCCTGTCT
Source organism: Acer saccharum (assembly GCA_030490815.1). Lineage (NCBI taxonomy): Eukaryota > Viridiplantae > Streptophyta > Magnoliopsida > Sapindales > Sapindaceae > Acer > Acer saccharum. Next base: position 49,890,437 of record CM059868.1, on the reverse strand, counting down.
ATGGACAAAGTCTTCAGAGATATGTATTCTGATCTTCAAACAAGGGTTGCCAAACTTGATGCTGATCTACACAGATATATCAATCAAGGTTATAATGGTCCAGAATTCAATCGCAAGGAAAAAGAAATCAGACAACTCAAAGCTCAATAAGATCAGATGAATCGGGACCGAATTCATTCTGCTACCACATCCTCATACCAGAAACCTTATACCCAATCCCTCTTTTCTACATCTCCTCCGTATTCTCCTCATCCCCCAGATGATTCCCAGTTCTTCAAATCCACTGGAGAATTATTCAAACGATACCCTCCATTGTCACAACCAACCCAGAACAAACAAAAATCTAAACCTCCATCAGTTCAAAAGGACAAGCACTCTGTCCTTGACTCATATGACCCTGTCTTATTTGCCTCCAAGTATCGCCACTTCCACTCCGATGAAGACTCTGATGTTCACTCTCTTCAATCCACACAGTACTCTGATGATTCCAACACTCCCTCTGATCATACTGAAACCATCCATCATACTGAAACTATCCATCATACTCTTATGGCCTCTAGAACTGACCCTCAGCCTTCTACTCGCACGTACGAATCTCCTGATGAATCCTCGAATGCCCCTTATGTCGAAGAACCTGCTGATACTCCTCCTCCAACACAACCTGTGACGGCTCGACCTACTACTGGTCCCTGGTTCACCCTTGATAATGCTTTTCCAGATACATGGCGAAAAAAGATCTCTGAAATGAGCGCTTGGCTCGACCTCCAATTATCCAAACCTGAATATGATCTCGAGGTCGCTCTTCGAGAATTCGTATCTAGGTTTACTGGTTCATTACGAGATTGGTATCAGGCTCTTGGTGAATATAGACAGCTGCAATTTGTCCGGGCTGACTCCGCATCCCAAGCCATGGGACACATCTTCAGAGAATTTCTTGGTGACCCCACTCATTTCTACACACAAACGAAACAAGAATATTTCGAGATGAAATGCTGTTCTCTGAAACGAAAAGACATCCAATTCCACTATTCCCGGATGTCCGGACGATACCATATCCTCGCTGGTATCAATGATCTCAGCCTTAAACATGTCTATATAAATTCCCTTCCCTCCGAGCTTCAAGATGAACTCCACAGAAAAATAGAATCTTCTGGAAGAACTATACCTGATATCACTCTTGGAGAAATCCACATGTTCACACTCAGCTCGCTTGAAAAACTCTGTGCAACCCAAAAGGTTTTTTCCAAAATGATCAGAGAAGGAAAGAAATATGAATCTCAATGCAAACAGCCTTCCTACCAGATTAAGTGCAAATCCACTGACCAGTGCACCTGCAAAACCAAGAAAAAACATCACTTCAAGTCCTCTAGCCGGCAGTTCAAGCACAAACATTCCAATCGGTTTAAATCTTTCAGACGAAAGGCCAGAAGAGGAAGGAACAAGTCCACTAGATGCTTCATTTGTGGACAACCAGGACATTATGCAAAACGATGTCCTAACAAGAAGATCAAATCTGCTAAGCTTGTTCAACAGATAGCCCAACTTGCAGATTCCATTCCCTCTGATGCTGATGTTGAATCTATTTTCTCCGAACAAGATGAAGTGACTGAAGATACAGTTTTTATCCTCCAGGACACTGGTGTTCTAGAATCAAATCCCAATCCTGAACATTACTACTCTTCTGATACTGAAGACACCCCAGATGTTTTCCAAGCTCAGGCAATTCAGACACACTCCCCTATGGATCCAATTGGACCCCAGGCTAACATTCAGATCCTTGAATCCAAATATTCCAAGCCAATTGACGTTATTGCCTACTTCGATACTGGCGCTCACACTTCTATGATGAACCCCAAGGTCCTTCCTGCTCATGCATGGACACCACATGTCCAATACTTCAGAGCTGCAGATGGTCAAATCTTCTCCACACATCTAATTACCAAGACCATAATTGGTATTAAGATATTTCCATCCTTTACCTACTGGACCCGAGTTCTTGGCACTCCATTACCGGACAAGGATATTCTCGTTGGGTGGGACGTCTACAGCAACTGTGAAGCTCTGAGGATTCTCCCTAGAGGGATCAGATACAAGAGAGATTTCAAACCCTTTACTCCTCTTCCAAAGATCTTCCCTTTATCTGAAATCCATCCCACTTTCCAACATATCCAACAAAAACTACTCCGGTTCTGTGTTGACAGTCACTCTGCCTTCAACCATCCTTCACCCTTATGGAAGAACCCTGACTTCTTCATACATCTCCCCTTCAAACTCAATGAAGATGTCAATCCTACCAAAGCCACTCATTCTGGCATGTCTCCCTCTGACCTACACTTAGCCCAAGCTGAATGTGCAGACCTATTACAGCAAGGCCTCATTGAGCCCACTTCATCTCCATGGGCTTGTCAAGCCTTTTATGTTGCCAAACGGTCCGAACAGCGTCGAGGAAAGAAGAGATTAGTCATTGATTACAAACCTCTGAATCTCTTCCTACGTGATGACAAATTCCCAGTTCCTCGAACAAACACATTATTCGCCCAACTCTCAAAGGCAACCATTTTTTCCAAGTTTGACCTCAAAGGTGCTTTTTGGCAAATTGGCATACACCCTGATGAAAGATACAAAACAACTTTTTGTATCCCCGATGCTCAATACCAATGGAAAGTTCTACCTTTTGGCCTTAAGACAGCACCGTCCCTTTTTCAAAAGGCCGTTATCAGGATTTTTTACCCTATCCTCTACTCCGCCCTCATCTACATCGATGATATCCTCCTTTTTTCCTCTGATGAATCCTCTCATTCCCAGCTTCTTACAAAATTTCATTCCCTAGTTGACAAGTATGGCATCATGTTATCTGCCAACAAGAGTTCACTCGGCCGGACCCAAATTGAGTTTCTTGGCATGAACATTTCACAAGGACAATATTGCCCTGGTCCTCACATTGCCTTACAGCTCCTTGAATTCCCAGACTCAAATTTGACCCCTAAACAAGTCCAGCAATTCCTCGGCATTGTTAACTTTATCAGAGACTTCATTCCCCGGGCCAGCCAGCATACCTCCATTCTTTCCCAAATGCTAAAAAAATCCCCTCCGCCATGGACACAATCTCACACTCATGCTGTCATTGAATTAAAGAAAATATCCCAGTCACCTCCAGCCCTTACTATTCCCTCTGATGGTCGACTCATACTCCAGATAGATGCCAGTGATTCCTACTGGGGGGCCGTCCTTCTTGAAGAAAAACAGAATACTCGATCCTATTGCGGACATGCTAGTGGACCATTCAAAGATTCCCAGGCACATTACCATACAGTATACAAAGAAATCATTGCAGTCAAGAACGGCATCCAAAAATTCGATTTCTACTTGAGGACACAGCACTTTACTGTTGAAATGGACAATTCATCATTCCCTAAAGTTCTCGAATTTCGAAATAAGATTCCTACTAGTCCGCAACTCCTCAGACTGAAAGATTGGTTTGTCCGCTACGATTTTACTGTTAAACATATGAAAGGCCACCATAATATAATAGCAGACATGCTTTCACGGCCAACCACTGTCCATTTGCTCTCTCATTCCAAAAAAATACCTCTTCTCCTCATGGCCACTTCAGCCTCATCCTCTGCAAATCCTCCAATAGGAGATTTTCCGCCTGAGTTATAGTTATCTATCCCCTATGGTTATACACCTTCTCTCGACCAGATCACAAACTTTGCCAAAACCCACTTTCCGATTTACCTCACCAGGATTAAGGCACAAGGTGTCCACTGTGATATTTCCAACCCTACCAGACCTTTCCTTGACCCTTTCATCATGCCTCCATCTTGTTACTTCTCACCAGACCTTCTTTGGTATCTATGGTGCTTATCCGTTCTACATCACTTTGCTTTTGTTTTCCCTCTGCAGGCTATGTCAGGTTATCTCCATGATGCTAACCTACATGGTTCCATCCTATGGACATTTCTCCAATGGTTCAATCCTCTTGACATTTGGAAGCGAGACATCCTCAACCTCATGGGTCACTACAACTTGTGGAAACTCAACAAGCATGAAGCCAAATATGTTCAATGAATTTGGATACTACACCGTCCATACGGATACAATCCTCACAAAAGGATGCTTTGGACTACAAATATCAGTTATGAGTGGCACACTACTTATGACTATCCAAAATGGTATCCAAAGACCCCAAAAATCCTTGCTCAATTTCCTCTGCAATGTCAATAATGACTTCACTGATGACCATTACATCATTCCTGATGTCCCTCGGCAGTTTGGTGATCCTGAAGATCCTCTCTCGGTCCAAAGCCACATGATAGACTCCCAAGATCCTTTTACTTTCGACACTTGGCCTTGCCTGATCTGTGGAGCCCAAGATTCTAACAATGAAGAACATGCTACATGTAATCTGAGCAGCCCGTAAAATATTCGGTGTGATTCTCAAGACCATGATTCCCAGTTTGCTTTAATTATGTAAAATATTCGGTGTGATTCTCAAGACCATGATTCCCGGTTTGCTTTAATTATGTAAAATATTCGGTGTGTTTTATTTTTGCTTTTACTTCAGGGATTGTAATAGTGAGTCGGCACTATAACCGAACTTTGTAATTATGTTGCTTGCCACCTGTCTAGCATGGCACTGTTCCACTTTTGTTTGCTTCCGGTCTCTCCTCCTATATATGAGACCTCCCTCCCTTGTGTTGAGGCAGAAGCAGTTGAAATAAAAAACTTCCAGTGTGTTTTATAATGGCTCTCTAAATTTTCATCTTCTTTTCTGAATGGTTTGTAGATGATATATAGACTGTAATAATCCGAGTATACTCTGTGCTTGCCTTTACTTGCCTTTAGTTAAGGATCCTGCACATCAGAAAAAGATTTTGGTTCTATTGGCTTAAGGTCCTTACCTGTTTTCATGGTGTCTCTCTGTGAAGTACCCTATGAAAAGCGCATGTGATCGATGGTCCAACGACCTCCACTGGCCACCGGCAATCTCTCTTTGCATGGAGGAGCGACCTCTGCTCCACGCGAGGACAAGTAGAGGTCATTGCCCACCCTGAAGTTTTACATTTTTATAAATTTGTCTTCTAAGCTTTCAGATTCTTTTGCTTTTACCCCTGTTTCATTTTTAGAATTATATTTCTTTTACAAAATAAACCGTTAATAATTTTCTCTTCATCACGTAGAGAATATATTTGATTCTAAGTATGTTATTTCTTTCTTTATATCTCAAATATAAATCAAATCAAATCACAACATATATGCTTTATTATATCAATTATAGAGTCAGTCTCTCATAAAAGATTCTTCATTTCAATTTTGGTAAGCAACTTGTTGAAATCACATCGATTTTTATAAATTTTGATTTGATTTTTTTTTTGTTGGATGATAAGTTTATTGAAATCTACATATGAATAAAATTTGATAATTTTTCAAGAACTAGAACTATTTTTCTTAAATTTTCTTATATTTCACCCATTTTTTCTATGTCTTCATATTTAACAAAATTGAGATAAAGAGTTCTAGTGTTTGAAATTTTTTCAAATTTTATTCATAAGTACATTTCTTTAAACTTATCATAAATAAATAAAAAATCAGATCAAAATTCATAAAAATCAATGTGATTTCATCAATGTCTTTACCGAAATTAAAATAAGGGATATATCCCTTGTGAGAGACTCACTCATCAATTATAAATCTTCTTCTTATCAAAATTAGACTTGCTCAATTCTATCTTAACTAATTTTATTATATCCTTCAAATATTTTCTCTCTCTCCAAAACTTATTTATCTCACTCTAATACCTTGACATACTTTTGATAGGTTATTTATTTATTTATATAGTTTTTGCTTATTTATTTAAAAAATAAAATAAAAAATGTGTTAATTAATATAATTAAAACATGCCAAACTTTTGATAAGCATATATTTATGTTTAATTATATATTAAGAAATTTTATCAAACAAACTTTTATATTTTTAACAATTAAAATATTTTTTGGATATTAGTAAAATACTAGGAGTACAATTTAAATTTAAATTTGTTCTTTAACTCTTTTTTTTTTTTTTTTTTGAAAGAATTTGTTCTTTAACTCTTAAACACTATTATTGAATCTTAAATTAATGTCCATAAATTTTAGTTTATATTGTTTTTAAAGTAATGCTAGACATTCCACCAACTTTATATCTCAACTTGTATTCGAACTAGTAACGTGTCAATTGAAAAATTGATACATTACTAATTATGATTTATTTTACTTATCACATTCATATGTATTATATTGTCTAAGTTACAAGTTGGGATATTGGTTGGAATATCTAACATTCTTTTTATTATGTTTTCATCATTATTCAAGGATCAGCTTAAATGTTTTTCATAATTGCTTAAATTAAGATAATTTATCTCAATAAAAAATTATTATTAATTTTCAACAATTAATGAAAACAAATTAATGTTTTAAAATATAAACAACATTTTATAATTAGTGTTTTCTTTAATATAATCTCTAAAATATATGTCAAATTAACTCATTATTCCATAGCGCTCCCTCTAGAACATAATTCTGGCTCCATCCTTGACGAGGAGGTAGCCATCTCCTTCGGGTGGATGAGTGACCTCCTTCATGCAAGGAGCTATCTCTTCCTCATGTGATATGACGGAGATCTCCCATTAGTCTTTAACACAAGTTTTTTTTTCAACTTTTTTTTTTTTTTTTTTCCGTTTATTTCAACTTCCACAAACCTCCACTATGAAACAACTTATGGCGTGTTTACTAATCAGGAATCCTACATAGGAAAGGGAATTAAGTTCCTGATTTTCAAATTCTTGTGTTTACTAAATTTTTAGGGAATTAAGTTACGTGGACCCCACACACATATCAGGAATTAAGTTCCTGAATGAAAGGGAACTTGATTCCCCTCATCCACCCTAGGAATCAAGTTCCCTTTCCTAATTAAAAAGGGGAATTCATATCTTTTACTAAAATGTCCCTATTAAATAATAAATTTAAAAATTAAAAAAAAAAAAAAAAACTATATACTCTTCACAGTTCACGCATATCACTTTTTTTCATAATATATATATATATATATATATAGATATTGTGACTTAAAAAATAAAAAATAAAAAAAACTATATTGCGGCAATAACAAATTGTGAAAAAAAAAAAAAAAAACTTATTTATTTATTTATTAGCTATATATATATATATATATATATATATATATATATATGGGGTGATGTTTGAATTTGCTTGCGGTTGTCTGGCGGTTGTAGTGTAGTGTCTGTTCGTCTTGTGTCTTTTTTTTTTTTCTTTCTTTCTTTCTTTGGGTTGTTCTGCTCTGTTGCTGTTGTGTTTCCTAGTTTTGTTGTTTGTTGGGGTTTGTGGTGCTCTGCTTTGAGCGTGGCTTGTTATGGGGTGTCTCTGTTTGGGGTTTTTACCTGCTTGCCTTTGGCCTTAATAAAGCTTATTTTCAAAAAATATATATAGCTATTTGTGTATATTAGGGTATTTTTGTAATCAACATTATATAAATTTGATTCTATTTCTAATTCAAAAAAAAGTTAGTATACACAGTAATGGAATTTGTAACTTAATTCCGATTCCCTTCCATTCCCTTTCCGGTGGAACTTGATTCCGATTCCACTCATTTCTGATTAGTAAACGCGCCCTTAAATCTAAAATCCTAAACACACCACCACCCCCCCCCCCCCCCCCCCCCCCCCCCCAAAAAAAAAAAAAAAAAAAAAAAAAAAAAATCAAATCCAGCTAACCTATGTGAGAGAGAGAGAGAGAGTTACAATCCAAGGGATGTTTTGAATAAATGCATGATCTTTGTCTACCCCCCATCCAACAATAACAGTTGAAGGATTGGGGGTGTTTTTGATTTTAACCCAAAAGAAAATAAAAGTCCATATCAAGATGTACCGTTGATGCCCATAAAACAATATTAATTACCACTTAAAAATAATATATGGCGAGTCTTTTGGAGACTCTATATATCTACCTCCTCCGGCTTTCTTAAATGTGATAAATAACATTGGGTAAGCTACTAACTGTGAACTATAATGGCATTCAAAACTTAAGTTCCTCCGTGGAAATTCATACTTTTGAAAGAGAAAACCTTTGCTGACCTGAAATAAGATTTCAAACAATTAATTAATGGTTTTGTGTTTTGAGGCTGCTGGTTTTTTGTCCCTTTGGAGGGTTTTGTGTTCGGTTCTGTTTGTGCCCTGTTTTTGTTTTTCGTTTGGTTCTGGTGCAGGACGTACTGCTTGTAGGCTCTGTTGTATCTAGGTCTTCCCAGCTTGCCTTTTGGCTGTTATGAAAGTTTATCTTTTTCAAAAAAAAAAAAAAAAAAAGAAAAAAGTAAAAAAAAAGTGTATATTTTTTATAATTTTATCACAATAATTTGTACTATTTGAAGAAGAAACAATTTGCTATATGTACATATCAAGATGTTGACATACACACAAGTTGGGATTTTGTGTGTTTCTTTTCTTTTTCTCTTTAATTCCCACACATGGTTTGATCAGTTTGAATCTGTAATTAATGATAGAAGCAAAAATCTATCAGTTTGGTGGGAGTTGAGAGATGGAGTCGAGTCTTTAGCATATTCACATGAAACTCTAAAGTCAACACACTTTTTTTTTTTTTCTCTTCTTATAAATCCCTCTCTCATTTCATGAATTTATCTAATCTACCTGTTTGTATTTTTTTCTGCTCTACTACACAAAAGAGATACATACAAATCCTCTCTCTTTCTCTCTTCGACTTTCGTTTTTGTACCTCTTCGGTCTTTAATATCTCTCGTCTATATCTCTGATGGGGGTTCTCTTTTATCTCTATCTTGTCCCCACTTTGTATCTCTTGTTCAAGATATGGAAGTGGTTTGATGAGAAAAGAGACAAAGAATGTTACATTATAGACTATCAAGGCTACAAGCCAACTGATGACAGGATGCTGAGCACTGAGATGTGTGGGAGAATGATAGCTAGGAACAAGAATCTTGGTCTCAATGAGTACAAGTTCATGCTGAAAGCCGTTGTCAGCTCCGGCATTGGTGAGCAGACTTATGCTCCGAGAGTCATGTTCTCCGATAGGTACGAAAACCCTACATTGCAAGATGAGATATCGGAGATGGATGAATTCTTCCAAGACACCATTGAGAAGCTCTTATCCAGGTCAGGTGTCTCTCCTGGAGAAATCGATATTCTTGTCGTTAATATCTCCATGTTTTCTGCGATTCCTTCTTTGTCTGCTAGGATCATAAATCATTACAAGATGAGGGAGGACATCAAGGTTTTTAACCTAACTGCGATGGGCTGCAGTGCAAGCTTGATATCTGTTGATATTGTCCAAAACATTTTCAAGACATACAAGAACAAGATTGCTTTGATTGTGACTTCAGAGTCTTTGAGTCCAAATTGGTACACCGGCAATGACAAATCAATGGTTCTCACCAATTGTTTGTTTCGCTCGGGTGGTTGTGTGGTGTTGCTCTCTAACAAGAGGTCATTGAAGCACCGTGCCATGTTCAAATTGAAGTGCCTAGTGAGGACTCATCACGGTTCTAGAGATGAATCGTTCGAATGTTGTGTTCAAAAAGAAGATGATCAAGGCAGGCTAGGGATTCACCTTGACAAGAACCTCCCAAAGGCCGCGACTCGTGCCTTAATTGACAACCTGAGGGAGATTTCCCCCAAGATCTTACCGATAAGGGAGTTACTCAGGTTCGCTCTTATATCAGTTGTTAGAAAAATTATCAACTACTTTCAAAAGAGATCCGAGAAATCAAAGGCAAAGGCAGGCATCAACTTCCGGACCGGTGTGGAACATTTTTGCATCCACACAGGAGGCAAAGCAGTGATTGATGGAATTGGTTTCAGTCTTGATCTAACTGAGGCTGATCTAGAGCCAGCAAGAATGACAATGCATAGATTTGGCAACACATCTGCTAGTAGTCTTTGGTATGTTTTGGCATACATGGAGGCCAAAAAGAGACTGAAAAAAGGAGATAGGGTTATCATGATAAGCTTTGGAGCTGGCTTTAAATGCAACAGCTGTTTGTGGGAGGTGGTGAGAGATTTGGATGGAAATAATGGAGGAAATGTGTGGAAGGACTTCATTGATAGTTACCCACCAGAGAATGTAGCTAACCATTTTATGGAGAAATATGGTTGGATTCAAACTGAAGCTAATCCAACCACTTTCAAACTTCCGGAGGAGTATAAACATTTCAGTTGAAAAAAATGAAATAAGGGTCATATTTTTATTTTCATTTCATAACAGATATATCAATTGTTATTAGTACTGCTGCCGTTGATTATTGATTTTCTGTATCATTTTGTTGATTTTTGTAACTCAATAAGATGTACGTCAGTACGTGGAGCTTCCAATATTAAATGATATATATACAGATAAATCTGTCAGCTGTTATATATTTTTATATATACAGATATATATACGTACAGGTTGACATAAATTGCTGCTGTTGAATTGGTTTGATTGATTTTTAAGTTGGAGGAGGAGAAGAAACATAGAAAAGTAGAAAGTCTTTTTCAATTATACAAATTCACTTTAACAAACCAAGCATTTAATAACAGATAAGGCATATTGTTAGGTTTATATCACTGTTGGCTTGTTTCCGTATCAAAACACTCTTTAATTACAGTTTCAACTAATCCCTTTATTGCAAGATGGGATCTTGGAGGTGGACGAATTCTTCCAAGACAGCATTGGGAAACTCTTGTCCAGGTCAGGTGTCTCTCCTCGAGAAATCAATATTTAATGTCTCCATGTTAGCTGTGGTTCCTTCTTTGTCTGCTAGGATCATAAATCATTACAAGACGAGGGAGAACATTAAGGTTTTTAACCTAACTGGGATGGGGTGCAGTGCAAGCTTAGTCCAGACCATTTTCAAGACATACAATAACAACAGGGCCGGCCCTGTGCATAGGTTGACGAGACGGCCGCTTAGGGCCCCCATTTTCCAAGGGCCTCAAAATTCATTTAGTGTGTATTCTATGTTAGGCTAGAGTAGAGTTTTGTTTTTTTTAACCCACATGACAATTATTATTTAAAAGGCCCACAAATAAATATTTATATACAGCCCATATGTTTTTGTTGTTAAAAAAAAAATGTCCATTAAAGAAACAAAATCATTATTATTATTATTATTTTTAATATAGACAAAGTCATTATGCTTACCCCATTACAACATATCAAATTGCAAATTGCAATTCATTGTATCTAGGGATGACTATTTTCCCCCGAGGCCCTAAATCTCCACTCCCCCATCCCCATTTGGGGGAAAATGGGGAAATGGGTGTGTGTGTGTGTGTGTGCTTACCCCATTACAACATATCAAATTGCAAATTGCAATTCATTGTATCTAGGGATGGCTATTTTCCCCCGGGGCCCTAAATCCCCACTCCCCCATCCCCATTTGGGGGAAAATGGGTGTGTGTGTGTGTGTGTGTGTTGGGGGGGGTGGTGTGGGATGATTTAATCATCCCCAAATTAAAATGGGGATAGGTATGGGGGGACCCCTCCCCCTCTCCATTTCCCCCCATAAATTCATGGAAATGGGGATGGGGATGGGGGTAGGTGCCCCCATCCCTATTTCCCCATTTCCCCCAAATATTATATATAATATATTAATATATTTTTATTTTTTTTTCAATATTTTTATTCTTACTAACTATATATACATCTTTATTATGTAATTTTTGTATTGGATATTATTTTGTATTTAAATTTAATGGATTGTGCATTTTTTTATTATGTAATTTTTACCGATATAGGGAAAATGAGGGAATGGAGAAACGGGGAACCCGGGGGAAATGGGGAAACGGGGAAAAATGGGGGAAAATGGGGAAAACAGGGAAATGGGGATGGGTGTGGGGGGACCTCCCCCCAAACTACCCCATCCCCATTTTCCCCAAATGGGGAGGGTTTGGCAAATGGGGATGGGGATGGGAGGACCTACATCCACCCCCATTTCCCCATTGGCCATCCCTAATTGTATCAGACATTCAAAAAATTTTAGGATTCTTTACTTCTTTGGCATTTGGCAGCTCTCAGCTATGTTCTTAGCTTCTTACGAAATTGGGAATTAGTGGGAAAGTAATTGTTCTTGGATTGGAATTTGGAAGCTTTATTCTTGAAATCAATCATAGTTGTTTTAGAAGGTAATTTGACACATCTTTTCCTTTTCCTTATTCTTTTAATCCGAAAAACCTCTTTTCGTTTTTCTATTTTAAGTTTTGTTAGAATTTTGTATGTATTATGTATTATGGAACCCGGAGGTAAGGATTCAGGAACCCAACTACCCAATAGAAAAAATTGTTCTTGAATTTTGTATGTATTATATTAGAATTTCGTTTTTCTATTTTAGTTTTGTTAGAATTTTGTATGTATTATGTATATGGAACCCAGAAATCAGGAACCAGGAAGTCGGGATATGGGGGCCTCAATTTTTTAGTTCGCATTGGGCCCTCAAAATCTCAGGACCGGCCCTGAATAACAAGATTGCTTTGGTTGTGACTTCCGAGTCTTTGAGTCCAAATAATTCGTACACAAGGAATAACAAATCAATGATTGTTGTCAACTGCTTATTTCGTTCGAGTGATTGTGTGATGTTGCTCTCTAACAAGAGGTCATTGAAGCACCGTACCATGTTCAAATTGAAGTGTTTAGTGAGGACTCATCATGGTTACAGACTTACAGAGACGAATGGTAAGAGTGTTGCATACAAAGAGAAGACGAGCAAAGCAGGCAAGGGTTTCATCTTGCAAAGAATCTCCCAAAGGCAGTGACTCGTGCCTTCGTCGATAACCTAAGGGAGATTTCCCCCAAGATCTTATTGATAAGAGAGTTACATAGGTTTGCTTTGATATCATTTGTTAGAAAAGTTATCAACAACTCTAAAAAGGGATCATCAAAGAAATCAAATGCAAAGGCAGGCATCAATTTTCGGTAGGGATGGCAATGGGGCGGGGTGGCCCTCCCTGCACCCCACTCCATTTATTTTTTGAAAACCTATCCTCTCATAAGACTCTACAATAATAGATGGGGCGAGTTCGGGACGGGGTGGCCCTCCCCGATCATTAGAGAAATCAAATGCAAAGGCATGCATCAATTTTCGGTAGGGATGGCAATGGGACGGGGTGACCCTCCCCTCACCCTACCCCATTTATTTTTTGAAAACCTATCATCTCATAAGACTCTACAATAATAGATGGAGCGGGGTGGGGCGGGGCAGGGTGGGGTATGCTTTCCCCATCCCCACCCCACTGCCACCGCCACCCCCACCCCCATTTAACCTATTTATCAAAATTATTTATTAAAATCTTGTCAAAAAAATTATTTATTAAAATAATTAATATATAACTCAATGAATATAATATAATATATAAAGTTATTCCAAAAAACTATTGAAAATCATCTCATAATCATAAATCATAAAACTAAACAAATAAATTCAATCATTTTAAAACATAAACATTGAACTAAATTCAATAATAATAAAAATAAAGATTATATTTTAAGCGGAGTGGGGTAATGTTATTATAAAACTCATTCCCACCTCATACTCATTGCGGGTTTTATTATCTATTCTTATCCCCGCCCCATCTCCACCAAATTGAAACTAATCCCCACCTGATGCAGGAGACGGAAACCAAGTCCTATATGAACTATGATTTATGTTTTAGTTTTCTTTTAGTTTTCTAGTCTTAGCTTAATTGGGACTTATATTCCTTTTTATTATTTGTTTCCTTTATTATTCAGTATAAAATAATCTGTGTGATTATTTTCAAGTTCGTCCGTTAGAGTGTTATCTAACATATACGTCCACTAGAATGGTATCTAGTTCTTTATTCACTACATATATCAACAGGGCTGCTGAGATTGCCTCAGGGTTCGATATGGTGAATTGGTTTTGCTTCCGTTACCTTGCTGCATGCCTGCATCACCACTCCATTATTGCGGGCCACTGCGAGCCCCTACGGGTTATTTTGTCATCCCTAATTTTCGGACGGACCATGAAAAGCAGTGATTGATGGAATTGGTTTCAGTCTTGACCTAACTGAGGCTGATCTAGAGCCAGCAAGAAAGACACAGCATAGATTTGGCAACACATCTGCTAGTAGTCTGTGGTATGTGTTGGCATACATGGAAGCCAAAATGAGACTGAAAAAAGGAGATAGTTTTTTATTGATATTATTATTATTATTTAAAAAAAAGCAAAGAGTCATTGTTTATTTAACACTTAGAATTTAGATATATAAACAAGGTCATGTTTATAATGCATCGTGATGCATGTACATCTTCCATTCAATTCACGTAACATGACAAAATTAATAAATTACATTTACTGGTCATATGTTTCATGAATGCAGAAATTGAATGGAAGATGTACATATATCATGATGCCTCACGTAACATTGCTTTCATGTAATGCGTGATTTAGTTTATCAAATATTAATATCAATAATTTGATATGTTCTCATCCTATAAATTAGACATTTGCTGGTCTCTGATCCCTGGTTTTGTTTTGTGTACATGTGTGTGGGGGTCTCTGGTTTTTTGTCTTTTCGTGTGGCCTCTCTGTTTTTGTGTTGGTGCGTCCTGTGTTTGCGTTTCCTTTTTGTTTCAGCAACTTCGATTAATAAAATTGGCTGTTAAAAAAAAATTCTTCAGTGAAGTTTTCAATAAGTAAACTATACATACATAGACTAGAAATCAAACTAGATAGCAAACATTCAACTTCTAGACAAGCACATAGTCGCCTCTGTGTGGATCAGAAGTAAAATTGACTTATCAAAGTCAATTTGAGCTAGCTATGAATACTACAGTTGCAAGTTTACTCTTAATATTTATACATACATATATAATAATTTTTCGATCATCATCCGGATCAAAACTGTCATGGTCATGAAAGGTCTTCATCACATCTGTTATAGTACAGAGAAGGATGCATGGTGAAACTTTCACTTCTTGACTTTCTGCATAAAACTCTTACTTGTTGAAGTGATCGATGTTTTAAAGCAATACAAAAGTGATATATAATTCTTCTATAGACAATATTGTAGCTGATGATAAAAAAATGGTAGATTAATCAAACAAAATGGGTTTTGAATTTGATTACGCACATCATAAACGGCTCTAGAGGCACGTTTGGTGCATCGTATTGTATTGTATTGTATATGATTGGATTGAATTGGATTGGATTATCTTTGTACAGTATTGTATTAGGAGAATTGCTAGACTCAGTTGCCAAGCATCACTCTCCAAATCCACTTGATGTTCTCCATGTGACACTTGGGTATATTTACTTTTCAGTCTTAAATCATGAGCCATAATCAAGAGACATGGTATTGCTTTTATTTACAAAAAAATCAGCCATCCATTTTTAACGTAAACCTTAATTTATCTTTTATTTTAGGGTGATTACTAAAAATGTCCTTCTAGTTTAACCTATTAACCGTACTGGTCCCTCTAGTTACAATATTGCTTCATTAGGTCCAAACGTTTACTAATAATCGATATTTTTGTCCGTGGCTCCCTGCCATCCAATTCAGTTAGAGTTTTCAAAATTTCTGTTAATGGTGCGAGGGTAAAATGGCAAATATGCGTACGTGATTCTAGAAAAAATTTAACTAAGGGCAAAATGGTAATATAGGTAATTAATGGTATATTAATAATTGAAAAATAGTAATGTTGTTGCCGATTTCCTTGATAAACAAGGAGCTGTGAGTGGTCTGGTTCAGGAGGCTTGGGCTTGTTGAGGCTGCGTCTTGTTTTCTTTGGTTGCGCTTCTCTTTTTCTTGTTTTTGTTCGTGGTTTTTGTTGCTCTGTTGTGCTCTGTTCTTGCTGTTTGCTTGTTCTATGGGTTTGTTGGTACCGTTTCTGGTCTTTTTCTTGTTGTCATTGTCTGTTTTGGCTCCTTTCTTTGTTTCTTAATAAAGCTTGCCTTTTCAAAAATAAAAAATAAAAAATAAATATTAACATAAATTAATTTTTTTATTAAGAATAATAAAAAAATTAAAAAATCAAACAAAAATCCATTCAAACCCTAATTATCTCTCTCTCTCTCTCTCTCTCTCTCCCCACCGCTCTTTCTCTCTCCTCGATTCTTTCTTTCTCTTCCTCTGTTCTCGCTCTTTCTCATTGCAAATCTGACTCTTTCTTTATCTTTCTTTCTTTCTCGACTCTCTTTCTCTAACTCTCCATCTTCGGCTCTCCTATTTCCTCCTCTCTCTTTGACTTCTTTCTTTGTCATTCGCTGACAAGATCTAGCATTGATCTCCTCCGTTGAGAAGAGACTAACGCTAGATCTTGTCTGTGATTTGATCGGATTGTAAAATTCACCTTTTGAGGTCCCCAGTTCCTATCGTTTGCTTTTGTTTTCGAGCGTTTTTGTGTATATAATGTTTTTTGTGAGCATTGTGTAGGTTATATTCCCTAAAATAAGGTTTCGAGCTTAACTGAAGAGTTTTGGAGGTTGAATGGTAGAAATTGTAATGGCTTGTGCAAAACACCTAACTTTCGGGGGCCATATCTCCCTTCTCATATTGAACTAGGTTTCGTGCTACCTATTTTTAGAAAGCCTCAGATGTCTTCTTTCCAACGTTTTTACATAATGCAATTCTGATGTTTCTAGAGGAAGTTATGGCCGTTTCCGTAACTGTGCGTAGAGCTGTTAGGCAATTCCGTGGTTCGTTCGTCAAAGTGTACCGCGTCCATACTTTGAAAATGACCAGAGGATGCAAAAATGTTCTCCGCAGTACGTCTGTCAAAGTGTAATGTGGAATGCCAACTTCTGTACCGCGAAATTGCCCATTTTTTAAAAAGACTTTCAGCCATTTTCTAAGGGGTATTCATATCTTTTCATCCCTATTTTTGTACCCTAACCTCCCCACTATATATACTCCCCTATTTTCTCTCTTCTCAGGAGAATCTCCCATCATCCCTCTCTTTCTCTTCCACCCAACTCCTTCTCTCTTCCATTTTCTTCATCTCTTCCATCTTCTTCACCAAATAAGGAGAGACCCAAGCTCCCATGGAGGAAAAACCTCCATGGGAGCTCACCACACATCTCCACAACCCCCTTTATCACTTCCTCCATCCATCTTAGACTAGATTGCAAGGAAATAGGAGCCGAATTCGAGCTAGGAAAGCTAGGAGCTTCTTTGGAGGATTTGTCTTCAAAGGTTGTCTCAGTGCCAATTAACCTAAAGTGATTTGTATTCACATAATAGCATCTTTTGGAAACACGAAAAAAATCATTTGATGGGTTGCATCCACCACATTTTTCTTGTATTGCTAATTTTCCCTACATCAATATATCAAGTACAAAGAAAGTTTTTAATAAATTGAACATATATCCACTCAATCATGTTAACTTGTTAACAATATGTTCGTTATAACTTATAACAAAATCAATAAAGCTAGAAATTACAAAAAATATCTCACTTAATTTTGTATTTCAACTTGTGAGGTAACAGTTAATTTAATTTTTGAATTCTTTATTTAGGTTCTCGTAATAAATTTAAAAATAGGCATGGAGAGAACTTTTGATTTAAAGCGAATCAAAGTAATTTTTGAAGTTATATAATACCAACTACCAAGTACCAACTTTCTCTTAATAGTTTTTTGGGTAAATTGCAAAAACATACCCTCACATTTTACCATATCACTAAAAGATTGAACTTTTGGATTTATTTACGGGAAAATACCCTTGACCCGTTTGACACCGTTAACTTTAACAGTGGTTTTAACATTGAGTGGAAAGTACTAAATTACCCTTCCTTTAACATTTAATTAAATGCCAAAAAAATTTAAAATGCAAAAAGCATAAAATACGGATAAGATAAATTAATAAATACATTAAAAAATAGATTTTTAGTCTTAAAAAAATGGACGTTCCCTTTAAAGAAAAAAAAACACCTAAAAACAATAAATAAAAATAATATTATTGCTTTAAAAAAAATTAAAAAATTAAAAAATTAAAAACGAAATGGAAAGAATCAACCAAAAAAATCCACAGTATTATCATTTATAACAGAAAAAAAAATTAAAATAAAATTGTAATAGAAAATTTTAAAATAAAATTGTAACAGAAAAATAAATTAATTAATAAGAAAAAAAAAAAGCCTCCACTTTGGGTGTGATCTCCAACATCAAATTGTGAAAAAAAATTAAAAATTAAAAATCAAACTATAACAAAAAAAAATTAAAAATCAAAACCATCACAGAAATAAATTTAGAAAAAAAAAAAAAAAAATCCTCCAATTTGGAGGAATACTGGTGAACCTTTCAAAATTAAAAATCAAAACCATAATAGAAATAAATTTAGAAAAAAAAAAAAAATCCTCCAATTAGGAGGAATACTGGTGCACCAGATCTCCATTGAATTGAGCTCCTCCCCCACAAAACCCATCAGGCCATCACACCACCGCCAGTGCACTAAAGTGAGACCATCTCGATCCCTTCCCTCCACACGCCTCTGACGGTACCGTTCTCCTCGTCTCCCTTCCTATATGCCACCCAAATTTCTTCCACCCAAACTAAAAACCCAGAAAACTTCTTTCAACCTCAAGAAAAACTTCTTCTTCCTTCCACAGAAACTTCATGCCCCAACCAACAAACTTCGGGTATGTTTGGTTGGGCTTTTGAAAATTCTCTACTCGTAAAAGGTCTACTTGTAGTAGATCTAATTGAAATAGAGCTTTTGAAAAAAAAAAATATAGTTGTTTGGTTGGTAATTACAAACGCACTTTTATAGTAGTAGACCGTTTGGTTGTAAACTCTCAAAAAGTCTATTGAGATATTAAATTACTAAAAAGGACATATTATTTATTCACTCTAAAAAAAATTGAACTTAAAAGATTTTCTACATGTTAACTACATTTTCTACTGCACAATAATAATAAAATTCAAAACTTTCACCATATAAACTTAAAAGATTAAAAAAATAACCAGAAAATATTAAATTTTCAACAAAGTTGAAGCATTGTCAAAGATTAAACAAAAGGAAAATGATCAATATCTCATACAAAGGTAAAAAGTTAAATGGAAAAAAAATTAAAATTAAAATTAAATAAGTTATCATCGAAGCATCAGAAGAGTCGCAATACTATCACGTTCTTTGTCCATTTTATGATTATGATGTCGCTCCTCGTAAACATCTTGAGTAGCATTTTCTTCTTCATTATCACTTGGTAGTTTATCATCATCGTCATCATATGACTTAAACTCTTGATCTATATCAGCATTAACTAGATTATTCCAGAGCTGCCACTTTCTCTTAAGATTATCCCATTTATTTTTCATCTGTTTTTTACTATAGTTCTTATTAATCGTTTGTGCCAACTTGGTCGAAATATTTTTCCAACCCTCTTTGTTGAAGTGACCATTTGGTTGATTACCAGTTAAAACTTCATAAACACAAATCTTAACAAATGTGTCAACATATAAATCAGTCCATTATGCCTTATTTCTTTTTTGGTTTTCCTCCACACTAGGTTCCATTCTATAATATATATATATATATATATAAATCATGAATATTAAAATAAATAAGCAACCAAAAAAAATTCATGGAATATTATATAAATAAGAAACCAGATATTATAAACACAAATCTAAAAAAATAATAATAATTTGAAAGTCAAATGTTTAGTACAAACAGAAAGAAACAAGGCAACGCACAGGAACAAGGCAAAAAAGAAAAAAAAGAAAAAAAAAAAGAAGAAACACATAGGAAAAAAAAAGACGCACAAAGCACACTCTTGGGAGAGAAAAAAAAAACAAGGCAACGCACAGGAAGCCAGGCCCGAGAAAACACACAGACGCAAAAAACGAATAAGCAAAAACACAAACATAAAGATAAATAAATAAACCAAAAAAATATTAATGAACAAAAATTATACATACCGTTTTTTTTTTTTTTTTGTATGTGTAGAGCAAAGAACCGTTCTTTTTGTATGTGTAGAGCAAAATTATAGACTATCTGTAGAGACTAGAGAGCAAAGAATAAAGAATATAAATAGGTTCCAGGGTTTTATTTTAATAAGGATATTCCATGTCAGTAATAAACATTGAGGGATATATAGGTCAAATACTTCTTTTTTTAAAAGGTCTATTTTGAAAAGCTCATAAGGAGAAGCTTTTGCCTAGTAGAGGTTTAAACTCTACTAGCCTCCACTGAATTTAAAATAGATAATTCCAAAAGCTCAACCAAACAACTCTAAAAAACTCAAGTAGAGGTTCGTAGGCCTTTTGAGCCAGTAGAAAGCCCAACCAAACAAGCACTGAGATAGATAGAGATATTAGAGATGAGGTTTATTAAGTTTGAAAAATAAGTAAAAGGGTAGTTTTGAAAATAAATAAAATAAATTAATTAAAACATTTAACTTTATTTAATTAAATCAAAATTTAAACAAGTGAGACATAAATAGATCAGTAGGGGGTGTGCCAATAGCACCACTCTTTAGACTTGTGTATGTTTATATATATATATATATATTTCCATTGTTTCAAAAAATATTATGATGGGATTTATGCTTCTTGTTTGGTGAATTTGATTTGAAAGGGCTGCACATTCTTGTTCAGTTTTTTTTTTTTTTCCTATTTCAAAAAATAAGGATTCTGGTTTGAGCCTTATTGTGATTGACTTTTATGCTTCTTGTTTTGTGAATTTGATTTGAAAGAGCTACACATTCTTGTTCAGTTTTTTTTTGGCTCACTGGTTTTAGACTTGTGTAAGCTTTTTTTTATATATTTATTTATTTATTTATTTCGCCTGTTTCAAAAATTATTATGATGGGATTATTTTATGCTTCTTGTTTGGTAAATTGATTTGAAAGAGCTGCACAATATTTAACTCATTGATTTTGCACTTGTGTATGTATTTTTTATTTTCACTTAAAAAAAAAAACGCAATTGAGAAGTTGAAGCAATGAGGAGAAAAAAAAGATGCAATTGAAGAGAATTTATGTGGATTTTGGTCTTCGATGGCAGTTTTGTAAAATGAAAAATAAATTAAGGTTTATGTTATAAATGGATGGCTAGTTTTTTTGTAAATAAAAACAATACCATATCTCTCGATTATGACTCATTATTTAAGACTGAAAAAATAAATATCTCCAATGTCACATGGAGAACAGCAAGTGGATTTGGAGAGTGATGTTGGCAATTGAGTCTAGCAATTCTCATTGTATTAGAGCATCTCTAATACAAAAATGGCTTGCATACCAATAATTATTGACATGGCAATAATGTCAAGAGACTTGTTTCCTATGTGGCATAAAAATAGACTTGATAGACAATCAACACAAAATTTGGTCTCCAATGCTTCCGTTTAAAACACAATTTTTTTTAATGACGTATCCATCTTTTTTTCCTATTTTTTTTTTATTTTATTTCCTTACCAAAAATATATGAAAAATTAATGTCAGTTTTAAATGTTTGTTAAGTCAACCTAAAAAATAGCTGTGCAACAGACCGTCTGAAAGTGGACGGTCATGTTGACAATGTCTAATTTTTTTTTTTTGCCACGTCAGCTTGAGGTTGAATATATACGGTTGCATTGGAGACACAATTATTAACATAACGTCTATTTATCCTACGTGACATCTCTTTTTTTCACAAGCCACACTTGCATTAGAGATGCTCTTAGATTGTATAAAGTTGACAATGATTGATGTATAACTATATTTAATTAAATGATATTATAATTAATTTTTTAATATTTTACATAATTTTTAATATTGTATATAATTATTTTAAAAATATTATTTTAATTAATATTTTTATAACTTGATTTTTTTTTTGAAATATTGTAATTGATTTGAAAAAAAAAAAATCTCACTTGCTATCACTACATTAACCCACCCTTTTTCTATGTATTAGATAGTGCTACGTTTGTTGTATTAGAATCATTTTTCTTTGTTTTTGCTGGCTGTGGTTTGCTTGCTGGGCTTTTGACTTGGTGCCCTGTTTTTGGCTTTGTTGTTTTTTCTGGTGTTTCGTGCAGTTCAAAAAAAAAAAAATCATTATTCACACTAATTAGTGCAATACAATGGGACTGTCTAAATATTTAATTATATTAATACTTATGTTGCATTACATAATACATCTTAAATCTCTAATACAATACAGGTAACAAACATGTCCTAATTTCTTCCTTACCCATTTAACAAAGTTTTTTTTTTTTTTTTTCCTTGGGATTAACTTCTTGAGTGTAATTAATTTTTAAGATAGATATCATTATCATTTATCAAAGAGCCAGAGAGAGTACTTGCACAAAATTTCCAATAGAGATTTGAATGGTTGACCTAATCATAATTCTACGAGGGCCCAAGTAACTTGACTTGTAACCAAAGGTCCAAGTCCAACTGCCAAAGAAAAAAGCCGAAAACAAAGTCTTTCCTCTCAATTATCATCTATATATGATCTTGTTACTGTACATCCCTGTTAGCTCAAATGTTATATATCTCTCATTTTACAAACATATATGTTTGAGGAGTTTTCTCCTTTGGTAGTGTGAGTATAGATATTCAAATCACACATGTGGTGTCTTAAAATCGACAGGTCCCAACGAACTAATAACTCGTCTCGTATCTTAAATCAAAGCCATAAATTTCCAACTTGCCAACTATTGAAAAACAATTACCTGCAAAGTCCAACCCAAGTACTCTCTCTGAAAATGCCTGCAAATTTTTGTATGGTTGACTAATATATGTATATATATATTTGACAGCTCCATAGAGCAATACAGAGAAACAACAGAAACCCCAGTAAGGGAAAGAAAACAGGAAAAGGAAATAAAGACATCAGCCCCGGATAAGATCATTCCCCCTCGAAAGGGCTTGACATACCAGCGCCAGGGCAGCCTTGTTTGACCCTTTCCTACCAGTAGAAATTTCAGCCAACAACCATAACCATGCAAAGATAAAATATATGCTCGTAAAAATCCAAATACATGCAAATACATCATAAATTCATAATAATACAATTGCTATTGCGACCCATTTATAATCTCTTGTACCAAATGGTTTGTTCAAGTCACTATCTTGACTTCGATGCTTAAATGTGTTTCTATATATATGAATTATCATCATTACTGATCATATTGTTAGCTAGGTCATTTAATCACCGCACTAGAGACAACCACGTACAAGTTATAATGTTGTTTATAAGGTATCGATACTGTTCTGATGTTGACTTTTGAATTATTTATAGAAAAATATATTCTTAATTTGTTCCTAGAAGCACCGAAAGATTTGATTAAGATGTTGACTCCAACACACAAACTCTTATTTGAGTTGGTAATTGTGTCCTCACCATCCATCTCTGTGAAGAGTGCTCAATGAATTAAACTTTACTTATAAAAATAAAATATAAGTGCATGGATATCTCTCTGGTATTTACTTGATTTTGGTAATTTTCAAAAGATTCCTGATCGGTGAGTCGAGTCTAAAAAATATATATTCAAGTCTAACTAAAGTCAACCTTCTTTTATATACAATAATTCAAATATATTGGCCAAACTTTGATTTTTTTTTTAATTACTATTTAATTATTAGAATAGGTCCTCTCTTTATATTATAGGCTAGATAACAATTCTGTCACCTATGATCAATCTATGCCTTTCGTATTAAACTAATAATTAATATTAGGGTGGCTCTATTGACATCCACAAAATATCTTCCTACACCCATATTAAAAAATTAAAATTATCAATTTTACTCCCTACACCATTTAAAATACTAAAACTATCCTTTAAGTATATATATATTTTTAATTTTAAACATTTTTTTTTTTCATTACACCCATTTCTCTTCATTTGTTTTCACCACCGAAAAAAAAAATTATTGTACGTACAGTTTCTTCTTTCAAAAAAATAAAAATAAAAAATACATACAGTTTCTTCGTTCCCTTTAACAAATATTATAGAATTTACTCGGATAAAAAAATCATATTCAAATAAAACTCTACAACTAAGATTTTACTTTTTTTTTTTTTTTCCTATTCCTCCTCCTTCTTCTTCCACTAAAGATTCTCTTTATTAGCATTATGAGTAGAATGGTGTGTACTCTGTTCGCAGTGGTTATAGAGTTGGCAAAATGCTTGCTGCAAATCCAAGCTCTTCTGGGCTTGATGATTCGATATCCTGGTGGAAAGAGTTATGGCGCCTGAAAATTCCCTCAAAAATTAGAATCTTTATGTGGCGTGCTGGCCACCACTGGCTGCCTACCTTGGTGTATATTGCAAGGCGTGGTGTGCCTTCGGATGGTCTTTGTCCTCGTTGACATCATCACCTAGAATCGATGTCTCATGCTCTGTGGGGTTGCAGTGCTCTGGCTAAGGTAAGAGATAACTACCTTTTTACAAAGGGTTTGCAGGTGAGTGAGGGTTTGCACTTTCATGACTTTATGTTGGCCTGTTTAAAATCTCTTAGCCTCTCTAATGTGGAGCTTCTTTGTGTCATCTTTTGGAGTATTTGGTACTGTAGGAACCAACTGGTTCATAATTTGGGCAATTTGGATATTGCTGATGTGGTTAAACGGGCTATTTCTTTTCTTGAAGAGTGGAGATTGGCCCACAAAGTGGATTCTGTTGTCACTTTGAGGAATGCTGCAATGGTCCCTAAATGGAGGCTACCAGTGGCGGGTTTTGGGAAAGATTAATACTGATGCGGCTTCCTGCTATAGGGAACGGTTGATTGGCCTGGGCGTGATTATTCATGATAGGTTTTGGTTGGTTAAGTTTGCCGCTGCTCAAAAGATGGTCGCTGTGATTTCTCCTCTTGTGGCGGAAGCTTTGGCGATTAAGAATGGTATTTAGTTGGCTTGCGAGGCAGGCCTTTTTCCTTTCCAAATTGAATTTGATTCCCTCCAAGTTGTGGAGTTGGTTAGCAAAGGCATCACCTCTACTGCGGATGTTGGTCCTATTATTGTGGAGATTTCTAATGCTCTTCAGTCGCTTCCTAGTTGTTCTAATAGCCATGTTCCTTGTAAAGGAAATGTTGTTGCTCATGTTTTAGCTGAAAAGGCTATGTCTGTAGAGTCTGAGTATTGTTGGATTGATTTTTGCCCTCCTTGCACGGAGCGAATTGTCCAACTTGATGCTTCGCTTTAGTTTTCGTTTTGTGTTCTTTCCCCTAAAAAAAAAAAAAAAAAGATTTTACTTGGGAAAAAATAAAATACAAATTCAACTCTAAAACTAATTATATTTTTTTTCATTGTTACTTGCGGAATCAATGTATTGAAATCATAATGGTTTACACATTCCATCGTCATCATAGAAAACAACAACAATAATAATTAAATAAACAACAATATGTAGCTTCTTTTGTCTTTTTTTTTTTTTTAATTTAAAAAAAAAACTATTTTTTCAATCACCAAACAAATCAATTTTTTTCATTTAATTTTTTTTTTTTTAAATCCATCCACTAAGTTTTTCGGTTTACAAACCAATTAAATTTATAAGAATTTATAGTTGAATTAAAGTAAAGTGAGTGAGTGATGAGTTGTGTTTGAGAACCGTCTATATTTGATCAGGTTCTACAACTACTTTACAAAAAGAGTTCTACAAGACTACAACTGCAACAATTTTTTATTCAATCATAAAACAATAATAAAAATGAAAGTAAACATACCCGAATGCATTCGAAAACCATGAAATCAATTCTTTGTTCATCCATTCTTTGATTATATGTGAAAATTTTTTTTATGTTTCCTTATTGATGTTAGGTTTGATTAAGTATATATTATTAGGGTTTATGATAGATTGAGTATTCAACTTATGGGTGTAGGAAGTAAATTTAAATTCTAATTATAAAGCCATGTATTTTAAATAATTAAATGTAAGGATCTTTTAAAATAAAAAAAAATAAAAAAAGTTTCATGGGTGTAAAAAGATATTTTGTAGGTGGCAATAGGGCCGACCTTGATATTATTTCTATAAAAAAAAAGGTTGGTTTTGTTCATCGATCACGAGACCATGGATCTCTCAAATCTTGAACATTGAAGACAAAAATTTATGTGCAGATTAAAAGTCTATTAAAATAAATAAATGACAAGTGTTAGGCTTGATTTTTTTTTAAAAAAAAAAAGTTATTTAGAGCACACGTGCACAACTATCCAAACATAATAAATATAAATTAAGGATGTAAACTACTACTTTTTTTCATCACGGATTTTTCGCCATAATAAAACTAACAAATCTTTAAAAAAGTGAAAAAGTTTCAAGATGATATAAGGGCAACTCAGTGATATGCTCCTTATGCCAAACGTGAATATCCCAAGAAGCCACACGGGCGGAAGACCTAGTAAAGAGACCCCTCGTAAAGAGACCCAATTTTGAGTGAAATAAATACCACGGCTTCGGTCTTTGTCAATAAAATCATTACAGTTGTATGCTCCTCATTAAATCTCAGATTTAATGTAATATTTAAATTTAAAAAAAAAAAAAAAAAAAAGATAGCGAAAAGGTCCACATGCAACTATGAACTATGCAAGCATAGAACATTTGTTGACATGAACTGATTTATTTAGGTTCAATTTGAGGGCACTTACATAGTTACATGTTACATGTACTTTGTTGTGTAATTGCTTATTTCACGTACATAAAAATTAAAATTAAAATTGATCCCATGATAATCAATCCATTCCACTTTATTGTAATAAAATGTTTTTGACATTGTTAAAAAGTAAAAGGGTGCCAATATTAACACCCATAAAACTTATTAGTACACTAATATTTTATTAAAAAATTTAATTATAAAAATATCTCAATAGAAATTTAGCAACAAGGACAAATTACTTTAATTAAAAATAAACCAAATACTATATACACTCATTAATTACACACATATCTTCAACTATATTTTATTATTAAAAATTAAATTAAATTAAGAAAAAAAAAAACTTATGATAAACTCTAATTTTATTTCAAGTTTCAAACTTTCTCATTCTTATATGATTATCATATTGTTTTTGTCTATAGTTATGAACTCTATCAATAAACAAAATATATTTTTTTAATGATAGCTATAGATATTGTATCAATAAGTTTTTATTTTATTTTATTTTATTTTATATTTATTATTTTTTATTATTTTTTTATTTTTTACTTAATGTCAGTAAGTTATTTATTTATTTATTTATTTTATTTTTTATAAGATAGCTATATAAAAAAGAGAATTATAGATTGAAAATCTCTTGACCTCATATATGGTTCCACATATTCCCTTTTATAAAACTCCTACATTCAAGATATTTCCAAAAGTAAATTGGACCATCATTAAAAGAGGATTTAATTCCAAAAATAATATTATTTTTTTAATAAATTGGGTGTGATAATAATTTAAGAGTGTTTATAAATAATATGTATTAAAATGAATATATTTATTACAATAAGGGTACTATTGGCATTAGGATGGATGTTTATAGTAATATTTATTTTTTAAATTTTAGACATGGGTGTACTTATAAAAATAGGTGTACTAATTAAGTTTTATGGGTGTCAATATCCGTACCCAAAGTAAAAAAACTTTGTAATTATAATTAATGAAAGTATGAAACTTTCTTTGACCAATTTTGGTAGTTAATTTTTATTTGATGAAATTTAAACATTATTCTCAATCAAGAAGGTTATACTTTTTTAAGAAATAAAAAAATAATAAAAATAAAAATAAAGAAATTGTTTTTTTTTTTTAAAGGTAATTTATTAAAAGGCAAAAAGCCAAGCCGCAGGCCAAACGCAACAAGGCTACCAGAGCAGCAGCAGAAACAAAACATACAACAAAAGAAAACAAAGCAAACGCAGAAACAGGGCAAGCACAACCCAAAAAAGAAAAAACACACCAAGAGGAACCAGCAAAGCGAGACAAAAACAGAGTAGAGGAGAGGAGAAAACCAAAAACAAGCAGAACCCAAAATCAGAAATCACTCCAAGATAGAGAATTTCTGCGAAGCCTGGAGCCCTTTTTAGCCAGCTGGTCTGCAATGGAGTTGGAGTCTCTAGAACAATAAACCACAGAAATCCTTCCATTGTTCCCTATCTCATTACGAATTCCATAAATGATCTGCGCGTGGTCAATGTTTCCAAAACTATCGCTGTTGATCCAAGAAACATCAATCTGAGAATCACTCACTATCACAATCTTTTTATTTGCCAACTCTGGTCTAGAACCACAAAGCTCGCAAGCTCTCAAAATAGCTGAAATTTTCGCAGAAATTGCGTCTTGGCTGCCGATAAACTCAAAAAAAATGTAGCAGACCTTACCCGTGTGATTCCGAAGGACTTCGCCAATACCAGCAGGCCCAGGAGTGCCCATCGTTGACCCGTCCACGTTAAATTTTAAGACATCAGCAGGAGGAGGAATCCACTCTGCTTGATTGGGGAAATTGTTCTTTTTTGTATCTGCACAACACAAAGGAATATTAAGCACCATGTAGGTTATCGGATCATTTGAACCACCAAGTGACTCTGAACCGAACCATATCTTCCGCCTTAGACATATCAATCTCAGCGTCCCTATAAACCTTGTTGTTTTGAGTCTCCCAGATCGTCTAAGTGACAGCAAAAAATAAAGACCCCGAGCTCTTTCATGTTTCTTATGATTACAAAGACCAACCCATTCATTCCACCAACCTTTCAAAGAGCTGGGTAAACAAACAAAAATGTCCCACCATTTAATACACAAGAGCCACAAACTAGTAGACCATTTGCAAGAGAGAAAGAGATGATCAATAGATTCGAAACCATCCATACACAGCGGGCAATTCAAATTGCCATCCAAATGCATGCCAAACCTAATTAGAACGTCTTTAACGAGCGTTCTTCCATGTAGGAGCTGCCAAACAAACAGCTCTATTTTGGGCGGACACACACCTTGCCAAACCCCTTCAAAATTCGACCTCATCCCCTCAGTAGACCCTTGTAAACATTTCCAAAAAGAATTGACAGAAAAGCTGCCCTTAGGATCATGAATCCAACCTATAGTATCCTTGACATAATCTCTAATATTAAGCTTTCTAGACAGCTCTTAAAGCAATCCCATTGCTCAAGTTCCCAACCAAAAAGAGGATGTCTCAAAATAATCTCCCACTTGCTAATCAACCCTTCCGTAGACCAGAAATCTTTCACACACCCTGTTTTATTGATAACCAAAGTGTAAATTCTAGGAAATGCCAACTTTAATGGAACTCCTTCCACCATGACATCCATCCATAGTCTCACCTTGTCCCCCTACCAATCACCACACGAATCCCTTCCTTCAAATCTCAGCAGATATGGAACCCTCCTCAAACAAAGACCCAACAGCCTTCACAAAGGATGAACCATCAACCCTACATTTCCAATTCCACCTGACACAATCCTTTGAGACTCCGTACTTGGCACATAACACTCTTTTCCATAAAAGAGTCTCTTCCGTTCCAAATCTCCAAGCCCACTTAGCCAAGAGACCTTTGTTTTTATGAAGGATCGAGCCAATCCCAAGACCACCACTTCCTTTACACTTACACAAAACCTCCCATTTTATTGGATGAATCTTTTTTTTCTCTCCCCCATCCCTTAAAAAAAAACCTCTCTAAAGTCATTCAATTTTCTGGGCAACACTTATAGGCATCTTAAACACAGACATATAGTAGATTGGAATGCTTGCCATAACGGATTTGATTAGAACAAGTCTACTGCCTTTGTTAAGGAACATCTTTTTCTAAGGAGCCAAACGGCTTTCAACACGGCTAATCAAATTATCCCAAAAGTTTTAGAGGATGGGCGACCTCCTAAAGGTAGACCAAGGTAAGTGATAGGAAGAACACCTTTGGGACATCTAAAAATGTCAACCCACTCCTCATTCACCCTCTCCTTCCCAATGTTTACCACACATGATTTTTGGAAATTAAGTTTCAGACCTGAAGCTAACTCAAAGCATCTCAGAATCCGTCTAGCATTCACCAGATACTTCACTTTAGGATGTAAAAACAACATCGTATCATCCGCGAATTATAGGTGGGAAATGTGGACCTCCTCTCCTCCAAGAACAACCCCTTTGATCATCCCACTTTCCGCAGCTTTCCTAAACAAAGCACTAAGACCCTCCAAGGCCATGTTGAAAAAAAAGGGAGACAGAGGGTCACCTTGACGAAGATCCCTTTCAATCCCAAATTGTCTCATGGGACTTCCGTTAACAAGCACTGAGAGCAACGGAGAGGACACACAACAGCCCATCCATTATCGCCATTTCCACCCAAATCCCATATCCTTCATCATTGAATCTAAGAAAAGGTGGTCCAGGCTGTCGTAAGCTTTTTCAAAGTCTAATTTTACCAAAAGCTCTCCCTCTTTCGAATTCTTCCAACAATGAATTATCTCCTCGGTTATGACGAAGCTGTCGAGGATCTGACGATTTTTTACGAACGCTGTTTGATTTTCACCAATCACAAAGCTAATAACCTTCTTCAACCTGTTCACCAAAGTTTTGGCCAAAATTTTGTAAAGAGATCCCACTAAACTAATTGGTCTGAAATCTTTCATATTGTCTAGATTAACACATTTAAGGATTAATGCAATAAAAGTATTATTAATCTCTTTCACTATCGATCCATTAGTGTGGAACTCCTCAATAAAACTCATAAAGTCCTCCCCCACAACATCCCAGTTGTCCTTGATGAAACTTAAGTTAAACCCATCCGGACCTGGGGCTTTGTTTCCGTCACAACTGGACACTGCTTCCCACACTTCTTCCTTAGTGAATCTTTCCTCTAACGAGTCCCTTTCCGCTTCCAAAAGTTTTTTTAACTGTAGGTCTCTAATGGAAGGCCGCTGCCACCTCACATTTTTATAAAACGTCTCAAAGTAATCCGCTACCCCTTCCTTTACCTCACATGGGACAGACTTTTTCACCCCGTCAAAAGAGATGTTCTCTATGTGATTATTCCTCCTCCCACTAGCCATACAGTGAAAAAACCTAGAATTTCTATCTCCATCAAGAAGCCATTTGATCCGAGACTTTTGCCTCAATTCTTGTTCCTTAAGACAGAGGATTTTCTAGAATTCTGCCAACAGTTTTGTTCTTTCCTGTCGCAGTGAGTCCGACCAACCATTACTGATCGCATTTTCCTCCAACTTCTTTAACCGAACCTCACACTGCTCAGTAGACACCTTCTCCTTCATCTTTAACACCGACCACCTTTTAATTAGACCTTTGACCGCTTTCAACTTGAGATGCAAACCTTTGCTTCTCGTCCTCTTAAACTTAACCCTATGCCACACTTTCTTCACCTCTGCCAATAGAGATTTGTCTTCCAACCAACCATTGAAAAATCTAAAAGGGGAAGGGCCCCAGTAATTCTTAGTGGCTCCCAAAGTTATGGCACTATGGTCAGAAATAGATCTAAGTAGTCCTTTTTGAATCAAATCAGGGAACCAGGAGAAAATCTCAGGGGAAACTAAAAATCTGTCTAATCTCGCCCACATACCTTCCTCTCTATTGTTCGACCAAGTGAAGTCAATCCCCTTCAAAGGGGAGTCCACCACCTTAGCTTAATGAATGAAGTTACAGAACGCTCTCGCCGACCATTTATTGAAAACACCTCCTCTTTTTTTCCGACTCATACAAGATTGTGTTGAAATCCCTGCCTATACACCAGGGGATAGGAAAAGAATGTTACAGATTAAGGATGAATCCCCTCAACTCTCTTTTTTCTCTTTCCACATTTGAGGCATAAACATTACATAACACTACTTGTTTGTCATGTTTAATCAACTTCCCTACTAATACAATGCACCACTTACTCGATATACAATCTGTCACAGAAAGAAAATTCTCATTCCAGAAAGTTATTAAGCCACCTGCAGAACCAACTGAATCTACCCCAACACCACTAGTTAGGAGAAAACTCCTTAAGCTTCTAATAATCTTCCTGTCAAAAAAATAAAGCTTGGATTCCTGTAAAAACAACACTTCAGGCTTAACCAAAAGAACCACATTTCTAACACTCCTGCGTTTCACCTCCTTACCTAGACCTTTTACATTCCATGACATAATAAACATAAAGGTGAAAGAAACCCAAACAGAACGTAGCACACACCTAATTACTTCTTGTGTCTCTCTTCATCTTCTTTTTCCTTGGCAGTAACTATTTTGGTAATCTCCACCTCTTGTCCATGAAAATCAAATCCCAAGGCTACCCTTGTTTCCAAGACCTTTGCTACTTCCTCTTCCAAGTCCCAGACCTCTCTATCATCTTCTATTTGCTTGGCTTTCATGTTTATTCCCAAAGTAACTCCCTTCTCTATCACTTTTGCTATCTCATCTTCCAGGCAGTGTTTTAAAAAGCGGTTTGAGGCGGCCGCCCCGACGCGGCCTCGCCCGCCTCTCGGTGAAACCGCACCGGTGTGGCCGCACCTGACGCTTTTGTTCAAACTCCCGCCTCCGCCGCACGAGGCGGCCGCATATCCGCCGAACAGCCGTCGCTCGCCCGCCTCTCCTTTCACTCGGCAATATTTTTTTTTATGAAGATCTACTTTTCGAACGCAGATCTACGTTGATAGAGACAGATCTGGAGGTCGGTGATGAAGGGAAAGTTTCTGGTCGGTGGCGTCTGATTCCGATGGTTCCATCGGTGGCGACCACGCACGGTTTTCGACGGCGGCGACGGCGGCGGCTGTTTCCCATTGTTTCTCTGTTTTCCCCTTTTTTTTTTTTATGTTTTATCTTCTGTTTGAAAAGAACAGTTTTAACTTAAATTTTTTTAAAATAAACAAGTTTTGTTATGAATACAGTACGTGTCTTCCACCATTCTCTAGAAGTACACATGTCTGTCATGTGTAGATTGGTGGCATCTTACACACTCCAGCAGAAATAAAAACTCTTATTTATCCATTTGACGTGATAATAAATCTTCTATTCTCTTTCTAATCTTTATTTACTTTATAGTAGTTTATGGATGAAAATTATTTCGAAGCCCAAATTTTATTGACCCTCGAATGCGTAAGCATAACGTAACTAAACTAATCCAATATATGTTTGTATTTTTGAGTATGATTTATTTCTTGAATTTTATGGAATATTCTCTACTTTACTAATTTTTTATAAATTTTTTAAAGTTTTTTACCATTTTTTGACTGAGGCGCCCGCCTCGATCGCCTCGAGGCACCCGCCTCGCCTCGCGGAGGCCTTCCCGCCCCGTACCGCCTTCCGAGTTTTAAAACTTTGCTTCCAGGTGCCAAATCACTATCTTCTGGACCCCTTTGAGAATTGATTTCCCTTCACCCATTTTCCCATCTTGCGATGTCACTTTAAATATCCTTGTTGTCATAAGATGCGTTTTAATTTTAGAGATCATACCTCTGCATCTTGATTTCTTTTGTATTCTCATCTGACCACCCTTGAGATTCTCGTCGGTTGACTTTAATCCACCTTGACCCAAATCGGAAACCATTTGGTCCGATGGAGTTGCTTCTAAAGAACCTTCAGCCACTCTCTCACACCTGACATTTTTTAAAATTTGACCCTCTTCTATTGTCGTATGAGTGTTTAAGTTGTTCTCATGCTTTCTTAAATCAATAAAAAAAAACTCTATACCTTTTTCATTTCTAATACCCTTGGTCTGCTTTTCACCGGACGAAATCTTCCTAGAGTTATTGTGATTCTTCTGGTTTTGCATTGATACAGGTCAGGACCCTCTTTGTCAATAGAAAATGCCACATCTAACCCATTTTGATCAGAATTTAACGAGTCCTCTTCTGTTGACATTGCCAACTGAAGCTTAGCCCTTATTCTTGGTGAGAATTTGTCTGGTCCACTTTCCTTAAGGTTCAAAAGGCTCAAAGGATTAGATTTGGATCCTTTTCCTTTCTAAAACTTTGAGCCCAAAAAAACCGGCCCACCATATGAGGAACTAGACTCCTCTTCACTGCTAATTAACTAGTTACTCATTTGAGATTTACCAATTCGAATGCAACCAGTACCATTCACACTTCTACCAAGATTAGTCTTCGGTTTCTGCACCCACCTGCTTTTGCCTTTGTCCAACAACCAACTTTTCTCACCTATCTCCCTAGGATTGATGTTAGGAAAGCTAGACCTAGAGTCTTTTTTCCTTTTTGTTGACTTTGGTTTCTTTTCCAACCAACTATCCCATATGAACTGACTTCTGACATCCTGACTACCTCTACCTTCTCCTTCCTTCTGATTTTGAAAACTACCAGGCTTCAATTCCAAGAATTCATCTACCTAGATTTTTGAAACTGGATATGAACTTTCAAAAAGTCTCACTGGAAAAATGGTGTTCTTGGCCCTGACATTCACGATGGTATCAATTCAGCTTAACTGAGAACCCAAAATCAGAATCCTTCCTTTGTCAAACCTTCCTTTGTATTCGATATCCTCATCAATCCATGCCATTTCTCCTACCTGGCCTCCAAGCTTTTTGAAAAAAAACTTACACCAGTAGTTCAAAAGCACACCGAAAATGTCTATCCACTTTAAAACAGACGATTGGCTCTTATCACCGTTCCAAAGTGACATTGACACGAAACAATCTTTCCAAAAAAAATTCGTTATTAATGAAGCCATCTCTGTCACATTCCGATTCAAAAGTCTAAACCACTCATTTACCTCCCAAGAAAGCAGAAAAGAAAACGAAGCCTTTGGATTCCAGTTTCCTATTGACCTGGTCGACATTGACGAACTCTCTAAGCTGTCCCACTGCACTTCTGGACAACCAGGAGCTATCCTCCGGTGATCCTATCCAAGACATGGTCAAACGACCTTGCTGCCATGATTTTCTATCACCTTCACTATTACTATTAGACATCACAACTCATGCATACGTTTATCTTTCATTATTCTTGGAGTCTCTTTGGCTCACATAATTGCCTTCTATCCCACCCCTCATCTCGTCCCTCTGTCTGAGAATGTTGTCCCTTGTTCTCCCAAAGGAGTCATTTCCATACATACCTCGCCTGTTCCGTCCATGAGTAGCGACCTTGGCAGAGATTGGCCAACCATATACATACATACCATTCACCCTTTTGGCCACCGTTTCCGCCTCTTCCACTGTTTCAAATCGGATGAATGCGAAGCAGCTATTTATGGGGTTTTTCTTCTCCAAGAGATAGACATCCCTCACTTTTCCGAAAGGCTTGAAAATACCCCATAATTCAGTTGAATCTACCACAGGGTTAACGTTTCTAATGAAAACCGAGACCAAGTTCTCTCTGAAATCTTTCCTTGGCCCCCTCCCTTCTTTATCTCTACTACAGTGTCTTGCATAATCAGACGAGCTGAAGCTTCTCTCTCTAGCACTCACTCTCTCTCTCATTATTTTTTCCTTGATAACTCACTCTCTCTCTCGAGCACTCGAAAACACTTTTCCTCCAACAAAAAATAAAGAAATTATTTTACAGACTAATCATCTTGAATGCAAACAATGTTAGGTGATTTTATTCAACAATAGTCTCTTCTTTAACAGTACTTTCAAAATCTGATCGAGAGTTGAGTCTATCTTCTGATCTTAAATGAAAGATTAATTAAGATCTTATATAGATGCTTAATGCAATGATGTTGAGAGAGATTTGAGATTTCTAACAATCGAATTTCAAAATTTTAAAGAATAACTAAAATTTAAAACCAAGGGTTGAATTGTAGAAATGGCAACAATACTATGAGCTGTATAAGGGGATGAGAGAGAATTCTAGAGAGAGAAGCTATCCCACTTTTCGAAACAGCAAAGGAGGAGATTTTAGGGACATATTATACTCCATTTTTTTTTTATAATCTGAACCCAAAAGTGGACTCTGTTTGCTTGTTGGATTTATTTAAACCTTTTGGTAAGGTTAGAGACGTGTTCTTATCAAGTGAGAAGAATTCAAGGAGGAGTAGGTTTGCTTTTGTTAGATTTGAATCTTTTGAAGAAGCTAATAGAGTAGCCAAGATTACAAATGGCATGCATGTTTATAGTTGGCCAATCATTACGAAGATGGCCTCGTATGGGTGGAATAAAAGAAATGTTATAGAGCCAAAACAGAACAAAGTTTTTAATGATGTTAAGGAGAATTTCGGGTGGAGTAGAGGACTGTAGTCCAAGAAGGATTTTAAGAACTCTAGATTCTTTGTTGAATTGGTGAGAGGGGCTTAGGATAATAGCTTTGAACGTTTGGAGAAGATAGAGGTGAAACACATTTCGATGTCCTAGGATTCTAGCCAAAATGACAACGAATGGTTGAGTCGTTATGCAGTTGGAATTCTGAAAGAGTTTGTAAAGGTTCCATCAACAAACGATTACTTGACAAAAGATGTGTCTTCAAAGCAAAGTATTTGGGGGATAAGTGTATTCTTTGGACTTTTGAATCCGAAGTTCAAAAGGATTTGTTCATTAGGAGTAGGTTCCTATGAGATGATTGCTTTTCAGCAATGGTGACATGGTCCGAGTAAGTGATTTTACAGTGAAGATTGGCTTGGTTCACCTGTTGGGGCACTCCTTTGTCTTGTTGGAAACTAGCTTTTTTTACAAAACTTGGATGGCAAGGGGGAACCGGTGTTGATAGATAAAGCAACTAAGACCAGAGATCGAATGGACAGAGGAAGGATGTTAATCTTAATACCTCAGTTCAAGACTTGTTCCTTCAACTTCAAAATGAATATGGGGGGCAAGAAATTCGAGGTTAAACTGGTCGAAGAAGAGAGTCTGGTGGATATGGTGTGACTGGAAAATTTTCTGAAGTTGAGAAAGAATCAAGAAGCAAGGAGTCCTGGCTCAATAAGGAAAGATTTCAAACCAGCTTGCTTGCGGAGGTATGTGAGATTGACACTTCAAGCAACCCTAAAGAGGGTAGAGTTGTGGTCTACAAAGAACTCAGCTGTCATAGTAGGAAGGCTGAGTTGACAGCCAAGTAAGGCCAATTAGGCATAGGAAAGGAAAAGAGGGGAAAAGTGGGAGAAAAAAATGTCATTTGTGTCTTCATCCGAGATAATGTTAAGAAAGGTGTGCAAAAGTCATGGACAAAAGTTGACAAAGGGAAATTCAAGTGGGAGAGGAAAAAGCCTAAATCTATCGTTATTCAAAATGGCAAACTGGATTTAGAGAAAAGAAGGAGTACTGACAAGAGAGTTGTTAGCAGCTCAGAGGAAAGCCACTGGTTGTCAGAGGAAGAGATTGGGGTGCACATTTTTTCTAATTCTCACAAGGTGAAAGGAAACTGTTCCAAGAGGAGTGGTGTGGGAAGGCCCAAGTTTGGTAGGCATATTATTAGGCCTAAGAAGGTCTCTTTCAAGTTAGGAAGCCTAAATAGAAGGTAGGCCCAGTCAAGTATAGAGCAATTGGGTCTTTGTGTAGATTTGGGCTTAGTGGAGGTGCGCCCTCCAACTGGGGATCCGATTCAGGGGATAATGGGGTCAGGTAGTAAGGGAGGAGCTCTTGTCTCAAATAATAAAGAAGTAGAGATTAGCTCTGTTGATGTAGGGGGTTCTGCTGATGCTTGTGTTTCGAGTGATAGTAGGGGGATCAAGGAAGATATGGTCAAAGCTATGGTTGTAGTTGAAAGGGATCATGTGGAGAGGCAGAGGAATCTATTTGGTTCAGAGCCAATCAGGCGTGATGTTCAATCTAAAGGCTCTAAACCGGTCAATGGTAGGGAAGTGCAGTCGAGTTCAGAGGAGGAAGACCTTTTTTGTTCCATTGATAGTGCAGGGACCAAGGATCCAATGGTTAATGCTTCCATCGCTGTTGAGAAGGCCTATGTGGAGAAAAATGTTGATGTTGAGAGAGCCGAGATGGATGATTAGGTATCGACAACAATTGAATTGGAGAAAGAGGTCGCAGCAACAAGGTTGTCTAAAAAGAAAGCGGTAGACAGTGTAGAGGATGATGCTTCCACCGTCATCACTCAGGTCCAAGTAGGTTTGGGTGTTGAAGAGTTGAGTACATAGACCATTTGTCATGAGCAGGTGTCCAGCAAGAGAGGGAGAAGTAATTCTACCACTTTTTCCAAGCATAGAATGAAGACGAGAAGTTCTAAACTCCAATGCTCTGTTTCTAATCAGACAGTGAAGCCAAGACAAAGAACATGGGAGTTGGGTGAAGTGGAGGATGAAGTGACTAAAACTTTAGAAATTGGAACAGCCCATGGATTCGACTTCATCGGTATAAAAGAGGAAGTAATGGAAGCCATCGCGAGAAGGGAGGAAGAGGATACTGCTAATTTCGAAGCTTTGAATGGGCATTAAATGGTAAGGAACTCGTGTGTGATCTCTAAGTTTTTTGTGACCGGAGTGAAGCTGGGTTTTGATTTCAAGGGAGAGTGTAAAGATGGCTGATATCGTGGCTGAAATGAAAAGGAAGTCGAAGCCTGTTGGTGGGTCTCTTTCTCGTTTCTCTTGAAAGATGCTTGTTGGGAGTTTTGTCTGGTGTCTGCTATTTTGGTGCCTGGAGTTGTCTATCCCCTGTTTTTTCCTTTTGTTTTCTGTTGTCTGGACTGTACTCGTGCCGGAGTTTTTGTTCTATTTTGAGGGGCTTTGTTTTTGCTGCATACCGTTTCTTTATAGGCTTGGTGTGGCAGTCATGGTTGCGTTTGGCTATTTAGTCTTTCGCATTGCTTGTTTGTGCTTTGGCCTGTTTGGCTTCTTTGAATAAACTTGCCGTTCAATTTTTTATTTATTTATAGAAATGGCAAATTAGACCATCTCCAATATAGAGCTATATATGCTCATTTTAAGTCTCAAAATCATCCCCAATAGAGAGTTAAAGTGAGAGCCAAAATAGGCTGAGAGTTATTTGAGTGAGTTATATATAGTAAAGTGAATTTTTAAAAAATTGGGACCGTAATTTTTAAATAGGTCCAATTTTTAAAAAACCAGAATTTTTTGTTTGGTCCAGTCCTAATTGAAACCGGACCAAACCGGACTGTGCCCAGCCCTAGTGATATCTCTTCCTCACACGATGGAGATCTCCCATCAGCCTTTAACACTGTTTTTTTTTTTTTTTTTTTTTCCATTAATTTCAACTTTCACAAACCACCACCATGAAACAACTCAAATCCTACCAACACTAGCCGTCTAGCCACAACCGGTGCAAATTCAATCACAGGAAAACTCAAAACCTAAAGAGCGAAACAACTCAAATCCAACCAACACTAGCCACAACCGGTGCAAATTCCATCACATGAAAACTCAAAACCTAAAGAGCAGGAGAGAGAAGGGAGAAGGAAAGAGGGAGATAATTTAAAAAAAAAAAAAATTGTTATGACTACATGGAAATTACAAGTTTGCCCATAATTACTACCCTAACAAAACCCTTAACGTTAGAGCATCCCCAAAAGATTCTTCTATTTTCACTCTTCAAATGTCCATTTGCTTACCTATGTGGCAATTTGATGAGTGAAAAAAGAAGAGTCTTTCCAAAAGTCTCTTTAATTATAAATATATTTATATTATTTTAATGAAAGCACTCAAATTCTCCCCTCCCCATCAACAAATCTAATTACCGTCCATTTTTTTCAAGTTAGAAATAATAACTTTTCATATTATTAATATGTTATTGTTAATATTCAATATTAGTCTCATTTTAAAGATCTAGATGAGACCTTTCTAGTGATATAATTTTTATGATGATAAAATTTATAAATTAAATCTTATTATATATTAATTGAAATTAATTAAAAAGATAAAGGATATAGATGTTAAATATTAATGATGATGTGATATAAAAAATAATATAATAATAATTGAAGAGGGAGAAGTTGCTCTTAAATATTGAAGAGTGAAAAGCAAAATCTTATTTGAAGAATCTCATTTGAAGAGTTTGTTGGAGTCAAATATGCTAATGTGGCTCGTTTGATTTTTAGAAATATCTTATTTGAAGAGTCTTTTGGAGATGTTCAATGCAAGTGTGGATTGTCTGACAAAAATTGTAGACATGGCAACAATGTCAAGACAATTGTTTTCTATGTGTCATAAAAATATACTTATCAAACAGCTAACTAAAAAATTGATCTCCAATGCTTCACTGTTAAGACACATGCTTATTAATTGTTTTTTAATGATTCAATAAAATTTGCATATGATTATTTTTGGGATTTTAAATATATGTTGAGCCAGCAACAAGATGGTTGTGCAATAGACTGTGTGAAAGTGGATAGTCATGTTAACAATGTCCACTTTTTTTTTTTTTTTTTGCCACCTTAGCTTGACATTGAGAAGTGATGACTGCATTGGAGAAGCATAATTGTATTCAATCACTGTTTGTCCTATGTGGCTTCTAATTTCTTAACAATCCACAGCTGCATTGGAGATGCTCTACCAATCCCAGAGATGTTTTGAATAAACACATGATCTAATTAGTATAGCCATCCAGTAATAGTTGAAAAATCATGGGTGTTTTTTGATTTTAACCCAAAAGAAAATAAAGGTCCATATCAAGAATCAAGATGTGCTGTTAATGCCCATAACACAATATATTAACACTTAAAAATAATATATGGTGAGTCTTCTGAAGACTCTATCTACCTCCTCCGGCTTTCTTAAATGTGATAACTGTGAACTATAATGGCATTCAAACTTAAGTTCCTCCCTGGAAAATTCTTACTTTTGATAGAGAAAACCTTTACCGACCAGAAATAAGATTTCAACCAATTAATTAATAAATATATTTTTTATTACAATAATTTGTACTACTTGAAGAATAAACAATCTGGTATAATATACATATCATTATATCAAGATGTTAACATACACACAAGTAGGGTTTTATAGGGTAGTGTTTGATCAGTTTGAATCCGTTATTAAAGATTTATATATACAAGAAAAGAAAAAAAAAAACATATAAGTTGGTGGATGTTGAGAGATGGAAAATGAGTCTTTAGCATATTTACATGCAGTTTCCAACTCACTGTCACTTTTTTTTCTCTTCTTATAAGCTCTCTCTCTCGATCATTTCATGAATTTCTGATCTAACCTACATGTTTGTATTTTTTTTTTTCTGTTCTACTACACAAAAGAGATACACACAAATCCTCTCCCTCTCTCTTTCTTTGTTTCTTTCTCTCTTCAGTCTTCAGTCGTCAAAATCTCTCGTCTACTTTTCTCATGGAGGTTCTTTTTTATCTCTATCTTGTCCCCATTTTGTATCTCTTGTTCAAGATATGGAGGTGGGTTGATGAGAGAAGAGACAAAGAATGTTACATTATAGATTACCAAGGCTACAAGCCAACTGATGACAGGAAGGTGAGTACTGAGATGAGTGG
This sequence comes from Acer saccharum, assembly GCA_030490815.1. NCBI lineage: Eukaryota > Viridiplantae > Streptophyta > Magnoliopsida > Sapindales > Sapindaceae > Acer > Acer saccharum. The sequence goes on along the minus strand of CM059868.1, from coordinate 49,849,170 downwards.
TGAATTGATAGTTAGGAACAAGAATCTTGGTCTAAATGAGTACCAGTTCTTGTTGAAGGCCATTGTCGGCTCCGGCATTGGCGAGGAGACTTATGCTCCGAGGGTCATGTTCTCTTCCTCGCCCCGTGGGTACGAAAACCCTACATTGCAAGATGGGATCTTGGAGATGGAAGAATTCTTCCAAGACAGCATTGAGAAACTCTTGTCCAGGTCAGGTGTCTCTCCTCGAGAAATCGATATTCTTGTCGTTAATATCTCCATGTTAGCTGTGATTCCTTCTTTGTCAGCTAGGATCATAAATCACTACAAGATGAGGGAGGACATTAAGGTTTTTAACCTAACTGGGATGGGCTGTAGTGCAAGCTTGATATCGGTCGATATAGTCCAGAACATTTTCAAGACATACAAGAACAAGCTAGCTTTGGTTGTGACTTCTGAGTCTTTGAGTCCAAATTGGTACTCAGGGAATGACAAATCAATGATTCTTGCCAATTGTTTGTTTCGTTCGGGTGGTTGTGTGATGTTGCTCTCTAACAAGAGGTCATTGAAGCACCGTGCCATGCTCAAATTGAAGTGTCTAGTGAGGACTCATCATGGTTATAGAGACGACTCGTACGAGTGTTGCATACAAAGAGAAGACGAGCAAGGCAGGCTGGGGTTTCATCTTGCAAAGGACCTCCCAAAGGCAGCGACTCGTGCCTTCGTCGATAACCTGAAGGAGATTTCCCCCAAGATCTTACCAATAAGAGAGTTACTCAGGTTCGCTCTGACATTATTTGTTAGAAAAGTTATCAACAACAACTCTCAAAAGGGATCTTCAGAGAAATCAAAAAATGTAAAGGCAGGCATCAATTTTCGGACCGGTGTGGACCATTTTTGCATCCATACAGGAGGAAAAGCTGTGATTGATGGAATTGGTTTTAGTCTTGACCTAACTGAGTCTGATCTAGAGCCAGCAAGAATGACATTGCATAGATTTGGCAACACATCTGCTAGTAGTCTTTGGTATGTGTTGGCATACATGGAAGCCAAAAAAAGATTGAAAAAAGGAGATAGGGTTTTCATGATAAGCTTTGGAGCTGGCTTTAAATGCAACAGCTGTTTGTGGGAGGTGATGAGAGATTTGGATGGAAATAATGGAGGAAATGTGTGGAAGGACTTCATTGATAGCTACCCACCAGAGAGTTTAGCTAACCCTTTTATGGAGAAATATGGTTGGATTCAAAATGAAGATACAACCACCTTCAAACTCCCTGATGAGTATAAACACCTCACTTGAAAGAAGAAATATATATATATATATATATATATATATATTATTCAAAGGGTCATATTTTTATTTCATTTCACAAAAATATATCAATTGTTGTTTGTTAATTACTGCTGCTGCAAGCCTGCAATTTGATTATTGTTGGCTTTCTGTATCATTATTATTGTTGAATATCCCTTCTGTGGATTTTAATAACTCAATAAAGTGTGGAGCTTCCCAATTTTATATGATATATATGTAGAGAGAGAGAGAGAGAAGTAATAATATATTGTCTTGTTATTTTATTTATTTTTGTTTTCTTTACAGGTTGACATAAACAGTGCTGTTGTTGAATTGGTTTGATTGATTTTTAATTTGGATGAAGAGAAGAAAAATAGAAAAATAGAAAGAGTCTTTTTCATTTATACAAATTTATTTGCTCTATTTTGTTATTTCTCTCCATTAATTCTGGTTGGTTTCTGAGATCTGTTCGTGATGACCATAAGTCCAGCTAGCACATGCTATTGTACTCAGTTGTTACTGATCAGTTTTTGAAGCCTTAGTTATTGCAGAAGAGCCAATTGGGACCAAAATAATTATTATTGTTGCCATCTTCTAGGTTCCATCAGTCCATCCAGAGAAAAACCTATAAATATATAATTGACGTGATGTCTCTTTTCAAATTAATATTTCTTGATCATAATCTAAACTTCATCATGATTCTAAAATTAGTGTAAAACATGTAATAATATATATATATATATATATATATATACGGTTTCATTCTGGTCAATGCGTATTAATGTAACTACATCAGTACCAAAATATATGGACCACTGATTATGGAGAAGTTTTGACAAGTGTATACACTTTGAGTCAAAATATGTAAATCTAATGGTCCACATCCAATGCACTGATGAAGTTATATCAGTGCACACTGACTTGAACATTTATATATATATATACGGTGGTTCTCTCATAAGGGATCCCTTATTTTAATTTCGGTAAGGACCACCATGAAATCATATCGATTTGAATGAATTTTAATCTGAATGTTTTTGTGGATGATAAGTTCATTGAAATCTACCTATGAATAAAATTTGAGAATTTTTCAAGCATGAAAACTATTTTTACCGATTTTTTTTAAATATGAAGGCATTAGAAAAATAGGCAAAATATAGGAAATTCAAGAAAAATAGTTTTCGTGCTTGAAAAATTCTCAAATTTTATTCATAGGTAGATTTCAATGAACTTATCATCCACAAAAAATTCAGATTAAAATTCATTCAAATCGATATGATTTCATGGTGGTCCTTACCGAAATTAAAATAAGGGATCCCTTATGAGAGAACCACTGTATATATATATATATGGCATGAGCTAGTTTTGTTCCATTACAATTATGATCTTCATTTTGCTTTTGTTTTTGTTTTTTTTTTTTTTTTTTCTATGGAGCTAATTAATTAAAGACATGATTTAAATGTAAATAGCTGTAATATGATCTGATTCTTCTCTGGGGCTGGTGGTTTTACATTTAGTGTCTTCACTGGGATCACAACCAAAAAGATCGAAATCTAACAGAGAACTGTGCCAGCACAAATTAAATTCTTTATGATGGCAATAAAGCATTGGTGTGAAGTAATTTGCAGCCCATACATAGTTGTTCATGAGCTACCTTTACACCATTAATACTCATAAATTGGCCTGCAAAACACACCCTGGACAAAAGCATCAAAAACTCCAGTTCGGATTCTCTCTTGATCTCGGCTTTTTTATTGGGTTGTGTTTTTTTTAGTACCTGAGTTTAATGAAACACTTGTCTGCATATAAGTGAGAAGAAAAAATACAATGTTTCTAATGCTTAAAAGTCATTTGATTATGAAAATTTTAGCAAAAAACTAGACTGGGAGAGAATTCGAACTCCAAACTCCAAACTATGGATGTTCATGGGGTCCCCAATCTTCAGACGGTTCTGTAATTGGGTTTTACTATGACCAAGTTTATAGGAGAAGAGACGTATCTAAGACACGTACATGCATTAATTTTGGACAGTGAGTTATCCAGAAGGAAAATAAAAAAGTTAACAATGAATTAATAACTCATCAATGTGTTGTTGGCTTGCTTCTGTTACTGACATAAAAGCATTACAACTCATTTGACCACTCTTGCTAGTCAAGATCAACACTCCTTAACCAAGGGTCAATTTGCCGTGGTTAGTGATTTCAAAAATGAAGGCTAGCTCATAAAGTCTCGAACCACCAGAGTTGGTGGTTCAAATTTTGGTATTGTAATTATAGTCATATCTTTATTCATTACATTGTAAAGTATGAGAGGACTCTTCCCTAGTGTAGGAGTTGCAATCTGGGCCATATTTGTAGAACCTAATTTCATTGGGTCCAGGTAGACCCATGACGAAAAAAAAAAAACCTTAAATAATAATAAATATATAAAGTAAATATTTTTATTATAATTATTGCAAACTAATTTATCATTTTAAAGAGCTTTGTACCGATGAATTTTTTTAGATGTGTTTAATGAATTTCGAAAATATAAAAATTTATTTGTACTTTATTATAAAGATAAGTGATATATCTCTCCAATTTATTGTAGAATAGAAAAGAAAGATAAAGCCGCATTTAGTAGGAAATTTATTATTGTGCATTATTTAGCTATTAGAGCATCTCCAAAAGATTCTTCTATTTTCACTCTTTAAATGTCTATTTGCTTACATATGTGGCAATTTGAGAAGTGAAAAAAGAAGAGTCATTCCAAAAAACTCTTCAATTAAAAATAGGTTTATATTATTTTAATGAAGGCATTTAAATTCCCCCTCCCCACCAACAAATCTAATTACACTCCATTTTTTTTCAAGTTAGAAATAATAATTTTTCAAATGCACTAGTTTCATATATGTGAAACTAGTATTATTTCTAGGTGGATATGAAAATCATTTGAATGACCTTCAAAATTATTAATATGTTATTATTAATCTCATTTTAAAGATCTAGATGAGACATTTCTAATGGTATAATTTTTATGATGGTAAAATTTATAAATTAAAACTTATTACATATTAATTGAATTTAATTAAAAAGATAAAAAGGTATGGATGTCAAATATTAATGATAATGTGATATAAAAAAGGGTAGTGTTAACCTGTGCCCTTAGGGCACAAGTTAAGAACACAATGTATACTACATAAAGAAAGTCAACTACCATATTTATTATATTGTTACAATAAATATGGTGATTGAGTTTCCTATAAAAGAAACTTTTATGTTCTTAACATGTGCCCTACATGTGCTCTAGAGCACATGTTAACACTATCCTATAAAAAATAATATAATAATAATCGAAGAGTGAGAAGTTGCTCTTTAATATTGAAAAGAGAGAAGTAAAATATTATTTGAAAAAACTCATTTGAAGAGTATATTCGAACCAAATATTAATGATGATGTGATATAAAAAAGGGTAGTGTTAACCTTTAGGGCACAAGTTAAGAACACAATAGATACTACATAAAGAAAGTCAACTACCATATTTATTATATTGTTACAATAAATATAGTGATTGAGTTTCGGAGTTTCCTATAAAAGAAACTTTTATGTTCTTAACCTGTGCCCTAGGGCATAACACTACCCTATAAAAATAAAAAAATAAAAATTGAAGACTCTAATCCAACCAAATATACTCATGTGGCTCATTTAATTTAACAAATATCGTATTGCTTTCAAATTTTGCTAGCGACTAGCCGACTAGAGTTATTATTCATATATATTGTGTTTTCAATTTTTCAAGAAGTTACGTATGCTATTAATGAGAAAGACCCACAATCTCATATGTCCATCATTTTATAACTATTAATACTCGTTTAATTATTTTATCTCTTGTAATTAATAATGGCATCTAACATCTATGCAAGTCAAACAAACCATCATGGCCACACATCATCTCTTAGTTCTGCTGTGTGTACTTCCCATTCCATTTTTTTTAACTACTTCCCATGGTAATGGTTATGGTGGAGGTTTGAGTACCACCATATGTATTATAAATTTGTATATATGGTGAGTTTTCTCTAAAGTATACGTTAGTGGTAGAGGTTTGAGCACACCATAAGTATTTTACAAATATGTATGTGGAGTTTTCTCTAAAGTGTTATGGATGAGATATCCAAGATGCACATGTAATGCTTTTGATTGATTTCGACAGTAACTGTTTGGTGTTCATAGATATTCGACAATGTATATAGTACTGATCCATCGGTGTCAGATTTCATTTAGGAAGATGTGGGTGTGAATCTCATAATCTCATTTAAGAACATGTTACTTGACCATGAAGCTACAACCATTTTATTTCAAGAGATAACTCATCCATCAATTTCAAACAGAAAAATAAATCAGACCATGTCTCCATGCATACAAGTAATTGATGATTTGTCAATTTCCAAATGATCCCACTAACAGATATTTAATTAATTTCTTTCTTGATCATGTGAATTGCCTCAACAATTAAAAGCATGATTAAGAAGGATGAGAAAAAGACATGCAGCTTTAGTAGTACAAATCAAAGAGTAATCACCAAACCCATTATAACAAAAATTAGGGTTTCTTTTCAAAATAAAATAAAGAAAGAAAGTCCCACCTAAATGTTGGAGTTTTGTTAGAGCATCTCCAATGTAAATATGTATTTTTGAGTTTCTAAATAGTGCCACATCAACATTTCTATTTATTATGGGCCCACTTTTAATTTTTTTTTTTTAAAGAAATGCATTTTTACATCTCCAATGCAATTATCTAAAGTCAAATATGCATCCATTTTATATCCAATCATAATAAAACAATTATTACACTCTCTCTCCTCTTTTATTTTACAATTAAATGAGGTTTAATCTTATTGATGGAAAGAGTTGAAAGCTTTCATTTTATTGGTAGAAAAAGATAGAAATCCTAGTCAGCATTTCTAGGAGAATTTCTAGAATTAGAAACCCAACTCCATATTCTCTAACTTTTTTTGGGCCATATCATCTCCATATTCAACTTAGATAATAGCATTGGAGAGAGTTTTTCTAACTTTTTAAATATCTATCATATGTGGCACTCCATTTTCTCTAAATGCATAATTGCATTGGAGATGCTCTTAGTTGGAGTTTTGTGAAGACTTTCAAGTCAACAAATGAAAAGCAAAGCAAATTAATCTTTTTTTGTCTTTTGTGAAATTGAAAAGGCAAAGTAAATTTATTGAGTTTGGTGAAATGTGCAGATGAAAGTCAACAAAGAAGCAAGATTGAAATTTGATTGTTTCACGCTGTGTCTTTCACGGCGATGTCATGAGAGCAGTCCGCATTTGTGTGTTGCGCTGCGTATTGCGCTGTGTCTTTTAAAGCGGCAATGACAATGGTCATGCACCAGTGTTTTGCGCTATGAATTTCTGCAGCGGCTTTGAGAGCAATGTTATCACATAGGTGTACGCTTTGAGGAGCGCTGTGAGGAGCGTTATGGCATCTAGAGCGGTCAAGTACAAATCCGTATGCAATGAGATTTGCACAGTGAAGAAAAAGGAAAAAGGAAATAGATCTCAATTAGGATTTGGCCAACCCTAGTGCTCCCATATAAATACCACCATTATGTAAACCCTAATGGGTGTGAGAAAAATTGATAGAGAGAGACAGAGAGATTGTAATCAACTTTGAAAGTAGTGAATTGAGTGCGGTGTGCTCCGTGGACGTAGACAAATTGCTGAACCATGTAAAATCTTTGGTGTCGTCTTTTCTTCTTATTGTTTTCATATTATCTGTGTGTGTTAATTAGATTTGTGTGTGCGATTTTTTCTTACAACACTAAACCATTTACATAGATTTTTTTTTTTTTCTTGTTGCCCATTAATTATCCATTACTGGTATCACCAACAACTTCATATATATATATATATATATATATAGATTTTCTATTATCAATTTATCCTGACAATAAATATATCAAGACGAAGAATGTGGACCACTAAATTTACATACTTTGACTCAAAGTGTATGTACTTGTCAAAACTTCTCCATAATCTATGGTCCACATTCTTCGTCCTGATATATTTATTGTCAGGACGAACTGACAATGGAAAGACTGTATATATAGATATATGTACCCAATTAGCTAGTCTATCTGTAGTTTCCATCACATTAATAGATTGTTTTACAACCAAAAAAAAAGAAAAAAGAAAAAAAAAAAGAAGAAGAAGAAAAAGTTGGATACATGAATGGTTGATCATGAATAGTGCAGTATAATTAATTCACTGCACAATCTGGTGTACTAGGGCATGCAGCTTGAAAGGAAGCTTTTTTGGTTTAATCCGAAAAAGATTTGCTAACAATACAACATCGCTAACTATCTTTATAACATGTACGCATATTAATGAGAATAATTTCAGTATTATAAACATTTTACGTGTCATTCATCGAATATATGATTAACTTGTTTTTGTAATTATATACACAAGTATATATCTTTTGTAAAGATTGAAAAACACAAAACATTTTTTTGAAAATATATCTATCTATTTCACTCTTTTGAGTTTCGTCAGAACTGTCATTAAATCAAATCGCAGAAAAGGGAAAAGAAACATGAAAAAAGAAAAGGGTTAATAGCACCAATGCCCCTTGAATTATACGCGAAGTAGCAATGTGCTCCCTAAACTTTTTTTCTGACGAAAAACCTCTTGAACTTTCATTTATTGGTAAAAGTTGACGGAATAGTAACGGAACTCTATTTCCGTCCAATTTTTTGTCACGTGGTATTCACGTGAGGTCGTACCGAGGGCAAATCTGAATTTAAAAAAAAAATTAATTCGAAGGGCAAATTGAAATTACTTCAGATTTCCAAAAAGCCCCGAATCCCTCTCCCTCTCCCTCTCGTAAGTCATAGAGAAATTAGGGTTTCTGAATTCCCTTTAATTTCCTCTAATCATGTTGTTTTACGGTAAAAAATTTGCACGATTTCGATTACAGTGGGTATGGTGTTGTTTCGTCTATGTTGGTTCGTTGTTGTTTCGTTGATTAAGAGCGAGTGGTTGCCAAATGGTTGGAGCAAGGAAAAACGGTGAAGAGCGGCCCCAATATGGTATGTGTGTCTTCTATGTTATCTTTTGG